>JAZKJV010008411.1:0-600000 GCA_037367405.1 Ottelia alismoides
TAGCCTCCGATCCAAAGGGTCCGGTCTCGGTCCACCCCTCCTCCTCCCAACAAATCGGGTTCAGGAGCAGTGCTTGGCAGGGCGGGCTGCGACACGTAGGCTCGAAGGAAGCGAATCAACTATTTTATTAATCTTTTATTATAGGTCCAATTACTGAACTATAGGAACAGACAAATGTATTACGGTGTTTTGGATCCTTTGAATTACGTCACAATCAAACAGAAATTCCTAAAGCTAGGGGCTCGAGAAAACCGCGAGAAACCTGAAAAGGCAGTAAAGAAAACAAAAGCCGCGAAGAAACTGAACAAGCTAAGGGGTCCCTCGAGCACACCGGTGCTCGGCGAAACAGACCCCGAAAGTGTCTAAGTCCAAAGTGAGTCATGTACCTGTATTATTACAACAATTCAAATGTGCAGAAATAAAGTCTAATCTAAACTAAACTAATCCTCTCCCACTCAGCTACTCCCTCGCGCTCTCCTGCGGCTTCGTACAGAAGGGAGCCGCCTCCGATCACCGCGGTTGCGCCGGCTTCTCGAGAGTCAACACCTCTGTCCTCGGGCCCTCGCAAGACAATAGCAAAGTGTCACAAATCAGATAAAATAAAGTAAATAAAGCAGGTAAAATAAGTGAAATGAAACAGAGATATATGTGCAAAAATGTAAAATAAAAATAAACAAACAAAAACAAAAATAAAAGACACTAAAATAAAAATAAAATAAAATAAAAATAAAAATAAAAATAAAAGAAAAATAAAAGCCACGAAAAGCTACAAAATCAAAAAGAGCCGCGGAAAGCCGCGAAAAAGAAAACAAAAATAAAATGAAAAATAAAGACTACTAAGTTGTGCTCCCCGGCAACGGCGCCATTCTTATGAGCCGCCCGAACAAATGAGGTAAAGGTAAAACTAAGGTCGTTGCGACCTCAGTCGCCTGGGACTCAGAGCTCAATCAAGAAAAAATCAAACCACCAAACAAAGGCAAAAATCGATGAAAACTCAAGATAGCGGTCTCGTTAAAGGATTAACCTGGTATAGCACACAAGGTCGAACTCGGAGAGCACGTAATGGCCTCGCGGCCTACGAAGTAGTCAAAAATGAAAATAAATAAAAGATAACTATTTTTGGTGGGTTTTTATTATTTTTATTATTTTTTTTGGAATTTTAAATAATAAAGAAAATAAGAAAGCAATGAAACAAGCAACTTGGACAAATTATTTAAACACTCAAAATTAATCCAAAAATTCAAACAAAAATATTTTTTTGTTTTTTATATTTTTTTATGTTTTTGGTTAATTTTTAAATTTTTCTGATTTTTATAGAATTTTATAAAAATGAAATAAGAAAGGAAAATATTGTTGTTGTCTAGTCAGGCTTGGAGGGCCAAAATAAAATAAAAAACGGCCCTAACTAAGCCTGAAAGTATTTTTCCTATAAACTATAGGCAAAAAGGAAAATTCAGAAGCTGAGTTTATTATTTTTTGTTTTTCTATTAATTACTAGAATTTTTATATGATTTTCAATGTTTTTTAATGTTATAATTTTTATAAGTCCAAAAATGACCAAAATTTGTCTGAAAATCAAACTCAACAAAACACACAAAATCTATTTTTTTAGAATTTTTAAAGATGTTTTAATATTTTTATGTGAATTTTATAACTGGACTGTAAGAAAAATGGGTGTTTCTAAATTTTTAAAAATACTAAAAAGGCTCTAAAAATTTCCCAAAAATCAGTGAAAATTCTACACAGTGGCAGGAGCAAAGTATCAAATTCTTATTTAATTTGGAGATGATTTGTTATTTTATTTAAAGCAAACACAAGCCCACAGTTAGAAGGACCTGTCAGCAATAAAAACAACTTCTAGGGCCTAAAAGTAACAGATCTGGAAGCTCAGGGGGGCCGGTGCAAAAATTTTAAATATGCACGCGCGATGCACGTGTCTGGGGCACTCAGGGACCTATTTGCAACGAAAATAAGTTACGAGGACTTTTTAGCAAAAGGTTCTAAAAGTCCGGGGACTTATCTGCAATTTACCCAATAAATTTGGCACATGTGGAAATAAAGCATTCACAAGGGTATATATACAAATATCTAAAAAGATCTTTTCATTTCATAACAACTAGAAAATACAGGCCCTTACATGCAATTTACCACAACATACACGTGACGAAGCACGTGTCCACAACAATGAGGGGTAGAAGTGCAATTAAAAGAAACGACAAGGTCCTAATTGCAATTGTACCAAAATAAAATGAACTTGATACAATATTTACAGGACTAAATATTAAAAACTAAAAGAACGGGGGCCTAAGGGAAATTACCCCATATTATATTCCGAGGGCCAGATGGACGCCACGTGGAAGATCGTGTGGTCGGGAGCAGGGTGCGCCTCAACGAAGGGAAGTGGCTCGGATCGAACGGCTGAAGGCCTCCCACATGGCTGATCTGACGGATGCGATGCTCTGTGGGTAAACCCTCACGGATCTGACGGTTCTGAACATGGCACGTGGAGATCGAACGGTTCAGAATCACAGGTGCCTCTTCATCTGATCGTGCGGCCCTGATCTGTTCTCCAAAAGGATCGGACGGTGATGTGACTCCTCAAATGAAGGGCGTGGATCACAACTGGAGCGGAAGAGCTGATCGGACGGCCGGGGAAGATGCTCCAAGAACTCATCGCCGGCGAGTTTCGCCAGACTCGTGCACGCGCTGAGGAGCTCCGATGTTGCTGCTAAGATGTGGAATATGTGCGCCTCGGTAGTCCGCAGCCAATGGACCACTCCGATGATGACGGGGATCTCTGGAGAGCTCCGGCGACGGTGAAGACCTGGAGCTCATGTGCTGAAGTTCCGACCTCCAGATGAGGTCGATTCGACCTGATACCTACACAGGAAGAAAGAGGGGTCGAGGGCAAACTGCCTTTTCCCGTTAGCGCACGTGAAAGGTGAAAGGTGCGGCGGTATGGAGGTCCTCCGGCGAGCAGCGGTGGAGGAGGACCGAAGTCCCTGCTCCGAGGAGAGTCATGGTTGGGTGACTGAATGAAGAAGGTGGAGAGAAGGCTCGTGAAGGTGGTGGCGTGGTCGGATGGGCAAATGGCTGGACGGAGATGACGGGCGGAAGCGGCGGAGCAACAACTACGGGAACCTAAAAACTTGAATCTAATCTAAACTAGTGGCTAAAGAAAGTACCTGGTAGAGGAGGTCGACTGTGCTGGAGCTCGGGGAGCTCCAGGGGTCCTTGCCTGCTAGGGAGCGTCGGTTCCCGAGGCTGGGTGCGCTCGCGGTTGCGCACGGCGGCGAAACCACCGGATCAGAGGCTTCCCGATGCCTCGAGCCTCACTTCCACTCCAGGTTGCACCGCTGTCACTCAGGCGAGCTGGAGGAGGTCCTTGGCGTCGAGGGGGTGGACCAGACATTAAGAACAAGGCTGCCGGAGGCGATGCTATATACATCTAGGGGTCCGAGAAAGACGATGGTCGGGCGAGTCGCTCACAACTCGGATCCCTCATACCCACCCTGGGCGTGGATCTGGGATGAACCAGGATCAAATGGAGCCCGGGGTTTGGATGTTTGGCGATCGGGTCGATCGGGGAGAAATGGTAGAAATCGGGTCGGGCGAGTCGAACCCGGCTCTGGTGGTCCTTGGGGGAGAGTTGACCGGGGGTCAACATCCCCGTCGACCAATCAGAGCCCACCAATTATTAGGATTTTGTAAATTAAATAATAAATTGAAAATGATCGAATTTCGAAAAACTCAAAACATAGAAAATGTTAATTTTATTTTAAACTATTTTTTTGTGATATTTATTTATTTTTTTAAAATAAAAATAAGGTATATACAATATAGTACTATGTATAGGTATATATACATTATTGAATTTTTAAATTTTGTTTTTTAATTAATTACTTTTGTGCATTTTTATTCCAATTTTATATTTTATTTATTTACAAGATAAAATTTGGAATATTTTGGTGTTTTTATTTTATTTTTGTTATTTATTTACAAGGGTTAAATAAATAGGTTTATTTATATACATATGTGGTATATATACTATGGTGTTGTTGATTTTTATTTTGTTTCTTTTTATTTTATTCTTGTCTTTATGATTTTTATTTTATTTATTTACACCATAAAATATAGAATATGTACACTTTTTATGGGATTTTAATTTATTTATTTATAGGGAGAAATAAATAGTTATGTGGTCTTGTGTACATGGTGAATATATAGAAAGAGGGTATTTTTATTTTCTTTTTAATTTTCCTTAATTTTATACAAATATATACAAATATATAAAAGCCTATTTTATTTTATTTTTAGAGGAAAATATTTTTATTCTATTTACAGGTATATTACAAACATGAGCTTCCTTATCTCTCTCTACTTGGATTTTTATGCGGTCAGGCCCATGTTGAGCCCTCCCTTGGGATTAGGTCGCTCAATATTTATTCTAAATATCTCCCTCTTTTTCTTTTGTCTCTTTGTTCTTTTATTTATGCACAAAAAACATGCTAAATTATTTAATTTTACACAATGCATGCTTTTTGGTAATTATTTGTATTTGTAGATATCTACATGTATTTACAAAGGTTTTTGTAGCTAAAATATAAAAATAAAGAGTGATGAATGGGTATTCATCATATATATGTAATATATACACTCCCTCCCATACATAGCATGTGCTATGTCCTCAGAGCACAAGAAGCGAGAAAAAGGCATAGCTCATGCTAAGCGTAGGATGACTAAAATAACAAAAAGTAAAGAAGTCGATTCCCCCCCCCCCCCCACAATACTTAGGCTCTGGTCAGCCTGAGTGTAGAAGAAGAGCAAAAATGGGGCGAACGAGGTCAAGAGTAGAAATGGATGAGTATATACACATGGTGGGCATCGTTCCCCCTATACTTAGGCTCTGGTTAGCCTAAGTATATAATAGGAGTAAGTGTGAGAACATATGTGATTTGGAGATTATACAAAGAAGGGAGAATGTACAAGAATAATTGAATCTTCTAAGCTTTTGAATCTTGATGCTTCATCTTCATGAAGAGTAATATGATGTAACTACTCTGTAGTCACTTTGGCTGAAGTTGATGACCTCGACTTTGACTAACTGCTCTTTCAAATCTACAAAATGCTTCAACAGGTGTCCATTTACCACATTAGATTGTGCACCATATGTGAGATCAACTATCTCCACACTTCCATTCTCGTGCACTTTCTAAACAATAAAGGGACCCGTCCATTTTGATTTGAGCTTCCCATTGAACTCTTCAACCTGGCATTGAACAACCATACCTTTTGTCCAGGGAAAAAGTCTTTGTATCTAATGTGTTGATTATGCCATCTCTTTACTTTGTTCTTATAAATCAAACTATTGTCAAAATCCCTATTTCGGATTTCCACGAGCTCGTTCAATTTCAAGTCTCTACAAAGCTTCCCTAGGTGACAACTCCAATTAATCTTCTTAATAGCCCATTTGGATTTATGAATCAATTCTGTGGGCAAATGGCGTGGCTTGCCGTAGATCATTCTAAAAGGTGAAGTACTCAATGGTGTCTTATAGGCTGTCCTATAGGACCACAGAACTTGGTCCAAGAGCTGGGACCAGTTCTTCCTGTCGGGACGAACCAATTTCTGCAAAATACTCTTCACCTCTTTGTTCGAATCCTCTGCCATGCCATTGGACTGTGGGTTATAAGGACTAGTAAATATATGCTCAAATCCATAGTCCTTAGCTAATGATCTCATACCTCGGTTCATAAAGTGGCTACCCCCATCTGATATCAAAACTTTTGGCACCCCGAACCTAGAATTAATATGGTCTCTCACAAACTTACATACAGTCTTGTTGTCTGCGGTTCGGGTTGGGATAACCTCCAACCACCTAGATAGTTAGTCAACCGCCAACAATATGTACTCATGTCCTTGGCTATTGGGAAAGGGACCCATAAAATATGTTCCCCATGCATCATAAACATCACAACTAATCACCGGCTACTTGGGCATCTCGTCCCTCTGTCCAACTTTCCCTCCAATCCTTTGACAAATAGGGCATGACCGTACAAAATCAATAGCATCTCTAAACAAGGTCGGCCAATATAATCCACATTGAAGTACCTTGTGAGAGGTTCTCTTTACCGAATGGTGTCCATCTACCTCAAGTGAATGGAAATATGTGAGGACTCTCTGGTATTCCTCCTGAGGAATACACCTTCTCCAAACATAATCCGGTCCTTCGGAGAAAAGGATAGTATCGTCACTGTGGTATCTCCTCGAATATGGCTTCATTCGATCAATGCTGCTCCTAGTCCAACTATGGGGAACCTGCTTGGAGACAAGATAGTTCACCATGTTGGCATACCACAGAAGTGAGTCAGTAACACAAATTGACTCGTCTGGGAAGGCCTCTCTAATCCGCTCATAATTAGGAGAATCCTTATGTTCAATCCAAGAAAGGTGATCGGCCAGAACATTCGTCACTCCAGGTTTATCTTTTATCTCAATATCAAATTCCTGGAGAAGTAAAATCCACCCTAAGAAGATGAGCTTTCGCATCATTCTTTTTTTTCATTAAATATCGAAGGGCTGTGTAATTAGTGAAAATTTTCACCCTAGAGCCCAAAATATATGACCTGACCTTCTCGAGGGCCCATACTACAGCGAATATTTCCTTTTCAGTCACTGTATAATTCTTTTTTGTAGGATCTAATACTTTGCTCGCGTAGTGGATCGCAAATGGGATCTCTTCTCACCATTGTCCTAACATAGCTCCTATATCGAAATCTTAAGCGTCAGTCATGATCTCAAAAGGGAGAGACCAGTCAGGAGCTTGTAGGATAGGCAAGGCACAAATCTTCCTCTTCATGAGCTCAAAGACCTCCAGACACCTGTGATCTACAATGAACTCTGTTTCTTTCCCTAAGAGCTCAGTCAACTAGCGGGCGATCTTAGAAAAATCCTGAATAAATCTCATATATAATCCAACATGCCCTCGAAAAGACGTCACTGACTTCACATTGGTAGGTGATCGAGTTTCTTAATCACGTCCACCTTGGCAGGGTCAACCTCCATTCCCATTTTTGGAGATGACAAACTAGGACCTAAACTTATGATAAATATCAAAGCTTTCCTAAGTGAATTATGCATGAGTGTTGACATTGAAATTGGAATAGGACATTGGATTCAAATGGGATGACACTTAATTCAATTAACTCTCACATAATTAAGCTAAGAATAGAATTACTAAATACCATCTTATTTCACCATTCCCTCAAAATGTAAGTGTCATCGAAGATGATATACTAAAATAGATTTAACTCCAAATGATTTGGACTATGATTAGAAATGGTCAAGGAAGCTGGGTTCAGCTCACTAATGCATTCTCCAACTCATGGAGAGTGTGATTTGTTTTTGTGGATCTCACTTATAATTTAATATATTTCATCTCGAGCTCAACATATGTAAGTGATATATTTTTGCTAAAAAGGTATAAATCATAAAATTTGATATTTATCTGAATTTCGTGTAACTATACGTAGATAGAATGATCTCCCCGACATTATCTCCAACTATGAGTATTTGTATCTCATGAGTCCTAAAAGGATTAATACTCAAATTGTGTGATGTCAATTTTAAAATAATAATTGTTATTATCATAATTTTCTATATGAATATTTTTGCCAATATGATTCACACATATAATCCATTAATTAATATGAGTAATGATTCATCGTATATAATACATGAGTATTATTCGTATAGTTATTTCTAGGCATATATGTGAATATCATTCAAATTGAAATTTAAATGTAGATTGGATTTACATTTTTATTTTATTATATGAATATGGTTCACCAGTCATGAAGAATATCTCATAATATTATAAATTATGATAATTGGATTATCATGCTAATTGTCAAACAACAAAGTACACCAATTGAGTTTTAATTGGATTAGGCTCTCAAATTTGTTGTAGATTTTTTACTTTGTTTAATTTATAATTTAAAGGATATCATTCAAGTCTTATTTGTTATTAGATAAGAAAAAAATCATTATCTTTAGATCATCATTGAAGTCTCATTGTGGATGTTCCTTTTAGGACGGGTACTCCAAGGCATGTCCCCCATATGTATAAAAGACGAGGCATGCCTCTCTCTTTCAACACATGAATGCCTTTGCCTTTTTTAGAGCCTAAGTTGTCTTGATCTTTGATATAGAACTCTTGTGACATAAAAACTCTCAAATACATTTCCAAGGGTCTCTCTCTACATCCCTACACGTCCAGCATTAAACCTCTATCTTCTCTTCATAGGTGTGGTCCTGCGAGAGACAAGATCATATTCTTTATCGTTCTTCGCGTACGTGCAAGTGGACTCGATGTATGAGAAAAATAAAGAAAGGTAGACATCTTCCTAGTCTCATAATTAGGTTTATAACTTTAAGAAGTAGTCATCGAAGTTCATGGGAAGCTATGTGACTCATCATCGTACCCACGAGAGAAGAAACCACAAATCGGACATGATTCAGGAGATCTCTTCTCTTAGAGACCCATGCTTCAAGAGGTAATATTGACCTCTTCGTAATATTAGTGAGAATGAATCCATGTTTGAAAATCATTTCCTCTAATATATGGTTCACATTGGATAAAATTTTTGTTATGTTAAAACTAGTATTGAACGGACACTGCAAATATGCAAACTATTTGCTATTTTTTCTGCATTTCCTTGATGAGAAGTTCATAAAGTTTTATTTACTTACTTCAGTTGGTGTCATATCCATTGTTTAGAGTATTCAGATTGTATCCAAGTTCGAAGAACAATCGGCTAGATTGTCCTGATCATTGAGTACATTATTTTGTGCTAGTTTTGATCATTCAAATAAATATGTGACATTTAAAGTTGTTGTTCTCCCAAGTTTTGATTTTTTTGGGATAAGCCTATAAGGTATGAACTCATTCCCAAAACATATATCATTATTGGTGGCATTCGGGAGAAGATTTGAATGTAAAAAGTGCTCATAGACTCGGATTTTTATCAAAGATTGTAGCTAGATAATATTGATTTTTTTGCTACAGTTTTTGCTCATTGATGGTTAGTTTAATCAACAACATGATAATACCATATATGTGCGGTATGGGTGTTGAATATCGACCTAAGAGTGCAAGTTGGACTTGTAAGGCAAAAAGAGTTCCTGCTTCTTTTAGGCATTTCCTCATATTTGTAGGTGCAATGAAAGTGGAAAGGCGACTCAGACCTCGTAGTAAGGCCTTTGTATTAGCATGCCTCATGCTTTGAAAGCTTACATGGGAAAGAGTTTTAAAGTTGGGAAAATACGAGAATATCTATTTAAAAATATTAAATCATCTAATATCCTTAAGCAAGATTTACTAAAGTGTATTCTTTTAATTTAAAATGAAATCTCTCAACTCACTAAACAAACTACTTAAGGTTAGTCATTTGATCGATCAAAATTATTCAGATTAGTACCATATTTTAGAACTCATAATTTAGGCAAAGAACATAGCGTATGTTCTCCCATCAATGATGCATGGGAATCATCAAACAGACAATACCAGTGAGTTCAACAAGAAGTGGTGTGAGGATCATTTTATCGCTCATTGCTACATTCTTGGATCATTTTCTAATGTGCTTCCAAAGTAACTCATAGACATTTAATATGATGATGACATCCTCCTGAATCTTAAGGATATGTATGGAGATATGAACTGCTCTCTTTCTACAATAAGGTCCACCAAAGACTTTATGATGAAAGACCGTCTAGGGGTGTAATGGCAACACAAGCTAAAGGGAAGCACAGTAAGAAGCATGAATCTCAAAAAGGTCCACTCGAAGAGAAGAAGAGAGGTAAATGTATTTATCCATCTTATAAAGTTCAGATACATCTGACATCCATGGATATGGATGTCTACCAACACTGATATAAGCCATGAATTATAAGAGTAACCATATAAAATGCCCAAGGTCCATAGGGAAGGATGTTGGACATGTGAGCCCTGTGTGAACCATTTCTACAATAAATGGTATTGTAATCCTTTTTATACGTCAATAAAAGTTATAAATGTTCATTCCCTATCTGATATTAATGAATGAATGCACTTATAAGCTACCTTGGTACAATTAGGGTTATCTATCGTGGCCATATTGATAATCATGCAACTATTGATTTAATGTTTGAATCATAGAGGTTGGTGCTTGACTGATATCTAAAGAGATAGAATGAAGACTTGTCTCGAACTGTTAAATGATTGTTCAGAAAGGATCTCCAACCTTAGAAGGAGATGGCAATCTTACTCCAAAGGCTGATACCTGACCAACCTCTTAGTGTAGGTCCTCTACATAAAAATAACTATTCAGAGGTGTCAGAAAAGTTAGGTCAAGAGTTGACGTAATGATATCGTGATGATCAAGACCTATATGGTATGTTGTCATGATATAGGCACACATACTCTAACTGGAGATCGATGTGTTACTTTATATCTAAGTATATACATTAGGAATACCATTCAGTTTGGATCTTAGCACATAACAGAAGTGTGAAGGCCATATCACATACGACTAGGGTAACTAGTGATACCTAGTTATATCAGATAATGGAGTTAAAAGAACTAAATGATGAAATCACATGATTCGAGAAAACTTCTCAAATAGTTTCATCAACAACACAAACAAGTACATAGATTACCTCTTGAAGCATGCTTGTGATCGTGTCTCTAAAAAAAGAGACCTCTTGTTTCAAGTCCAAACCGATAAAGGATGCACTTGTGACCGTGTGGATAAAGAGCAAGTTTCTCTCAATCTAACTCAAAGATCTGAGTGTAGAATATCCTAATTTAGTCTAAGAAATGTGATGCCTTCTTCACAAGCAAGGAGCATTGAAGAGGCAGAGATCCACAAGCAATCCATCCGGCAACACAACGACGTGACGACAACGGTGTGGCTCTCTAGGTCAATATGTCGATGACCATGATATTGAGAGTGAGCGAGGATGTGTAGAGAATAGAGAGTTGCTCTTGCAATTTATGTAGTAAAAAAGTCTAGGGATACCATCCTTTTTATAATAAATTGGAGATTTGGGGATCTCAATACTAGTGTACGAAAAATCAATGCTTTAGATTTTTTGTTCTATTTATCAGTGACCATAATTTTTTGTTTAATAATATTTACAACAACACTTAATTAATTCAAAATAAATTAAATATATTGAATGATCTTCACTATAATTCAATTTAAATCAAATCAGGAAATATGAAAAGGCTTGGAAGGAGGACAAGCCTACTTCCTAACATAGAGTGTATGACTACCAACTTGAGAACTTAATGGTGGTCGTCCACCCTCAAAGTTTGGAAGGTGGCACCCTCATTCCCGAAATGATAGATCCCATATCTCACGAAATCCACCATACGTGCAACAACTTCTGTTACATAATTATTCAAGAACATAATTCTAAATCATTTTGTGATAACATCAATCATGCTATTGACAATTTATAAATCATATTCATAAATCCAATATAAAAAGTTAGTTGCATTCACAATTAATTGTTCAATTGAATCTACTTCACAACAACATTTAATTCGTAAATACTATTTACAATTAACTCTCTCAAACATATTATGAATCTCATTTACAATAAATATGACTATTGTGGAAAATGATATAAACATTAATCAGATCCTTAGTAATTAATTCATATTTAATGCTCTTCGATGACTATTCTCATAAACCTAAATAATATGAATCATATCCATATTATTCATAATAAATAAATCATATTTAGTTATAAATTTTCCATAATGATCAGATATATTATTAGTAATGTAATTATTCTAGAATTCTTTCATGAATAACATTGTTTTTTCTTGAATATTTGGAGATAAGGACTTGGCGATTATATATTCCACGTATAGTGAATTGGATATTAAGATCACATCTCAAATCCAAATCTTGGGAACCTCAAAAAAATGTTTGATTAAATCAAACTCGTAATTCATAACTTTTCATTGCATCTGAGTCATATTCTGATCAATGTACAACAACTAGGTTGAGATAAGATTACCTCACTACTGACAGTAGTCACTAAAATCCAAACATGTTTCATCACTCCTTTGGAACGGAAGTGTTATGGTTATACAATTGTTTATGATCACATCACCCTCGAGTATTCGTAATACCATACATCCTACATACTGGAAGAACTAGAATAAACATGAAGTTTTATATCACATTTGAACTGTCTCCTTTAGGGCTTTATCATTAAGTTTCTCATTTCATCAATGGGAGTTGGTATCGATCATATACTTTTCAAAAGCATATATCATACATATAAATTCTTGACATGCTTCCAAAGCAGGACGATCTTGCATGGAATTTAGTAAATCCTAATAACTCATGAGTGAGCTCATGTATTTCAGTTCAATAGTGAACATGTATGATTATCTTAAAAGATCGTATTAGTCATATGCCCTCGTATGCATAACAATACGCTAGTGTATATACCCTGATTATGTCATCTGCCTGAAGTACATAGTCGAACATATAGTTATACATATATCTCAGGTCAGAGGATGTGTGCCTATGTTGTGACAACATACACGATAGTCTTGGTTATCTTGACCTCGCTACGTCAACTCATTGACCTAACTTATCTAACACCTCCAAATCATTATTCCTATGCTGAGGACCTTCTTCAAGTGGTCGGTCACATATCATACTTTAGAAAAGGATTGACATCTTCTTATCATGCTGGATATCCTCTTTTAACAATCATTTGACCATCATGCTTGATGAGTCCTCAATCCAACTCTTGAGATATCATCCAAGCACTAGCCTCTATGATTTAACCATTGAATCAATAGATGTATGATTATAAAGATGGCCATGGTATATAACTCTAATTGTACTAGGGGACTTTTTATGGAAAATAATCGTTCTTCATTTCACATTAAGGAGTGAATTGCATCAAGATTTATACATAATGGCTCACCGTGAGCATACATGTCCAAGCCCGAAGAGTCATTAACAGTCTAATCTTTAAACCCACACTCATGTGCTAATCATAAGTTTTTTGGAAACAAATCTTTTGTAAGTGGACTAGTCCCTCTATTCCCAATGGACTATGCCAAGTCCTTTTATAGAATTGCATATCCTCTCGTAGCAGTTCTCGCATCCAATATGAACAATGCATCTTATGCAACCAATGCTCAATCTTATTAAAGTTGTTACAGTGCCTTTGCAACTGTAACTCGATGATTATTATAATCGGTATGTAATACACTTATGCATGGAGATCTCCATCTCCTTAGATCAATACATAGTCATATGTCTAGTAAGGTGTCTGTAGGTAAGACATTTTATATCACTATCTATAAATTCCTAATTTCTTAAAGATAAGACTTTGAGATCACTATTCAAAAATCCTGTGCCTTTGAAGATGTTGTTTATTTCCGAGATTTAGTGTTTTATCTCCATAGTAGGATTGGTAATTTTTTACTACTCCTTTTGCATGTCAAACACTTGGACTTTGTACACATCGAGAAAACACCAACTTCCCATAGTTGATACACTAGTGCATGTAGATTTGGTATTGACATCCTTGACTCTTTGAGGTGCTATCACTTGAGATAAGTCAGTATCATATCTTAATGGAAAGAAGCTTTCATTGGAGTTTTCAAAAAATAAATAAAATATGTCCAAGGTATACCACTAATGTGATGGTCACAATTCCATCGTCTCTTTGCTTCTGACAAATTTTAGAACTAAGATATAAGAGGCATCCTTGAGATCTTTTATCTCAAAGATTTAAACGACCATGTCATAAAACACCTATTTTCATACTTATATCATTCCAAATGATTAAGATTTTATCTACATTTAGCATGATGAACACAATGGCACACCTACTAAGCTTCACACGGTTCATCAAGTTTCTATCTGAAATCATAACCTTTATAGTTTATTCAAATCTATTATTCCAACTATAAGAAGCTTATTTGAGTCCATGGATGGCGTTCATTAGCTTGCACATGTTGCATTACTCAACAATGAAGCCATGGGGCTACTTCATATGAATATTCTCATCAAGGTATTCATTTAGGAATGAAATATTAACTTCCATCTCATAGATGTCATAGTGAGGTGGTGTATCTGTAGTTAGCAATATTCTAGTGGGTTTAAGAATGGTCACTAGAAATCAAGTCTCACCACAAGCGACATCTTTTTTTTGTGTGAAGCACTTGCTGATGAGTCATGCTTTGAATATCTCTACCTTCTCATAAAGTTCTCTCTTTCTCATAAAGATCTATTGGCACATAATGGGCTTGACCCCTATTTATGTATCCTCCAGAGTCCATACACAACACTGGAGTATGAAGACTACATTAGACTCTATTGCTAACATTCATATTTCCATATCATGATCTACAGAAACTTCATCATATGAAGTTTGATCATTGTCATATTTCTATGACACATGTAATGCATACTCTCTAGGTGGTCTTACATTCCTTAAAGTGATTTGATGAGATATGAGTTTTTCATCTTTAATTCTCCTTTTAGTTTCTGATTCTAGGTGCCACAATATCCTCTTATGATATAATGACTCCCTTTACTTCATTCTTATATTAATTCTCAAGAAAGTCATTCACTTATAGTCATTTTATTAGAGGTGAAATCTTTTCAAGAGTCTCAAGGTCATAGAG
The DNA here is from genome assembly GCA_037367405.1 of Ottelia alismoides. Taxonomy (NCBI): domain Eukaryota; kingdom Viridiplantae; phylum Streptophyta; class Magnoliopsida; order Alismatales; family Hydrocharitaceae; genus Ottelia; species Ottelia alismoides. The sequence goes on from JAZKJV010008411.1 coordinate 14,711, forward strand.
TAGGTAAACAATACTATCCTTTGTATTCTTAATGAAGTAGCACTCTCAAGAGCAAGATTCTGGCTTTCCTACATCCATGTTATAACACAAACCAAGTAATCCTTAAATCATCAAGTGTCTGACTCTAAGCTTGGTTATTTGCATGGAATCTTATTAAGGAATATATTGCAATCCCTACTACTTATATTCGTGTAAAGCAGGGGGTAATTATGCTAAGTTTCATCATTGATTTGATCATGCCAATCATGATTCAACTGCATCTCTTTACAACTCCAATGAGCTTAGGTGTATTAGGAGGAGTGGAATAGGAACTATATTCCTTTCTCTATAAGGTTTTGCTTGAATTCATCAAGTATGTATTAGCAACCTATGTTTTATAAAATTCTTTTCATATTCCTTCTAACTTTGGTTATTAACCAAATTATGAAAGCTTTGAACATTTCAAAAGTTTCCAATGGGTATAGAAAGAAATCGCATACCATGAATAATCGTCAATGGATATCACATATCATTAATGTTCATTATAGTATAGCGGGTCGACATGCATACATATGTATGAGGTCTTGAATACCTTGGCATCTTACACCATTCATATAGAAGGGTGCATTAGATATTTTACTTTGAATTAAATATTAAAAATATGTAAGATTTTGTACTTTCAGATAATCTAATGTTCTATTTCTTACAAGTCTATTGATATCATAAACTGGCTTATGTCCTAGTCTTGATGTCAGATAACTATCAAATGATCTTCATCCTCCTATTGATCTTTTAAAGTTTACATTAAGTAATGAAAATGTTAATGAACCATACATTAATATTCTAATTTAGTAGAGTCCTCTAGATGTTATATTACTATCTGAAATATAACCGTCACAACTCTTTACGATAGGTTTATTACAGTTGTATGCCCATTTCTATGATCTTTAGAAATAATCAATGAATGTATTCTATTATCTTGGTTATAGAGACATTCTTTAAGATCGAGGACTCTCCCCTGAAATATATAGTCTTTATATTCAATGAAGCTTGTAGCAACAATTGCATCAAATCCCATGTGGATGACTATTAAACCATAAAAACAAATTTCCAGTCTTTTTAAAACATGTGCACCCAAGTTGCAAGTGTCTTTAAAATAAGGATATACAATTATCTGACTTGTAATCATATATAATAAGTAAATCAATTTAAATGATGATATGTAGACGTAGAATATCTTGATGCACGGTTGATCGTTCGATAAATACAATGTTTAATCTGGGTTCGGTGTAGTACGTGTACTTAGCGAATCAGTTAGTACCGAGAGAAGATCTCCGTTAATAGTATCTCGGCTTTAATTTATATCCCGGGCAAGTCCAGGGTCGAACAAAGGGAAGCAAAGGAACAACATCGGGTTAATTTGAAATTAAGAACTAGATTTCCACTGCGGATTTTTTATTTTTTTAATGCAAAAACGAATGCAAATGCAAATGTGGATAAATTAAGACACTAAGAAAGCACAAAACTAGCCAAATTAATTTCAACGTGAAATTGGTTCAATTTAGTCTAAATATATTTTTCCTATAATCCTAATCCAGAGATGAGTACAAAACATATTTTTTTGTAATTTTATGGGTTAAATTGCAACAATTAAAAATACACACTTTTTACAGATTTTTTTTCACAATTTTTCACACAAACAGAATGTAAAAATCATCAAAATTTTACTGGAATTAAAATATGATGCAATTATGATATAGTATTTTTTAGGAATTTTCTGACAAAATATGAATATTTTGAGGATTTTTTAGTAAAAATAAAAGTGTCAGTGAGTAATTAATTCCTAATAAATCCACAATAGCAATTTATCCAAAGTGCTAATTATCTCCAAAAGATATTTTTATATGCAATCTAGGAGAGTTGAAATTTTGCAAAAATATTAAGTGTGAATTTAATTAAAAATAAAACATCAAAAGCACTCTACAATTTATTTCAGGCACACGATAACTCCAATTAATGTGAAATTTGGAATGTTTTTAAAGCACACTTCAAGACATAATTCCTAATTTTTGTGAAATTTTTCGAGTAATTGTGAGTGAGATATGAATTTATGGGTCCAGATTGTATAAAATATGAAATATTTCATTTAAATATTTTTAATTAATTACCCATAACTCATAAAAATACAAATAAATATTCAAATGGTAGATAATTTGTTGGTCAAAAGTCTCACTTTTTTTCATTGAAATTAAAGATGCCTTTTATGAGGTCTACATTAAAACATCAACAGAAGGTTATCCGTGTAAAATAGAAATTAGAATTAAACAACAGAAACATGCATAGGGACCGTTTTGTAATATTATAATCATGTAATAACAAAAATGCAATTTATATAGAAATTTTAAAAAAAAATAAAAAATGACCTTCGTCTTCTACAACGATGCTAGGGTGCAGGGGGGGAACGGGTGGACCGTGAGGGGCAGCGCCGTCGCACACGTGGCCGCGACGGAGAAGGAACGGAGGGGGCATAATGGTTGGGACGGTTGCCTCATGCAGATGGAGGTGTCCGGCCACTATTGGAGGTTGCGGTATGTTGCGGGAGGCGCGTGGTGGCTGCCCTCAGGATGGAGAAGATGCGACGGGTCGAGGGCCGACAGGTGGCTTGGCTGTCGACGGTGGGCGCAATGGTGCTGGAGGTGATGGGCCGTTGGCCTGGTGGGTGCCCGACGGTGGTTGGGGGCTACAGCTGCAGCTTTTTTATTATTTTTTTGGTATTTTTATTGCTGCTATAATAAAGTTTTTTTAAAAAATATTTATTTTATATTATTTTCATTTTCTTTAAACAAGGAACACAAACCAAATATTAGAATGATGCGGAGTGAATTTTGTAATGGAACTAATATGATGAAGATGGACAAATGGAGATGTAATGGTGTTGGTGTAAAAAAAATCGCAAAAATAACAATGATGACAAAATGCGAAGAAAAATACCTACGATGGAGACGGACATCAATGATGTACTGACTTGAGCACGGTCTTTGCTCGAATCGTCGGCAAGTGATGAGCTCGAGCAGCGCGCGGGTGCGGCTTCGATGTTGGCAAAAAAGCCAACGGATCTCACCGGAGAGAGGGGTGTCGTCACTCGACCGCAGTTGTGTCACTGTCACTAATTCAATGAAGCAGGAATTTGGCCGGAAAATTGGACTTTACGACTTTTTGTCTTTAGTATCTAGGAGCATTTATTTGAGGTAAAATTTATTTTATAATTTTGTATTTTATATGCATTTTTATGAACAAGACAGAGAAAGAATTAGCCAAAATGGAGTTGAAATGAAATTATTAAAAATACATGATGGTTTGGGCTATTTATAGGAGAAAACTCTTTTAATTTTGCAGCTTTTTATTGTTAATTTATTTTGTGCAATCTAATATACAATAATTAGTGTGTTTATTTACAAGAGTCATTTTATTAATTTATTGATTTTATGGACATTTATTTGGGATTTTACTCGGGTATTTTGCTAAGATCATGATATTGAGATGATGAATCGCGGATTCATCACCCCCCTATACTTAAACTTTGCTAGTCCTCGAGCAAATAAAGAATGAATAAGTTTGAATAACCCCTGATTGTGCATGTGAATACAAGACTTGATCCATTCAAGAACTCCCGATTTTAAAGATCCTAAAATTCTATGCTGAACCTAGCTCTAGTCAAAAGGTATCCAACTTCCCTAATCATCAAACTCTCTCTATATACATATATAGTAGGTATATGACTTAAGAGTTGACTGCAGTTACAAGAGTAGAGTCACAACGTCACCCAAGGTTCTAGTCCAAGAGACTCTCCTAAGAACCCAATCCTCAATACAAGGGAATAAACCATTTCTTGCATCCAATTCACCGTCTCTTTAGTTATCAAACTTGAAAGTGTAGATGAAAGGACAGTTGATGGAGGGCATAGGATTGTGTCATTTCTTCTCTCCCTCTCATTGAAACAAGGATTCTCTCAAGTGGCTTATTACTCAATGCATATTTTTGGTGTTGATCAATGCGTCCGTCACGAGAAGTTGGAGTCGCCTGCACTTGTTTTCCTGGGAGTACACCAGGATGTGCTTTTTCTAAGCACCTATCGTACCTTCTACACCGAGACTTGTAGCATTTATGAGCAGAGCCCTTTTTTGGTGCAAGCCCGATTCCTTGTCATAATAGCGGTGGTCCAAGTGGACACTTTTAAATGGTTGGGAGCGCTTGCCTTTGGTGGAAGCACTTTTGACAATTGACTTTGTGGAATGAGAGATTTTCTTTAATATTGATATCTCTTTCTGCTTTGCTTTTTGGCTAGCTCCACTGCTTTTACCAATAGTTGGCGCACACTGATCAACAATTTTTTTTTGATTTTATCAGACCCTGGCACATAGGTAAATGTCAAGAGATAGTACAAGAACCGTGTTCTCATACTGGCTAATGGTGCTGACACTCATGTTTCATGAAGACTTCATTGATTTTATCCCATCCTTGAGCATCATCAAATCAAGTCCAAACTCAAATCCCTCATCCCAGTTCGTTAAGTAAATCTCAACTCATCTCATCATAATTGCAGTCGTGTATGTGAGGTGATGATCATATTCTTAAGGTAGAGACTAAGCATGCAATATAGCACACAAATCTATCAAACTCGGGAAATGTGAATAATTAAGTCAAAGACCCTAATGACTAAGGTTGGTTAACTCAAAATCTCAAGATTCATAAACCAAGTGTTCTTGAACTTCACTAGTCTTGTGTGAATGTGAATGTGTCGGGGATTAAACCAACTTATTAGTTAGTCTTTTTCTATTTATTTTTTAGGGTTTTTTGTTTTTTTATTATTATTTTTGTGTTTTTGGTTTTTTTTGAAAAAAACAAAGGAAAAGAAGAAAGTTTTTTTTTTTAGAAAAAGTTTTTTTTTGCTTTTTTTCCAAAGGTTTTTGTTGAATGAATAGGTAAATAAGAATGGACGTTTTTTTTGAAGAAGTTTTTTTAAAGCAAATAAGGAAAAGAAAAAAATTAAGTTTTATTTGAAAGGGTTTTTTTAAAGAGTTTTTTTTGAAAAAGATTTTTTACCCACCCCAAATTATTGTATAAAATATACAAAAATACGTGAAAGTATGAGCTATGTGTAAAGTATATATGTAATATATACACTCCCCCAATACTTAGCATGTGTTATGTACTTAGAGCACAAGAATCGAGAAAAAGACAAAGCTCGTGCTAAGCATAGGATGACAAAAATAATAAAAAAGTAAAAAAGTCGATTCTCCCCCCCCCATATTGAGGCTCTAGTCAGCCTAAGTGTAGAAAAAGAGCAAAAATGGGGCGGACGAGGTCAAGAGGAGAAATGGATGAGTACGTACACATGGTGGGCATCGGTTCCCCCTATACGTAGGCTCTGGTCAGCCTAAGTATATAATAGGAGTAAGTGTGAGAACCGGTGTGATTTGGAGAATATACAAAGAAGAGAGAATGTATAAGAGTGATTGAATCTTCTAAACTGCTGAATCTTGATGCTCCATCTTCATGAAGAGGAATAAGATGTATCTGCTGTGTACTCACTCTGCATGAAGTTGATGACCTCGACTTTGACTAACTGCTCTTTCAAATCTACAAAATTCTTCAACAGTTATCCATTTACCACATGAGATTGTACACCATCAGTGAGATCAACTATCTCTACACTTCCATTCTTATGCACTTTCTTAACATCAAAGGGACCCGTCCATTTAGATTTGAGATTCCCATAGAACATCTTCAACTTAGCATTGAACAACCATACCTTTTGTCTAGGGACAAAGTCTTTGTACGTAATGTGCTGATGATGCCATCAGTTTACTTTGTTCTTATAAATCAAACTATTGTCATATGCACTGTTTCGGATTTCCACGAGCTCGTTCAATTTCAAGTCTCGACAAAGCTTCCATAGGTGACAACTCCAATTATTCTTCTTAATTGCGCATTCGGATTTATGAATCAATTATGCGGGCAAATGGCATGGCTTGCCATAGATCATTCTAAATGGTGAAGTACCCAATGGTGTCTTGTAGGCTATCCTATAGGCCCACAGAACTTGGTCCAAGAGATGGGACCAATTCTTCCTATCGAGACGAACTAATTTCTGCAAAATACTCTTCACCTCTCCGTTCAAAACCTCTGCCTTGCCATTGGATTATCGGTTGTAAGGACTAGTAACTCTATGCTCATATCTATAGTTCTTAGCTAAAAATCTCATATCTCGGTTCATAAAGTGGCTACCCCCATCTGATATCAAAAATTTTGGTACCCCGAACCTAGTAATAACATGGTCTTTCACAAACTTACATACAATCTTGATGTCTGCGATTCGGGTTGGGATAGCCTCCACCCACCGAGATAGATAGTCAACCACCAACAATATGAACTCATGTCCTTGGCTGTTGGGAAAGGGACCCATAAAATCTATTCCCCATGCATCAAAAACATCACAAATAATCACCGCCTCCGTGGGCATCTCGTCTCTCTGACAAATTGTACCTCCCATCCTTTGACAAATAGGGCACGACCGTACAAAATCAATAGCATCTCTAAACAAGGTCAGCCAATATAATCCACACTAAAGTACCTTGTGAGCGGTTCTCTTTCCCGAATGGTGTCCTCCAATCTCAAGTGAATGGCAATATGTGAGGACACTCTGGTATTCCTCTTAAGGAATACACCTTCTCCAAACAAAATCTGGTCCTTCTAAGAAAAGGAAAGGATCGTTCTAGTGGTATCTCCTCGAATCGGACTTTAGTCGGTCAATGCTGCACTTAGTCCAACCATGGGGAACCTTTATGGAGAGAAGATAGTTCACCATGTTGGCATACCACAGAAGCGAGTCAGTAACACAAATTGACTCATCTGGGAAGGTCTATCTAATCCGCTCATAATAAGGAGAATCCTTAAGTTCAATCCGAGAAAGGTGATCATACACAACATTCTTAACTACGGGTTTATCTTTTATCTCCAAATCAAATTCCTAGAGAAGTAAAATCCACCTAAGAAGATGTGACTTCGCATCCTTCTTCCATTAAATATTGAATGGTTGTGTGATCAGTGTAGATTGTCACCTTATAGCCCAAAATGTATGACTTAAACTTCTGGAGGGCCTATACTACGGAGTGCATTTCCTTTTCAGTCACTGTATAATTCTTTTTTGTAGGATCTAATACTTTGCTCGCATAGTGGATCGTAAATGGGATCCTTTCTCGTCGTTGTCCTAACACAGCTCCTATAGCGAAATCTGAAGCGAATCATGATCTCAAAGGGGAGAGACCAGTCATGAGCTTGTAGGATAGGCGAGGCACAAATCTTCCTCGCTCAAAGGCATCCAGACACCTGTGATCTATAATGAACTCTGTGTCATTCCTTAATAGCTCAGTCAGTGGTCGGGCGATCTTAGAAAAATACTGAATAAATCTCCTATAGAATCCAATATGCCCTAGAAAAGACCTCACTGACTTTACATTGGTAGGTGGATCGAGTTTCTTGATCACCTCCACCTTGGCAGGGTCAACCTCCATTCCCCTTTTGGATATGATATGCCCCTACACGATACACTCCGTCACCATAAAATGACTCTTCTCATAGGAAAGTACCAGATTCACCTCTCTATACCTCATGAGGACTCAGTCCAAGTACGCTAAACATGTATCAAAAGAATAACCATGGACCGAGAAGTCTTCCATGAACACTTCCAAGAAATCTCCCACCATCTCGGTAAATATGGCAATCATGCACCGCTGAAATGTGCCCGGGGCATTGTAGAGCTCGAATGGCATGCGCCTGAAAGCATAAGTATTGAATGGACATGTGAGTGTGGTCTTTTCCTGGTCCTCAGAGGCTATGTCCACCTGGTTGTAGCCTGAGTACTGGTCAAGAAAACATAAGAATTCTTTCCCTGCTAATCTCTCCAAGATCTGATCAATAAAAGGAAAGGGAAAGTGGTCTTTTTTGGTCGCGGCATTCAAGCGCCTGTAATCGACACAGACATGCCACGATGTGGGTACTCGTATCGCGATCTTTACCGCCTCCTCGGTTGTCACTATCTGAAATCCCGACTTCTTCGGGACAACATGAAGCAGGGCCACCCACTTGGAGTCAGAAATAGGGTATATAAACCCTGCTTTGCACCATTTCTCAATATATTTCTTCACCACTTCTTGTAGATTGGGGTTAAGCCTCCTCTGAAACTCACGGGAAGGTCTCATATTAGCCTCAATAAAAATGTGGTGCGAGTAGAGAGCGGGGTTGATCCCCACGAGATCCGACGTTGTCCAACCTATTGCTTTGCGGTTCCTCTCTAAAACCTCTATCAACCTAGACTCCTATTCTAAAAGTCAAGTCTGAGCTAATGCTAACAGGATATCTCTCTTTGGATACCGCTAGAAAGGCATACTTGAGTGTAGGAGGTAGTGATTTCAGCTCTGGCAATGTGGTGTCATCAAGCAAATTTGGTTGAACTGAATTTGAATCTCGTTCCATTTTACATGAAGGTGAGCTAAGATGTGTAGTACTCACCACCAAATCAGAAGTATCAGGAGTCAGATCACCAAAGAAACATGGTAGTTCGACCAAAGCTGCGTCTGACTCATCATCTACGTCCCATGATCGTTCCGAAGGAGATGGAACTGACAGATCCAGATGGATCTCTACGTCATCACGGGAATAGGTATATGCATCTCTAACAAGATCAGACAACACCTGGCAAACTGCATCATCCACTATTTCCTTTCCAGATGAAAGGGTCTTGCTCTGTCTTGAAGGAATCTGTCCCCAAATCCCAACGGTGCTAATCATTCTACAATCTACCTTTGAAGATGAGTACTCTGTGCTACTCTATGAATCGGGTCGCTGACACTTGATTTGCTTCGTCTCAACGTTCACTTCTCCGCTTGGAGAATGGAACTTCATCATTCCCATACCATAATCAAAAACTGTGTCTGCGGTCCTAAGGAAAGGTCGCCAGAGAATGATATGAGATTCTCTCCAATGATTGGGGGTCTCCATGTCCAAGACTGTCAAGTCAAACTGATAGTTTTGCCCTCAATCGAGATAACTACGTTCTTCACTTCTCCCTTAGGTCTCTTCACTGAACGATCTGCAAATTAGAGTAAAGCTCTAGATTCGCGAAGTGGTCCCAACTCCAATTTTTGATATAAGGCTAATGGAAGTAAGTTGATCGAAGAATCGTTATCCAAGAGTGTGCGTGCAAACACAATGTTGTCAATACGACTCTCCACATAGTGAGCACCCATCTCTCTTTATCCTTGCCAATGTCTGATTCTTGAGACAATAAATTGTGGCTACTGATAAGACGTGTGTCTTTATATTTTAGTTCTCCTTCTTCCTGCTAAGCCTAGTAGGTGTGCATCTCACCTTAAGGTATTTCTGGAATGCAGGATGGTTAGCCACATAATCATCAAATGGCACCTTTACAGTGATATTTTCTTTACAAAACCATGCCATATCTGGGTCATATTTCTGAATCTTTTTGATGCACTTTCATGCCGTAAGAGAATGAGGGAAAGGGATTGAAATAAAGGAAGGAAAATCTGTACAAGGAGGAGCGAGAATGTACAAGGATCAAGAAGGTTTGTGACAGACCTTCTTGCGGGAGTGAGGGGGTGGGTAGTATACATGCGTGTCGCTGTCAGAGTCGTCCGCAGAGGAATAATAGTAAGGTGTGGGGAACGTCCAAGCAGGGTCGACACACAGCTGCATGCTCAAATATGGCTTCAGAACAGCCGAACTGAGCTCACTCATATAGATCACCTCATCCGGACTTGATAAGGACTCCTCAGAAAGTTCCTTCTCTGGTAAGTCGAAGCAATTTTCTTAGCCGATTTTCTAAGATTGGTCAATTTGGTCCCGGATGTCTCTTTTGGTGTAGGTCTTGGATGTGGTGTGTGTAAGGTACTGACCAGAGGGTCATCATCAGATGAGTCACCATATGCATTGTAATACTCCTGCGGGGTCAACACACATCTCTGGTATGGCACAATGTTCTCAGATAGCTTGACATTGGTTGGCTCATGCATCAGATCATGTAAATAATCAAGGAAATCAGTAGTGATCATGTCCGACTCAGGGACAACTTATGATTGTGAGTCCTCTCTAGAAGCTGTCACGGTGGTGGTGATGTAAGCAGTGGGCGATGTGGAGGTGTAGGGAGTCTCTGAACCCATGGTTATCTGGACAGTTGGTATCTCAGGTGTAGTAGAGAGACGAGACTCCACTATCTCTTGAAGGTCACGACTGTCTGCGGCTTTACCGGTTACCTTGGAATATCGTGTGTCCTCAAAGATCAGGTGAGGTCAGAGCGCTCCCAATGCAGAGAAATCGATCTCCTGAGTCTCGCAATCTAAAGTTGCCTTAGCCAAAGCTAAGAACAGCTTCCCGAGAATGATCGGAGATTGGATGAACTCTCCTTGGTGCTCAATGTCAATGATCGTGAAGCCTATCTCCAGTAGAGCACCTTGGAAAGTAATGATGATAGAAATGGTTCCTCTCGATCGTTTAATGGACCGATCAACCAACTGAACAATCTCTCTTGACTTCCTAGCAATTCTGAGTTTGAGCTTAGCAAACACGGCAGTCGGAAGGATATTAATTGTTGAGTCATCATAGATTCTTGCATGGGTGAATGTGGTATCTGTGATTTCACAATCAAACCTAGGCAACCGCTTTACTCTGCGGCTCTTGGTTTTTCTCCCTATCATCAAAGATGTGTCCATAGACATTATATGTCTCTCAGTCCTTGTTCTCTTATTGCCCGACCTTTTAGGCATCAATTTACTTCTCACAAATCTTTTAAGGTAGGGAAATTGTTCAATCGCCATTATTACGGGAAGCTCAAAAATCAACTCTCTATCAAGTGCTTCCCTAACTGCAGGATCCAATTATTGTAAGTCTTTTCTATTTCAATTTTTATGGTATTTTCTACTTTTTCCATTTTGTTGGTCTGTTTGATATGTGAAGGAGGACTAGGAGAATGTACAGACTCTGGTTTGGAGGGAAAGTGGTTAGTAGAAGAGGGAGGTAGAAGGAACTCCAGCTGTACATGACATATGGTCAGTCCGATGTCTTCAAGGTTTTCAATATTCAATCCATGAAATCTATGATCCACATTCCTACATGGACTCTTAATCGGTCTAGAAATGTCATCCTCCAATAATTTCTTATGACACATCATGAGAGAAGTCTGCTCAGTTGGAGGGTACTGTTGAGAACTCGGGATCTTATACTCAACATACCTTGACTCAGGCATGTAATGCTGGGTTGAGTATGGCCCGTCTGTATGGCAAATGTTGGTCGGAAACTGATAATGTGGAGTTAGTATACAGGGGGTTTGTAAATCAGTCGCAAGAATCCAATCCCCTGTATATGTCGGCTCTCCGAATGGGTGATATGGAGGTTGGTCAATGTGGGCTCTATCACTCAGGTCAATCAAGTCAGGAAGATCATACGGTGTAGGCCTCTCCATTCGATTTGTCTGGTCGACCATGTTGTACCTTAAGGTTAAGTCGGGTTATGTATAGGTCAATTGTTGTCCGGTCCCAACTCGTGGTGAGAATGAGGTATGTGGGGTCAACTGATTCTGCCAATCATTCATCTCTAGTGGCTTGCTCTTTGATTGGCTCCTTAATTCCAGTAAGCGGACATAAATATGGTGAGTCAATATAAGGTGGTTGTGGGTCATGGGTGTGAGAATGTGGGGTAGGTGAGAAGGACGAAGAAGTATGGAAGTAAGTAGGAGTTATGACTTCACGGTCATGGTGGGGGTATGAGGAGGAATAAGAGGGTGGAGATGGTCGAAATAAGGTCGAGGAAGAGTGACATGGATATGGTTACCGATATTCTGACATCTTAGAAGGGAGATGGGAGATTGAAGCGGATCGAGGAAGAAAGCGTGCAAGTGCACCATATAACACACAAAACAGACAAACACAAGAGCAAACCCTGAGTTCACCTACTCAGCACAATGATGGTCGCAAGAGTCTGACCTTTTATCTTTTCAGTTTTAATTAAGTTATAAATCAATGCATAAGTTCAATTACGCAAGGCTTAAAGGTAGGTTTTGGGCACTATCCTAGGGATGCATCCTCACCTCTCAACAATCACAATAGCCAAGCATACAATGAGTGTTTTGCTCTCCCAAAATAAGTTTTAGTCAGTTTTTTTGTCATCTCTGATTAGCAGTACCAATTTTAAGTTTTGTTATAACTTGATTAGTCCACCAAACAAAGCATGTCGAACGATCAGTCTCGATTTCCTTTTAACCTCTTTTTCAAAATTAAGGAGAAGGGATTCGAGAAAAAACGATGCAAATAGTGAAATAAATGATCCATGCCCAGTTCAGAAGACTTACAGTGATACTCACGCTCTACATGCAGGATGTAAGGTTGAATTGGAATTTTATACTATATGATGCAAACAAGAAAACCATTCCTAGACATGCAGTTCTATTAGCGAGTGATGAACAAGTTAAATTTGACTAATAGCCCTGCAGTCTAAGTGCGTCTCGTAAAATGTGATGTGTGGTCCTAAAGATTACGAGCACAAGTAATAAACATATTCTAATGAAAATGCTCCAAGAGACGCGAGTCCTATTCTACGTCAAGCAACAACACGACCGTAAGAGGGTCAAAAGTCCAGTCCGTATACAAGAGTGAGCTCTCAAACAAGATCCGCTATAAAGAGAAAAATTACCTTAATTATTACAACACAATAATTACAAAAATGAAAAAAATTACAAAAATTCTCTCTATAATAAATAAATCCTCCTATCTCTTCAGCAGTCGAGGCGCATCACGTAAGTCAACTTCTGATGCACTCCATGTCCACCGGACCCTCGCAAGGAAAATAAAATTTATGTTAGAGAGATCAAAAACAAAAAATGTACAAAAATATGAAGAGAAAAATTGAGAGGGAAAAAATGGAATAAATACAAGGTGGCTTGGGGGGTCATACTACCCGACTGATTGAAAATCTAAATATAAATTTTTAAATTAATCCCTAAGCCGTTTGCCTCCCCGGCAACGGCGCCATCTGGAATGGCGGTTGACATCCACTCGTAAGTCATGAATTTCGTTCCTGTAGGAACGGAGCTCGTCGACTATCTGCTGCTAAATATCCACGGGACTAGACGAAGAAGGAAGTGGATAATATTGGGAAAAAGAACAGGAAGACTGGCCCTGCTGGCCAGAGTACTGCCTCTGCTGATGTTGCTGGGGTGTCTGCTGAAATTGCGGGCCCTGCTGGCTCTCCTGGTAATGGCCCTGTCAGCCATGCTGATGGTATTGTTGTTGTTGCTGCTGGGGTGGCTGGAATCTAGGGCTCTACTGTGATGGAGGTGGTGCGGAAGTGAATGTGGCATTGTGAAAGGTCGGGGGACGCTGATAGGTCTGTCGGTCTCTCGTACTTCTCTGCCTGGTAGGGTCCTGAGTATATACCATACTCCATTCACCTCCCAAACTAGTGGAGGCTCCTCCTGAACTATCTCTGCTAATGGAGGTGGCTACTGGAAAGAGTGGGCGTAGGATTGGTCCTGCACCCACAGTTGGGGTTGCCCTGACACCAATTTCTCATGAATATGGTGAACTACGTATACGGGAGAAGAGGATGCAATCACAGGTATCCTATCTTAGATACCTTATCAGTCAACTCCTCCATCTGTTTTGGAAGTTTGGAGACACTCCCGTCTAACTCATCAATCCTCCTGTCGATCTTCTCGACTACTTTAAGCTTGTCCATAAGGAGTCCCATGCTAGGGATCACGTCTTGAGAGAGATCGACTACAGCTGATTTTCCCCCTCCAAATGAGAGTGAACTGGGGGAGATGTATATGCCCTTCTAGCCATCTGTGAGAAGCAGGTTTCATTTATCTGCTCTAAAACCTTCCATACGGTATCCGATCCTCGTGATGTATAGCTGCCTCCACAGGCATCTCTCACTAAAACCTACATCTCAAGGTTGAGACCAGAGAAGAAAGACTGGACCAAGATGTTGTCATCTAGACCATGACAGGGACACTTCTGTAGGATGTCCTTGAATCTTTCCCAAGCATCACAGAAGGCTTCTTGGGGTAAATCCCCCAGTTCACTCTCAACTCGGGGATTTACCCCAGTTCCATTCTCTACACTTCCATTCTCGTGCACATTCTTAACAACAAAGGGACCCATCCATTTAAATTTGAGCTTCCCATTGAACATCTTCAACATGGCATTGAACAACCATAGCTTTTGTCCAGGGACAAAATCTTTGTACCTAATGTGCTGATCATGCCATCTCTTTACTTTGTCCTTATAAATCAAACTGTTGTCATATGCCCTGTTTCGGATTTCCTTGAGCTCGTTCAATTTCACTTGACAAAGCTTCCCTAGGTGACAACTCCAATTAATCTTCTTAATTGCCCATTCAGATTTATGAATCAATTCTGCTGGCAAATGGCATGGGTTGCCATAGATCATTCTAAATGGTGAAGTACCCAATGGTGTCAAGTACACTATCCTATAGGCCCACTGAACTTTGTCAAAGAGCTGGAAACCGTTCTTCCTATCAGGACGAACCAATTTTGGTAACATAATCCTTACCTCTCTGTTCGAAACCTCTGCGATGCCATTGGACTGTGGGATGTAAGGACTAGTAACTCTATGTTCAAATCCATAGTCCTTAGCTAAAGATCTCATATCTCAGTTCACAAAGTGGCTACCCCCATCTGATATAAAAGCTTTTGGCTGCACGAACCTAGCAATAATATGGTCTCTCACAAACTTAGAGACAATCTTGTTGTCTGTAGTTCGGGTGGGGTAGCCTCCACCCACCTAGATAGATAGTAACTGCCAACAATATGTACTCATGTCCTTGGCTGTTGGGAAAGGGATCCATAAAATCTATTCCACGTGCATCAAAAACATCACAGATAATCACTGACTGCATGGGCATCTCGTCTCTCTGTCCAACTGTCCCTCCCATCCTTTGACAAATAGGACACGACCGTACAAAATCAATAGCATCTCTAAACAAGGTCGGCCAATATAATCCACATTGAAGTACCTTGTGAGCGGTTCTCTTTCCCGAATGGTGTCCTCCAGCATCAAGTGAATGGCAATATGTGAGGACACTCTGGTATTCCTCCTGAGGAATACACCTTCTCCAAACACAATCTGGTCCTTCGAAGAAAAGGAAAGGATCGTTCCAGTGGTATCTCCTCGAATCGTACTTCAGTCGGTCAATGCTGCTCCTCGTCCAACCATGGGGAACCTGCTTGGAGACAAGATACTTCACCATGTTGGCGTACCACGGAAGTGAGTCAGTAACACAAATTGACTCATCTTGGAAGGTCTCTCTAATCCGCTCATAATAAGGAGAATCCTTTAGTTCAATCCGAGAAAGTTGATCAGCCACAACTTTCTTCACTCCAGGTTTATCTTTTATCTCCAAATCAAATTCCTGGAGAAGTGAAATCCACCTAAGAAGATGCGCCTTCGCATCCTTCTTTTCCATTAAATATCGATTGGTTGTGTGATCAGTGAAGACTGACACCAAAATATATGACCTGAACTTCTGGAGGGCCCATATTACAGTGAGCATTTCCTTTTCAGTCACTATATAATCCTTTTTTGTAGGATCTAATACTTTGCTCGCGTAGTGGATCGCAAACGGGATCCCTTATCGCCGTTGTCCTAACACTTCTCCTTTAGCGAAATCTGTAGCGTCAGTCATGATCTTAAAGGGGAGAGACTAGTCTGGAGCTTGTAGCATAGGCAAGGCTCAAATCTTCCTCTTCAAGAGCTCAAAGGCCTCCAGACACTTGTGATCTACAATGAACTCTGTGTCTTTCCCTAAGAGCTCAGTCAGTGGGCGGGCGCTCTTAGAAAAATCCAGAATAAATCTCCAATAGAATCCAACATGCCCTAGAAAAGACCTCACTGACTTTACATTGGTAGGTAGATCGAGTTTCTTGATCACCACCACCTTGGCAGGGTCAACCTCCATTCCCCTTTTGGAGATGACATGCCCCAACACAATACCCTCTGTCTCCATTATAGGTAATTTGTGTTTTTTTTGCATCGTTTTTATTTTTGCATTTTTTTACACCAAAACCATTACATCTCCATTTGTCCATCTTCATCATATTAGTTCCCTTACCACATTCACTCCCCATCATTCTCATATTTGGTTTGTGTTCCTTTTTTAAAGAAAATAAAAAAATCTAAAATACTTTTTTTTTAAAAAACTTTATTACAACATAAAAAATTCAAAAAATAATAAAAGGTTGCAGCCCCCCACCATCGTCGGCCACCCACCAGGCGAGCGTCCCACTGCCTCCATCAACCGCCCCAGCGGCGGTTTCCCCCAGCGCAGCGCTACACCCATCCCCAGCAACGATGCCATCTGATCATTCGCTAAATACAATGTTTAATCTGGGTTCAGTGTAGTACGTGTACTTAGCGAATCATCCAGAACCGAGAGAATATCTCCGTGAAGAGTGTCTTGGCTTTAATTTATATCCCGGGAAAGTGCGGGCTCGAACACAAGGATGCAAAGGAACAACATTGGGTTAATTCGAAAATTAAGATCTAGATTTCCAATTCGGAAATTTATTATTTTTTTATGCAAAAACAAATGCAAATGCTAATGTGGATGAATTAAGACACCAAGAAAGCACACAATTGGCTAAATTAATATTAATGCAAAATCAGTTCAATTTATTCTAAATGTATTTTTCCTATAATCCTAATCCAAAGATGAGTACTAAATTTACTTTTTTGAAATTTTATGGGTTAAAATGCAACAACAAAAAATACACACTTTTACGGATTTTTTTCACCATTTTTCACACAAACAGAATAAAAAAATAATGAAAAATTTAGTGGATTTAAAACATGATGCAAGGATGCTACAGTATTTTGTTTGGAATTTTCTGACAAAATATGGATTTTTTTATGGATTTTTTAATTAAAATAGAGTGACAGTGAGTAATTAATTCCTAATAAGTCCAAAATAGCAATTTATCTAGAGGGCGAATTATCTCAAAAAGGTATTTTTTATGCAATCTAGGAGAGTTGAAATTTCACAAAATCATTAAGTGTGGATTTAATTAAAAATCAAACATCAAAAGCACTATACAATTTATTTCAGGCATAAGATAACTCCAATTAATGTGAAATTTGGGTAGTAATTAAAGCACACTTTAAGACATCATTCCTAATTTTTGTGAAATTTTCGAGAAACTTTGAGTAATATATAAATTTATGTGTTCAGATTGGATAATATATGTAATATCTCAGTTAATCAATTTTATTTAATTACCCACAACTCACGAACATACAAATAAATATTCAGATGGTAGACAATTTGTTGATCAACATCATGCTTTTTTTCACTAAAATTAAAGATGCCATAATGGCGTCCAAATTAAAATATGGATAGAGGCTTATCCGTGCAAAAACACAAACATGCACAGGGACCATTTTGTAATATTAGATACATGCAATGACAAAATTGCAATTTTTACAGAAATTAGAAAAAATAAAGAAAAGCGAACTTCGTCTTCTATAGCGATGCTAGGGCGCAGGGGGGAACAGGAGGACCGTGAGGGACGACGCCTTCACGTAGGCAGCCGCGGTGGAGGAGGCATGGAGGGGGTCGGACGGTTGGGGCGGTTGTCGCACGCAGGTGGCGGTGTCCGGCCACTGGTAGAGGTGGCAGTGTGCTGCGGGCGGCGTGGGGTGGTCGCCCTCAGGATGGAGGAGATGCGACGGGGAGAGCGTCGGCGGGTGGCGCGGCTGCCGGCGGTGGGCGCAGCGCTGTGCTGGATGAAACCGTCGCATGGGCGATTGCTGGAGGCAGTGCTGGAGGTGGTGGGCTGCTAGCCTGGTGGGTGGCCGGTAGTAGTGGGGGGCTACAACTGCAGATTTATTATTATTTTTTTATTACTTTTTTAATTTTTTTGCTGCTGTAATAATGTTTTTTTTAAAAAAAAATCGGGATTTTTACCCGGCAGACCTTATAAACTTTTTAAATTACCTCTACGACCTTTTGCACAACGTAATTACCCCATTGACCCTAAAAATTACCCCAAGAACACCTACGGACTTCAAAAATATTACCTGTAGAGTTCATAGGGTAAGAGTTGGCAAGTTTATGGGGTCGAGGGAGGAATTATGTTGTTTCAAAGGTCGTAGAGGTAATTGACAAAGTTTTTAGGGTCTTCCAGGTAAAAATCCCTTTTTTGGGTTTTTTTAATCAAGGAACACATACCAAATATGAGAATTATTGGGAGTGAATGTGGTAATGGAACTAATATGATGAAGATGGACAAATGGAGATGTAATGGTATTGGTGTAAACGAAAATCGCAAAAATAACAATGATGACAAAAATGCGAAGAAAAAACCTACGATGGAGACAATCACCTATGATGTGCTCACAAGAGCACGGTATTCACTCGAATCGCCGATGAGAGATGAGCTCGAGCAGCTCGCAGGTGCGGGTGCGATGTTGGCCAAAAAGCCAACGGATCTCACCGGAGAGAGGGTTGTCGTCGCTCGACCTCGGTTGCGTTGCTGTCACCGATTGAACTCTGGGAACTAGTCTCTCCTCACATAAAGATGGATCAAGTGCAAATTGATGAGGATGGGATGTATAATAAGAGATAGAAAATAGAGGTTAGAGTGGATGTGGAGTAGAATAGAGGTTATTAAAATGGTGTAGTAGAAATAGAAGTTAGAAAAATGGTGGAATAATGGAATTGAATGGGTGGTTATTGTAGAGGATGGGAATTAAATAATAAATTAAATAATAAGATAAAGTAGTCTACTAAAATACAACAAAATATAAACAAGAAAAATAGTGGAGAATTGATAAAGGAAGACATTCAACATGTACACATTTTTTGTTTGCTTTTCTAATTTATATTTTTTTGTCTTATAAATAAGAAATATTTACAACAGAAAAATACAATAAAATACTGGAATCAAAATACAACCCAACGAGGATTTTTTTGGATTTTTTAGTAATTAAGAAAGATAAAATAAAAATAAAGAAAGAATTAATATATACATAATATACAATGTACATCTAGGTCCCAAAACCCAACTTTTGTAAATGAGCTCCGATTTTAAGGAAACCACTTCCGTTGTATATATAATTTTCTAACTTGAATTTTTAAAGTGATTTGGTGAATTTGGAGTTCATACTGAGCGGGAATTTGACCGAAAAGTTGGATTTTACGGCTTTTTGTCTTTGAGATCTAGGAGCATTTATTTGAGGTAAAATTTATTTTATATTTTTATATCTTTATATATATTTTTATGAATAAGATAGAGAAAGAATTATCCAAAAAGTAGTTGAAATGAAATTATTAAAAATACATGAAGTTTTGGGCTATTTATAGGTGAAAAACTCCTTTAATTTTGCGGCTTTTTATTGTTAAATTTATTTTGTACTACCTAATATACAATAATTAGTGTGTTTTATTTACAAAAGACATTTTATTAATTTATTGAGTTTATGGACATTTATTTGGGATTTTACTCGGGGAGTTTGCTATGATCAAGATATTGAGATGATGAATCGCGGATTCATCAACTGTCCGGGTCCTTCTATAAGGAACTTATATAGTATAGATAGTCATATTATTAATACATCAGCTTGTTGCAGTATTGACATTCGTCCAACTGATGGGATGTCATATGTTTAGAAGTCACATAAGTACACTCAACTCTTTGACTCTCCTTCTTACACGGGTCGTACCCATGTTTACACTACGCTTCCTTAACACTTAAATAACCATTGCTAAATAAAAAGATCTCTTAAATTGAACATGTCATCAAGGTACTACAATATAATAGTATTCCAACATTTATTCTTGCTTATTCACATTCATACAATATGAATAATATGATGCATCATGAAAGACTTGAGTAGAGATAGCAGAATGACGACATTCATCACATCTACACACTTCTCAAATCTGAAAGGACTTAAGTTCAAGTACATACTCAAACATTTGGAGTACATCATCTCTTATCGAGCTATCATTCTATATAATACAGTGAACCATGTCATTCATGATTTAATGTTTAAAGCACCTGTATTTGCCAAAACATCTTCTTCAGTTTTTAAGAATGATATTGACAATTATGATCATCACTAACAAGTTAATACAAAGACCAATCGATGAGAGATAAAGATTTTAGAGTTACACAAACATTATTTTTTTGTCATATTGTCTATTTAATTCTAAATCCTCATAATCATGAGGAAACTTGCACATTACAACAACATACATTATGTGTCCAACTATATGTACTACATATTAATCATGTTTCTAGTCCATAGTATTGGTTATGATTGAGCAAAGATTTGAGTGAATTTAATGAAGGTTATTTGAAATAATATAATTTACATAATTATATATATTATATTGAGGTTATAAATCTTTTAAATTAAAGTTGTATTGCCATTTAAACTCTGGAAGTCATTCCCTAACCGACTTTCAAAGCAAGATATATATTTACTCTTATATATCTTGTAAGATCTGGAGTATCCTTTCTACCTTTGTTACATCCCAATTATATGAGAAATTGCATCTCAGATAAAAAGAAGGGGGAACTCATCCCGCCTTGTAAGTACAACTTGCTTTCCTAATTCGATCTTTAACACTTGGGCCCACGACCCCTAAGATGGTGTTGAGCTGTTTTTAATTGATTCAACCATCAACAGGAATAGAACTCGCTATGTGCAATCCAATATGGCCCCAATTAAGTAAATCAACTTACTCTTTTGAGAAGTAATGAGCCCGGTCCATTTGTGCTTGTATGCATGAGCTATCACATCGAGTAGGTGTCTCCAACATACAATACATGAACACAGAACCCTTCATCTTGATGGGAGATCATGTATGTTCTTTATGTGATCCTCCATATCCCAATATAATTTTAATTCGTCATTATGTATCACATTCATTACAATTAATTATTCAAAGGGAATGACATCTCCATTCATAATGGAGTGTTTATTTTAATTGGATCTACTTTATATTCCATCAATTATTAATCTAATCAAACAACCAACAAACAATTATTATTTTCTTAATACTACTGTATAGTATAAACCCTTACATTTGTACAATTGAATTATTCCAATAATTGATTAAATTATGCAGAGACTTCTCATGCCACCCATCCTTGAAACGGATAAAGGTAGGTCAAATAGATATTGCTAACAGGGAACGCTTCCATTGTGATGTAGTGTGCCAATTATGTAATACATTATTGTATCTACAGCTTAGACACCATCATAGAATCAATTCAAGAAAACATAATTGGTATAAATTGTAGTAAAAGGTTTTATCAATCACAAGCTCTTGGTGACCAGCATGATACATATTGATAGTAATCATTCAGAAATAGTAGGCTCCTTAAAACACTTTTGAGATCCTAAATATCTAAGCATATCAAGTAAACGTGTTCTTGCTTTCGCATGTAATAATTGTCCTACAAGTATTATGGGATAAACTAAGGATTTTTGTCATCATGCTCTCATTCAATGGTCATTGATATTTAATGAAATATTTAGATAAATATTAAAAAAAAATTAATCGGGGTGAATTCATAATTTTCTTGATTTATATTGAATGATAAACACATTAAGGAAGTGATATTGATGACAATCATCATCTGACCCATCTCAACTAAATTTGGAATATTTTGGGCAAACAGAGTCTGAATCACGTGAAATAAATTCAAGTGGTTTGCTGGTTAATTTCTTATTGATTCGTAAATACATTCAAAAAGATGTTTACTTCGAGAATTTTTCAAATTTTAATTCATGCACTTTTGTGCCAACAATAGGCTACTATTTTCGAGACATAT
This sequence comes from Ottelia alismoides, assembly GCA_037367405.1. Taxonomy (NCBI): domain Eukaryota; kingdom Viridiplantae; phylum Streptophyta; class Magnoliopsida; order Alismatales; family Hydrocharitaceae; genus Ottelia; species Ottelia alismoides. The sequence goes on from JAZKJV010008411.1 coordinate 36,624, forward strand.
TCAGACATTTTAAATTCATTTTATTTTACAAAAAATCATTCAATAGTGCATGAATAAAGTCTTTTCTTTTTAGCATTAAATAATTTGAAACATGCATCATATGCACAAACACGAGTCCTAGCACAACTAAAATGCAAAAACATGTTCCCTTATGGTTTGGATAACATTCATAACCTCGGAACCTGGCTCAGATACTACTTGGAAGATATTGTTTGGGCCCTAGCACATCACAGAAGTCTGAAGGTCATTTCATATATGACCTAGGGCAACTAGTCATACTAGTTGCACCATGCAACGAAATTTAAAAAAAAAAGAAAAATGAAGCTACATGATTCGAGAAACTTTTCAGATCAATTCATCAACAACACAAACAAGTGCAACGATTACCTCTTGAAGTGTGTTTGTCATCGTGTTTCTAAATGGAGAGACCTTGTGTCTTATGTTTGACCTGACAGAGGAGGCACTTAGGAGCATGTGGATGAAACACACGCCTCTCGCAATCCAAGTCGAAGATCCGAGCGAAGAATCATCTGATTTCATCTCATGAAATAGGATGCCTTCTTCACGAGCAAGGAAAACAAACAAGGGTAGAGATCCCTGAGCAGTCAATTTGGTAGCACAAATACGTGACAAAGACGGTGAGGCTCTTGAGGTCAATATGTGGACGACCATAATAATGAGAGAAAGGGGACGTGTAGAGATTAGAGGGAGTTATTGCTCTTGCAGTTGATGTAGTAGAAAAATTCTACTGCTACCCACCCATTTATAGTAAATTGGATGTCCATGGAGCTCAATCTATGTGCACACAAAATCAATGATTTAGATTGTTGTGTGCTTACAATCAATGGCCACAATTTTTTGTTACAAAATATTTGCAACAAAAATAATTAATTCAGAATAAATTAAATATATTGAATTATCTTCAATAAAATTCAATTTAAATCAAATCAATAAAAATGGAAAGTGTTGGAAAATTGGGGAAGACTATTTCCTTACATAGAGTGGACGACCACCAAGTTTAGAACTCAATGGTGGTTGTTCACCATATAATTTTGGATGGTGGCTCCCTCCTTCAAAAAAATATAAGATCCTATATCTCATAAAATCTTCCACAGATATAACAACTTTTGTTGCATAATTATTGATCAAAATAAGTCTATGTTATTTTGTGAAAATTTCAATGATGCCATTGATAATTTATAAATCATATCCATACATCCAATATAAAATGTTAATTGCATTCAAAATTAATTTTTCAATGTGAATCCAATATCATCAACATTTAGCTCATAAATAAAAATTACATTTATCTTTCTCTCCAACATATTATAAATCACATTTTCAATATATATTTTTATTGTGGATAGTGATATCCATATTAATCGTATCCTTGATAAATAAATCAAATTTAATTATCTTAGATGACTATTCCCATAAGCCCAAATAATATGAATCATATCCATATTATTCATAATAATAAAATCATATTTAATTATCAATTTTCCTCAATGCTCTGATATATTATCAATAATATAATTATCCTTGAACTCTTTCAAGAATAATTCGCTTTCTCTGCAGATAATTTGAGATAAGGACATGGAGATTGTATATTCCACATACAGTGACTGGGATATTTAGATCATATCTCAAATCCAGATATTTGAAACATCTCAAAGATGTTATATTAAATCAAAGCCATAAATCTAGTCTTCTCATTGCATCTGAGTCACATTCATATCAATGCCAAACTGTTGGACAGAGATCGTATTACTTCTCTAATGAGAGGAGTCCCTAAAATCCAAACCTATGTCAGGGTTATACAATCGTTTTCGATCACATCACCGTTGATTATTCATAATACCCGTACATCCTGCAGACTGGAAGATCTATAATAAACCTGAAGTTTTATATAACATTTGAATGGTCTCCTTAAGGGTTTTCTCCTTACGTTTCTCATTGGATCATTGAGAGTTGGTATCGATCACATACTTACCACAAGTTTATATCGTACCTATAAATTCTTGTCATGCTTCCAAATCAAGATGACCATGCATGGAATTTGGTAAATACAATATCTCATGAGTGAGCTCATGTATTCCGGTTCAATAGTGATCATGTATGGTTCCTTTGAGAGATTTTATTCCTCATAAGCCCTCGTATGCACACTACATAGTTGGTATAAAGACCCTGATTAGGTCATAAACTTAATGGTCTGCCTAATGCACATACTCATACATTATAGTAATACATCTATCTCAATCAGAGGATGCAAGCCAATATCGTGACAGCATACGACATAGGTCTTAGTTAGCTGATGAATCTGCATTTCATCATCTTTACTCATTTATTTTAGCTTAAAATACATCATCAAACACTGTAAATATTAATAAATATATTCTTTACTAGCCCTAATACTTGTGTAAATATTATATATTTATCACTATTTTAACTTAAAATAAATAGATAAATAAATAAAAGAAAAATAAAGAAAATAAAAGACTATATATTTGTAATAGAAAAAGGCTAACTCAAACTCTGAGAGTAAGTCAAGACTTGACCCAATATAGGTATATATACCAGTAAATAACACATGATACTTATTCTTACCTTTGTACATATTTTATTTAATTAATTAAAAATCTTTAAATTGACTATAATTAATCCTAAACATTTTCTATGTTCATTATTTAAATATTTAAAATAATATTCAAATTTTAACATAATTTATTTAACATTTTATTGATTTTTGTCTTTTTGCTAATTTGTCTCATTTTCCACGCATTCTAATTGGTTGAACTCGGGTCCATTGACCCGTGCCAACTTTCCATTCCATGACCTTCACTGCAAATCTAGTGCACCAGCTTCTCTTCTCCCATTTTTCCAATGCATCTTGATTCCTAACACACCCCGATTCTTCTTCCTAACTTTCAGCCTTAACCACCCACTTCATCACCAGCTCATTCGATCGACTAATCACATCGATCCGCTCACAATCCAAATTCAAAACCTGCTGCATATCCACTCCTATAAATAGTTGTAGATTCTAGCCACCATCGCTTATCTATTTTCCCTCAAAATTCTTCCCCGAGACCGAGTTAGGAGTTAGAGGCAATGACAGTGGTTTTCTTCTCCATGATTTATGGCTTGAAGATATTGTTGGAAGACGTGATCTTGAACGAGGCTGGAGCAGTACAGCTTTGTTTACCTCTCAACCCATCACTGTAGATCAAGGAAGATCATCTTCATGCATTCACTGTAAGCAGCTATAGGCCTAATCCGCTTAGAACCTACTTAAAGAATGATTGTGGTGTGGAGATTCTGACCCGTGTACCTACTTCATGGCATCTATTGTGTAGATTACCAGTACCTGAATTCAACTACCAAGAAAGATTACTTTTGACTACCCTTTAGTGATTAGATTATTTAGAAGTTGGTAGGGAAGGAGTTCTTTTGTATCTTGTATGGGTACTCAGGGTATAACTAGGTTGCAATTGCTCTTGAGGATCAGGAGAAAACTACATTTACTTGTTCAATTGGTACCTATACCTTTAGATGGATGCCATTTGGATTGTGTCACGTCCTCGATCATTCCAATGGTGTATGTTGGTTGTTTTCCCCCATATGGTGGGTAGTTTTCTCAAGGTCTCATGGATGATTTCTCAGTCTACATGGATAGCTTTGATACATGTCTTGTTCATCTAGATACTTCAATGTTGTTGTGAAGTAAACTTAGTGCTCTCGTGAGAGAAGAGTCACATTATTGTTCCTAATGCGATTGTATTGGACCACGTCGTCTCCAAGCATGGTATGGAGGTCGACTCGTCTACGATTAATTTGATCTCCAAGCTAGAGCCACCATAAAATTTGAAGTAGTTAAGTTCATTTCTTAGACATGTTGGATTTTATAGGAGATTCATTAAGGACTTCAACAAGATTGACATACCTTTGACCGATCTTCTATGCAAGGAGAGTGAGTTCATTGTTGATGAGAAAGTCATCATTATATTTCACCCGATGAAAGTCATGGTTACTAATGTCCTGTCCTACAGCCACCTGATTGGTCTCTCCCCTTTGAGATCATGACAGACACGTCAAATTTTATAGTTGGAGTTGTTTTAGGATAGAGATGGGATGGGATATATTTTCTATACACTATTCTATCAAGACACTGGATGAAACATAGCTTAATTACACATTCACAGAGAAGGAATAGTTAGCATTGGTGCTCGCAATAGAGAAGATCAGATCTCACCTCCCCGGTTCACATGTCATTGTATACACAGATCACACTATCATACGATACCAATAGGCAAAAGAAGGATGCCAGACCACACCGTATCTAATGGATCCTTCTTCTCTGGGAGTTTTATTTAGAGATTCGATATAAACCTGGAGTAAAGAATGTTGTGGTAGATCACCTTTCCTAAATCTCAGATGCATAGATTTCAGAGCAGTCAATTCTTCCCATATCAGAGACCTTTCCAAATGAGACCATTTTATCTATGGACTCACCCCCATGGTATGATGATTTTGTGAGCTATCTTATATCCAATAAAGTTCCACAACATTGACCAAAGCATAAAGAAGGCATATTCCTGTCAGATATACATTTTTACAAGTGGGAGGATCCGTACCTGTTTCATGAAGGTGCGGATTGTATCTGGAGAAGGTGCATTCCTCAAGAAGAATACACCAACATACTTGAGCATTATCACAAATTAGTGTACGGAGGAAATCAGTCGGGGAAGCGCACTGCAGCAAAGGTTTTACAGTGTAGCCTATGGTGGCCAACTTTATTTAAGGATGCTACAAAGTATGTTTGAGGTTGTACTGGCTGTCATAAAAAGGGAGAAATTGTTGGTTCCAAAGATACCTTGCCCCTGAGATATATCCAGATTTTGTATGTTTTGATGCTGGGGGAATAGATTTCATGGACCCATTTCCTGTCAGTCAGGTATTTTAGTACATCACGCTATCATGGAATATATTAGTCTATGGGTTGAGGCTATCCCCACACGAGCCGCTCATAGTCATACAATTTGTTACTTTCTCAAGGACGACAATATTACGTACCTCGGGATCCCCAAGATACTCATTTCAGATGGGAGAAGCCATTTCATTAATCGAGAGGTCAAGAATCTTGTGATGGAGTACACCATTGAGTATAGAGTTGCATCTCTTTACCACCCAATGACTATAGGCATGGTTGAGATTTCAAATAGGGAGATATAAACAATATTACAGAAAATTGTATGTCCAGATACGAAGAATTGGTCGCAAATGCGTGACTCAATTCTATGGGCTTATCCGACCATGTACAAGTCTCCATTGGGTATGTCTCCCTACAAACTGTTTTATGGAAAGCCTTGCCACATGCCTGATTAGTTAATTCATAAACCATTATGGTAGTCCATATATGAAATTTGTACTATGAGAAATCATGACAGAGTATGAAGGTCGATCTGAACGGATTGTGGGAACTTTGAGATTTTGCTTACGACAACTCACTCATGTATAAGGAGAAAGTCAAGCGTTGGCATGATAAACACATCAGAACGAAGACTTTCTCCCCTAATCACAAAGTTTGGTTGTTTGATGTAATATTGAAGTAGTTTTTAGGCAAATTAAAAAGCGAATAGTCAGGACCGATCAACGAGAGAGTTGTGTGTGACAATGTAGTATTTCCATATCTGAGTTGTCATATGAAGTACAACCATTTGTTGCAAACGAATAGTGGTACATTCCTATTCGTGGTTGATTCCATATCAGTGGTATCGGATGATGACTTTTTACATCTTCTGTGTCTTATTACTGAGCTAATTTTCTCATGTATATATCCTCAGTTTTATTCTTTCTTCTTCCATTTTTTATCATTAACCCTTTTTCCGTGTGTTGTCTATACTTAGGATGTACTCTATCCTAAGTATAGGGGAGTTGCATAATTTGAGGTTTTCCATTTTCATTATGTTTCACCAATCCTATTGTTGCTAATACTTAGGGATCCATTACCCTAACTATAAGGGGATTGATGTTGTTCATTCCATCTTTTTTGTGCTTTTTTTTTCATTTACTTCTTCCGTTCTCTCACATGTATTTCAACTTTTTTATATTCTTTTTCTATACTTATGAATCTTTTACCGTAAGTATAGGGGAGGACAGGTCGAGTCATTGAGTTTGTTCATTCTTTTCATTGATTTTCCCCACTTGTACAATTTTCTCTACATAGGATTATTTGATCCTAAATATAGGAGGGGGGATCACCGACTTCTATTCTTTTTGTCTATACTTGAGTTGTTGTTGTATATGATTCTTTTCACTTTTCTATACTTGGAATGACTTATCTCTTCCTTCATAGCTCTTTGGTCACTATAAAGACATACGAGCAAAGTATAGGGGGTGTCGTATGTATTGTATATATACGATAGCCATAACTCATATTTTTAATATGATTATTATTAAACAACATTTTGGAAAATGATTTGTAAAATAATTTGCAATTATCTTTTGTAAAAATGTTTGCATTTTTTTGGCAAAATATTTTGTAAAAACATTTTAAAATTGTTTGTAACTTATCAATAAAGTTGTTTGTAAAGACTTTTTTTGTAGTAGTTTTTGTATATATATATATATATGCGAATTTATGTGTAAAAGTTTTTTGTCAGTAAAATGTTTTTGTAAAATTTTTGAAAGCAAAATGTTCGCAAAACCCTATTTGTAAATTGTTTGTAAAATGATTTGTCAAATTATTTATAAAATAGTTTGCAAAAACATTTGTAAAACCTTTGAACAAATCTTTGTAAATTATTTTGAAAAATATTTTGTAAAATATTTTGAAAAGGTTTGTAAATTTTTTGTAAAATTATTTTATCACGTGGGATATAGGTTATGGGATGTATATAAATTTGTAAAATTTGCTTGTGTATAAATACCTTAATCACTTATATTCTTATAAATAAAATTCTTCGTTGTATATAAACTTTATTTATAAACTTGTATTTAAAACATGTGCACAAAATCCTCTGTAAATTTTTTGTATAACTTTTATAATACTTGTGTGTTGTATATATTTCTTGTAAATACATTCAATTTACTAACCCTTTTCATTCTTTAAAAATGTTTAAAATCCATAAAAATTTTCAAAGTTCTTTGAAAACATTTTCAAAAAGTTTGTTCTTTTTTTCCTTATCTTTTAAAAAAGTGTTTTGTATATATTTCTTGCATTTGCATATGCATTTTTTCAGAATTGTATTAACACTTAAGCTAATTTGGAATAAAGTCGAAGAATGGAGCTTGGTTGTACCTTAATCCACTTAATCTTTGAGATTCTTTTGGTCTATAGACTTAATTCTTTGGTAACAAAGAGACTTAGTTCAATGTCATCTTGACTGCTTAAGTAGAATACTTTGGAGCACACACATGATTCTTGTTGATAATGACCTTGCTTGCACACATGCACTTGTAGTTTGCTCATCCTAGTTGAAGTGGTAGATGGATGGATTTGCATGCATGAGACACAAACCAATGGAACCATCAGAAGTCAAATATTTGTGTCCATTGTACCCCAACCCATTCCACTAGAGATGAGGTCTAACGACTGAATATCATGGGTTGCAATAAAGCTTCAAAAGAGAGATAGTCTACTGGCTCAAGAGGAAAAACTCCTTATGTACGTGATGCACCCTTATATGTATCTATATATATATTCAAAAAAATGTGAAATCAAAAACTCCAAAGAAGCGGGCATGCTTGAATGAAAATAAAATTACTACAAGAGTGTATATATATATAGATGCATAGTCAATAATAAAGCTTGATCTTTGATGTCAGATATTTGTAAGCTTGCAGCTGGATGACTTGGCTACATTGGTCAGGAATCTTAGAATAGGTAGCGACACTGGCTACCATCTATTCTTCTCTCCCCCTCCTCCTATTGAGTTGGTTGCACTTGAACTTAGAAGGTAATAACCTGCTTCTCGAGGAAAGATATATTAGATTGGGGAATTAGAATCACCATATTGGAGAAGACTGACTTTTACAGCTTCAGCTAATGAGAGCTACATATCACTTACACATTACAAGAAGGGATCATAGTCATAAATGTTTGCGTATGAGTTGACTTATTCTGACTTGTCTATTGAGGAGACTTTATCAGAGTTTTGTGGTTTCTAGAGGGTGTTGAGTTCATGTCTATTCCCCAATAAGGTTCCAACCAACTAATAATACAAAGGACTGACCGAGCTCCATACTTTGATTTTATGAAGATAAGTTTAAAATAAGTATTTTCTAAGGGACTAAGAAAGGTAAAGAGTAGGGGGATGGTGAATATGCAATTCATCATCATTGTTCATTTATTTTAGCTTAAAAATCCCTTATAAAACTACGCTAAATATTAATAAATCTACTCTTTTACTAACTCTAATTCTTATGTAAATATTGTATATTTATCACTATTTTTACCAAAAACTATAAATAAAGTAATAAAGGAAAAAAAAAGACTGTATATATGTAATAGATATAGGCAGACTGAGATCTCAAGAGTACGTTAAGACTTGACCTAAGCTATAAGGAAAAAATAGGGGGGAAATAAGGCCTAATACCAAAATTTCAGAAAACCAACCATCACTTGTATATATTCATCATTTATACCCTATTGTAGATAATACACATCCTTTTCACTAATTTATTCACCTCAAATCAAATTGTTTTCTTCTTGAAACTTGTACATAAAGATATTTTATAAATAATCTAAATATTTTCAAGAACATTCAGTGTACATTATGTAAATAACAACACTCTAAATAAGCCACAAAGCTAAACTTCACAGATCAATATCTCCTCTACCAGAATTTAAAATTAATGAAACACACTTTCATTGCACTTCAAATTATATAATTTTTAAAATAGAAGAAGTTGCATAAAAATCGGAGTAGGATGTGAAATATGGCTATTTTGGATGTTACTGTTTATTATACCAGTATATATTTTATATATTATTCATTTCTTTATTTTCTTCTACATATTTGTATATATTGTATTTTTAATTAATTATAAATATAGTATTTCACTTTATAAAATACAAATAAAAATCACAAAATCAAATATAAAAAAAAATAAATCATGTAAATATTGTACATGTACCACTGTGTATATGTTGAAAATACCCTATTTATTTAACCTAATAAATCACCTCTTAAAAATCTTATAAAAATATCATTAAAACCCTTGTCAAATACTTATATTATAAATTATTAAATAGTGTAAATATTTATAAAAATAATAGATGAAATATCCAAGAGGTTGTAAATATCAGTATATATATCAGTAAATAATACACGATACTTATTCTACACATGTATATATTGTATTTAATTATTTAAAAATCACCCTAATTAACTATATTATACCTTACCATTTTCTATTTACATTATTAAATTATTTGAAATTGTTTTTGAATTTTGTCCTCATTATTTAAAATTTAATTGATTTTAGTCGTTTTGCATAATTTGTCTCTTTCTCCGCGCAGTCTGATTTGTTGAACCCGAGCCTGTTGACCATGGTTAACTTTCCATTCCATGACCTCCACCGCAAATCTCGTGCACTAGCCGCTCTTCTCTCATTTTTCCCAGACACCCCGATTCCTAACGCACCGCGATTCCTTCTCCTAACATTCAGCCATAACCACCCGCTTCATCTCCAACTCATTAGATCCAATAATCTCTCATCGATCTGCTCACAATCCAAATTCAAAACCTGTCGAACCTCCACTCCGATAAATAGTTACAGATTTTCGCACACCATCATTTGATTTGTTTTCCTTAGAAATTATTCCCCGAGATCGAGTTGTGGGTGAGAGGTAGTGACAAGGCTTCGTCTCCATAATTTGGAGCGTGAAGAATTGTAGGAGGATGCAATCCAAAATGGGGTTGGAGCACCACCGACGCGGTTTGCCTCTCTACCCATCACAACATATCGTGATCGATCATCTTCATCAATTCACAATAGGTAGATGTAGGCCTATTTCATTTATAATTAAGCATTTATTTTTTTGTGTTTTGACTCTTTATTTAGTGAGATCAAATCATTCATCCTTCCCCTCTGATTTGCAAGATTAGAGTTCTTTTATTGACTTTCATGAACACCCAAACCAACCATTATGCTCACAACCCCTCTCACCATCTTCTTCAATGTATGAACCCCCTCGGGTCACCTTAGATCCGCGGAACAACCTCCTCTCCGAGCACCTTTGCTGGAGGTCCACATCCATTCATGATTTCCTTCATTTTCTGCCTCAATAAGCTCGTCAAAGCATAACCTCCGAGCGTGGACTACATTGCAGGTCTTTGGAGTGCATATGGAAGAGAGAATCATCATCCAGAGATCCACCTGGAGTTGCGCATCTTGTGACCTCCAGATAGCATATCAACCACTGTCGAGCTCCGTTGAACCATTAGATTGAGCGAGCAGAAGTGCACGACCTGTCCGTACCATTGAGGAGTTTCCATGGATGGAGATGGCTGAGCTTTGGTTGATTTAAGTTCAACGTCGACGACCTATCACAGTTCTTCATGGGGTCTTCTCATCCGCACGATCAAGACCAAGCCTCCGGTTTCAATCTCGAACATACAAAAAGAGCCATACCATCGCTGTAGATTGAAGCTCCTAATTAGATCCTCACCGCTCGAGCACAATTAATATACAATCATCAGATCAAAGACCTAGAGGCATCACAGCCATTGATCAGTCCACATGCATTAATGGTACCCTATCTACTTGATATCAATTGAACATTTCCATTAATCTTTCTGCTACTTATTTATTTTCATTCGAGTCCTATTTGAACTGAGAGTGTGCACAACACGCGCTTCTTTGGAAAAATTGCAATAAAAGTTGTATACTTGTTTGTTATTATTCAACCCCAAGAAATATTATTTTACATTTATATTTGATCCAGTGCACCTCATGTGCGGTGGCACACGGATTTTTGTGCAAATTGCACGTTTGGCCCCCTAGTTGTTTTATTATTATTCAGTTAGTCTATAAACTAGTTTTCCTTGTATGATAGTCCCTATGCATATACATTTATTTTGCAAGTTAAAATGAATTAAAAAATAACGAGACATCTTTGCAAAATCCACAAAAATCATGTTAACTATCTGTTAATTACTTCTTGTATCTTCAATTTTTTTTACATTTTCATCATTTTTTCTTATTTCTAACAATTCAAAAACAACATTCCCCATTTATATTTAAAAATCAATAAAAAATATAAATCTTTTTAAAAATTCTTAAAAAATTAATGTTTATTTATTTCCTTTCGATTTAATTATAGTATTATTTTAACATTAATATTCCTCCTACAAAGCCAAAAATAGAAAACATTGAAAATGCTTAAAATACATTCTAAATAATCATAAAATCGAAAAAAATACAAAAATACTTTCTAGAAAAATAAAAAATTCTTCATTCTGTCTTTGTATTTTTCATTATTTTTTATTCAATTTTATATTTTTAAAAATCCAAAAATGTGAATAATGGTATTTATTTTTCAATTATTTGAGATCCTTAAAAAATTCAGAAAATTCTAGAATATTTAAAAAATTAACAAAACATTTGAACCTGAAAATAATTTTATTGTAATTTTCTTTTTAATTTCGTCATGATATAGAAATCTAAAAATGTTGCATTCTTCTTCTCTTCTTAATTTTCTCTAATTTTTTCTATTTTCTTCTGTTCTCAAAATTGGAAAACATTTACAAAAATAAAAAATCCTAAAAATATAAAATCTCAAAACAAAATAAAAAAAATATAAAAATAAAAAATTCGTATAAAAATTTGAAAGGACAAAAATTCCACAAAAACCAAGAGTAGTGTGCATAGAGTTCCTTGTTTTATTTCATTTATTTTTTCATTGGTTTACTAACCCTAAGGATTTTTGTAGCCTCTTGAGTTCGATCCTGTATGGCATACAAGTAAATAAATAGCAAAGTTCTCTTTCTACATTTTCTTCATTTTATTTTGTCTTGAGAAGTAAGTAAATATTTGTTGTGGGATTATTAGGGTTGCAACGACACTACACATTAATTCCACATAAGTAAAATCCGAATTCCCTTGTTCAACATTATCTCAAACTCCTTAGTCAACTCTTTGACCTAACTTTTCTGATACCTTTCGAATCCCTATTCCTAGTAGAGTCTTATATCAAGAGGTCGGTGAGATAGCAACCTTTACAGAAGAATTGCCATCTTCCTCTCAGGCTGAATATCCCTTGTGAACAATTATATGATGGTGTTTCATGAATCCTCAATCTATCTCTTTGGATATCATCCAAGCATCTACCTCTATGATTCAACCATTGAATCGACAACTGTACCATTATTAAGATGGCCATGATACATAACCCTAATTGTACTAAGGGGCCTATTATGCAAATTACCTATTCTTAATTTTGGAAAAAGGAGTGAATTGCAATAAGATTTATTGCATAATGGCTCATCATGGAAATACTTGTCCAACTACACATTTTATTGAAAGAGTTGAAGAATAATTTTATTCTTGATAACATCTGATCATTATAATAATGATGATTAAATATGATTTAATCATCATTAATGAGGTGGATATGATTCACATTATTTGGATACATGTAGAAAGGCATCTAAGATAATTAAATTGGATTTAATTATAAGATATGATTTTTGTGGATTACACTATCCACACTAACTATATTTGCAAATAAATTTGATTTATAATATCATGGATAGACATAATTATAAATATGATTTACAATTTTTAAGTTAATGTGAATTGGAGTGACATTACAAAAAAAATAATGAATTGGATTCACATTATTAAATTAAATGTAAATATGATTTACATTTAATATAGGATGGATTAATGTGATTTGTAATTAATCAATGGCTTGGTTGCAACTATCATAAAATAATTTTCACATTAATAATTTAAGTGTAAATATGATTTACCTTTAACATAGGATGGATTACTATGATTCATAATTAACAATGGCTTGTTTGCGACTATCACAAATAATTGCAAATTAGATGATAGTTTGTTGAAAAATAATTGTTTAAATAAAAAATTAATGCTATGAGATTACATTAAATGTTATTTGAGAGAGAAAATTGCTCTCCAATTACATGGTGTTTGTCCACCGATCCAAAAGGGGAAGGACGTTATCTCCTTTCCCCTTACGTGGGAGGTGGCTCTCTAATACTTTTTTATTCATAACAATGAATTGATTTATTGAAATTAAAAATGTTGATACATATTTTCAACTTATTTATTTCTTTTAAATTAATTAATTGTTGTTGCAAATTGTTGCAACAAAATCTAGACAATTGATTTGAATTTGCAGTGCATCCATGCCATCCAATTTTGTATAAAAGAATATCCAACCCTAGGGCTTTTCCCTACACAAGTTGAAGAAATAAAGTCCCACTCTCTCTCTCATACACATCTATAGTCTCTCTCTCTCTCCCTCTGAAACCCAAGTGGCCATCCACTCAAGGTTTGTTGCGAGAATCATCGTCGAACTATCGTTGTGCAGCTAGATCGACTGCTCGTGGATTTCTGTCTACTATGGTGTGTCATGCTCATGACAAAGATGACAGATTTTGTGATATGAAATCAGGAGGTTCCATGCTCAGATTTTAAACTTGGATTGCATGTAGCACGTGTCTCATCTACGTACCCACAAGTACTCGCTTTCTCAGATCGGACTTGAGACAAGAGGTCTCTTCCTTTAGAGACACAAGGATCTGGATCACAATACAATAGGTTACACTGATACTTTTTTGTGATCATGATGAGGTGGCATGGGAATGGTTCCCTTGACATGTAGTTTCAATGTAAAATTTTAATTTTCACTACTCCTACAACTAATGTGACTAGTCGACCAAGATCACATAAGATGAGAAATCCACACTTCTGTGATGCTCGAGGCGAATACCCTCAACATCAAAGCACAAAGGTATAACTCTAGAAAAATAATAAATCTGCATTCATCATTGATGTCAACTTACTTGTAGGATGAGAAGGAAGTTTGGTTATTTATTCTGGTACTTTTGTTCATGTATGAAATCAGTTGAATATGTTTCAAGACACAAAGGAATCTTTATGATGGGGAGATAGTTAACCATGTGGGATCTGATGCAAATATTGCAATGATCATCATTTGAACCTGTAGACTATCATAATTTAGTCGGAGAGTCCTAGAAGTTAGATATTGTCTCTATGTATTGGATGATAGAAGCAACTTACTATCCATATCTAAGCTATTATACATGGATATACTTTCCTTTTCTATAATAAACTTATCATAAATCATTATGATAATTTTTATAATAGATGGTTATTTAACACTAGGTTGACTCTATGAATTGAAAGAACTAGAATATGTCATGAATGTCAATACCACTATTAGTAATAAAACCTCGAAATGATAAAGCGATGATGGAGATCATTTAACTATGATCTGGCATCGAAGACTTGGAGAAGTCTCTCTTGGTAGAATCAAGAGTCTGGTAAAAAATGGACATCTATAATTCTTAGAAGACTATGATTTGCCAACTTGTGAGCATTGTATTTATGGGGAAATGTCCATGGTACCCCTCTCTGCGAAAAGTGAATGATGCGAAGGTAAACTAGACCTAATACATACTGATATATGCGGTCCCATTCGTATTATGACTAAAAATGGAAATAAATATTATGTGACATTTATTTATGATCACTCGTTGTATGGTTTTATCTTCTTGTTACGTCATAAACACAAAACCTTTGAAAAGTTCAAGGACTTCACGGCTTTGGTAGAGAACCAAATCAGTAAGAATAAAATAGGAATTTCAAATATCTCTCAAATGAATTCAAACAATACCTTATGGAGAGAGGACTCCAGGTACTAGTCAAATCAACAGTTTTTAAGAGAGATGCAATAAAAGCATGTTTGACAGGGTGAGATCAATGGTGAGTAAAGCGATCTTACCTCTTTATTTCTAGGGACATGCGCTAGAAACTACAACCTATGTCTAAAAAAAATCAATATAAATATGTACCTAAAACACTCATGAGCTTTGGCATGATATCAAGTTGAGTGTACGACACTCAAGGATTTGGGGTTTTTTGGTTCATGCTAAGGATTTGTATGAAAGCAAGTTGGAATCTATCACCAGAGAGTACTACATTGCATACAAAAAGAATAGTATTGCATATCAATTTTAGGATCTTGGGACCCAAAAGGTATTCATTTTTAAGGACGTCAAATTTATGGAAGATGAATTCCTCAGATGTCAAGAAACTATGAAGTTAAAAAACCAATCAAATCTAGTGAGGCCGATGAAGTTCAAACACTTGATGTTAGACATGTGATCCCTTAATGAACCATTTGTGTAATAAATATTATTTTAATCCTTTTGTATCAATAAGAGTTATTTTCATTGCCGAACTGAGATTAATCAATGCACACACACACACACTTATAATGTTCCTTTGTACAATTAGGGTTATGTAACACTACCATCATAATAACCATACATCTGTTGATCTAATGGTTGGGTCATAGAAGATGGTGCTGAAATAATACCTAAAGACTCGGATTGGGGACTTATTGTTTGGTGTCTCAAAATGGTATGAAAGATGTGTGAATTCCATTACCAAATCTTGGAGGGCATGCGGTGTCCGACAATTCGGATTCGGAAATCGCTATATCGGTTCATATCTCGATACTCATATATCAATCAACCAAATCAATGATGAAACATTAATCAAAATCCATGGGTGTGTATGTATAAGGAGATCGTACAAGTGTGTTAGTTGTGAATTTTATATAACTCTATATGAAATGTGTATGGGCAAGCATGTAGAGTGTCGTCCATGGGAGTAAACAAGGATAGACTATAAAAATGAAACTCAACTCAAGGAATCAAGCACAAAAATGTTAGTTTCGTAGCCCAACTAGTTTTTTATGTATTTTGTGGGGTTTTAGGTTTTTATTATTTCTATGTGATTTTTAAATTTAGAAATTTTTATAGATTTTAATTTTGTAATTTTTTTTAAATTATAAAATCAATAAATAAATATATAATAATTTGTACGTTAATATGTGAGAGATATATAGAATGGTCTTTTTGGATTTTTCAAACATACCGAATAAGGTCAAAATAAACCAAATAGGATATTTTTTTTTTATATTTTTCTTTGATTAGGAATTTTTTATTATATTTTTAATATTTTTATGGATTTTCAAATTAAAATATACAAATACAAAAACCAGATAAAAATAAGAACTTTAGAAGGGCATAAAAGATATCTATTAGATCAGAAAGGGACCAAAACGATATTCACTATTTAGATAATAAAATAATAAAAATTCCAAGCTTTTCAACAAATTTTCTACATTCTTTATAATTTTTAAGGTTTCTATAATTTAAAATTTTTAAGATTTCCATTTTCTATTTTTTATGAAATTTGCATAATTATTTAATGGATGTAAAATAATTAACTCTAATCTTTGGTGATTTTTAGAACTAAATTTTCATTTTTATGATTTTTCCAAGTAAAAATAGTAAAAATAACAAGTTTTGCATTTTTTTAGGAAAATAAGATTAAATACCTTAATAAAAATACATGTGATATAATATTAAATAAGATTCTTAAATTATTTTTCCTTGGCTTTTTGGAGTTAATTAGGCAATTAAATAAATAAAACCCAAAGCAAACAATTAAACACGACACACGGGGACTAACCTGCATTTTTTTTAAATTAAAGCATGCATTTACAACAAATATACAAAGTCTAGGGGCTTAAGCAAAATTTTTCGAAATAATTTCAGAATATAAAAACACCTGGCAGGGCATATATGCAAATAAAATAACAGCCATCGACATCCAAGCAAATATTCCAATAGAATATGTTTTCAACTTAAACTAGCAGGGACCATTTTGAAATTTCCAAAAATATTCTTAAAAATTTGATTGTAACTCCACAAAAATAACAGGATAGCAAGTACAAATACCCCATAAAAATGCTCATGTGATATGCACATGAGGTGACGTGGCATGGACTAAAAAGCAATTAGTAAAATATTCAAGGTTCCAATGCTAATTATCCAAAAGTTTTTAAACTCTAATAAATATTTATAGGAACAAATCGTAAATACCAAAAATGTGGGGGAAAATATGCAAAATACCTTAGTCATGTGTAGGGGAACATGTGGGATCCGTTCACTTAAACACGTGGCACGCATCCATCGGCCAGTACCGCTTCAAGGTTGGATGTCGTAGATCATATCGTCAGAAGGATATGATGGCTACAAGATGGCTTGATCCAGCAACAACTGGAGAGTCTGACACTCTATTCTTCATCCAAAGGAAGAGGATGAGAAGTTTCCTAGAGAGGACCATCCTTGACCCAATGATGGAGTCATAAAGGTCGGAGAAGAATGGTGGACCTATAACACATTTGGATGAGCAGAGAACTCCACAAATGGGGTCCTTATCTCTCGCTGCCTGCATGGTTAGCATATGGTCTAGAAGGTGAATCCTCATAGCCCAAAAGGATACAGAGAGAACATGGTATGGAGTTAGTTGGACGGTCTCTAGTGAGGCTTCGGAGGGATACCTGGTCGGATCCAATCATTGCAGGATCGGGGTGATAGGAGTGATATTGGGAATGAAGAAATGGATAGGAAGCCGGTGGAAAAGGAAATGGCGGCGGAGCAGGTGTGCAATAGCAGAGATGAGTACCGGACCTCCAAGCTACGACGAGGATCTATTTATCGTAATTTAAAGTATTTTGAAGAAAAATCAAACAAAATGAATGTGGATCTACACTACTGTTACACTAAGAAATGAAATGCATAAAAAAGGAGCAACTCACCATAGCCAGACATAGGAAGCAGATCCTCACCGGAGGTGATTCCGGCGAAGGGTAGATGCACACCCTCCTCCTTCGTCCTCACCCAAGAACCAGCGTCCGAACTTCCTGTCACTAAGGGGAAGTGCTCCAGGTGTTCAATGTGGTTAGGGAAACAATGAGTGATCAACGGATGGAAAGAGAAGGTCAGAGTTTATTTATAGCTGGCGGAAAGTTAAGCAAAAGGAATTAGGGTTTTGGCATGTTCGCTTCACAAAATTCAAAATAAGATGATCTGTAGGCAGGAAGCTTATCTGATCACCATGTTTAAAAAGTTAGTCTGGATGAATGAGGAATGGAGATCATGAGAAAATGTGAGAAGTCGGTTGCATGACAAGGTCTGGAAGGCAGCAGAGAGGAGTGGGGTTGTTGACCAAAGGTCAACAGTCCATGTCCTAAGATTCTTCCACGTCAGCACCACCTAGGCTCTAAACAACAAACCAGAAAAAATAAAAGAAAGAATAATAATATTAAAATAGGAAATATTTATTTAAAAAAACATAAAACATGAAACATGTTACATAATTAATAAGATAATTCTTGGAGATTATTACTTATTTCTATCATCTCTTTTTTGGGTTTTGATATTTACATGTACTCTATAGATATTAATACATATATATAACTTGTTTTATATTTATTTTGTGTTATACCATTTATTGTTTTGTATATATAATTTTAATATTTACATTAATTTATTTACATAGGTACATATTTCTCTTTTATTTTTCTGAAGTTATTTATATACTTCAATAAATATATATACATATTATAGGTACTTTATAGGTACATTTACCTCTGTTGTGAACTACATCATTTATTTTAGAAATTTAGTTAATTTATTTTAGTTTTATCATGTTCATGTAGTATAAGTATTATTTAGAAATGAATCAAAATTAAAAAATTTTACAAATCTGAAGGAAAAATATATAAGTTATAATACATAGGTATATTGCACAATGAGGACTCAAAAGCCAACTTCAACATCTTAACTTCAAATTAAATGAAACCACCTTTGTTAAATATATTATTAAAAGTTATATACACTTAAAGTGATTTTAGTGCATATTGAGATTGTATAAAGAAAATACAAATCCAAAAGATATCTTTACGTATTTTTATTCCATGTGTCCCGAGCACACTGTACATTATATTTACAAGAAATAAATTTTGTATTTTATTTGTAATTTAATGTACAATGTTCATGTTCAAAACTTATTGATTTGAAAAGTAAAAATATGAAAATAAAATGAGTCCCAAAGTCAATATATTGACATAAGCATTAGGCTTTTTATTGCTTGTTTTTATGTGGTTTTTATGCCCTATCTCCCCTACTTTATTTCTTTGTGGACCAAGTCAAGGTTTGACTTAGTCTTGGGGGTTAGGGCCAATCACTGTCTAGGACACTTCCTTTATTTTTCTTTTCTTTTATTTATTCCTTCATTTTAGATGCATGTATTTATATACATCATAAAGATCAATATAAAGGTGTTATTTCATTATTGTTATTAATATTTACATACATTTGACTAGGGATTAAAGCCAAAAATGAATGAATAAATCTGCATGAGTGGCAATTCATCACTCGCCTATACATGGCTTTGCATGTTCCTAGAAAACACTTATGATAATAAGTACATGAAAAGAAAATAAAAGAAAAGAAAAAGAAAGAACTTAAAATAATAATGACTCTTAACATGACTTCATAAAATAAAAGTTTGGTGCCTATTTAGAACTCTGGATTATTAGTTTTTCGGAACCTTAACATAAATAGGATTTAAAAACTAACATCCCTTATGAACCACAATCCTTTGTTAAAGTCTCCTCAGTAGCCAAATCAGAACAAGTCTCTTCATAAACAAACTCTTATAACTATGAATCTTTCTTGCAAAATGTTAGTGATATGTAGCTCCTCTCGACCGAAGCAGTAAATGAAAATCTTCTCCAACATGATGACCCTTACTCTCCAATCCAGCAGCTCTTTCCTCAAGAAGCAAGGTATTCACTTCTAAGTTCAAGTGCAACTAGCTCAAGACGAAGAGGTGGAGAAGAGAATGGGCAACAACCAGTTTAGCTACCTAGTCATCCGATTGAAGGCTCACATGAATACTTTGGATTTGAGGCACAAGCTTTCTTATTGAATAAAAACATGCATGCTCCGACGGGATTTGATTTTTCATTAGATATTCCCATCTAATATTTTTGGAGTTTTGTATTTTGCATTTTTTGAATACTATCTACAATAAAATTTATACAAGGACTTTTTCCTATTGAGTCGTAGACTATCACTACATTGAAGCTTTATTGCAACCCATGGCATTCTGTCTTTAGACCTAGTCACTACTGGATTGGTTTGGAGTACAGTGGCCACATATTGTGACTTCTGATGTTTCCATTGGCTTGTGTCTCATGCTGGCAAATCTAGTCCTCTGCCATTTCAACTGAGTTGTGCTAGGTGTAAGGTGCCAGTATGCGAGTTATGTCACTATCTAAAGAGTCATGCATGTGTCTCGAAATATTCTACTTAGGCATACAAATGTGACATGTGAATGTAGTCTTATGTCTTAAAGAATTAAATAAAGCTGACCTAAAAAAGCCTCAAATCTCGTTCCTATAAGGTTCATGTGAATTTAAACGTATTTAGGTCGTAATCAAGCTACAATTTTTCAATAGTCAATATTATTCAATGAAATGTGAATGCCATGAACAATGCAGGAAAAAAATATTTCTGAAATATTTTCCAACTTTGAAATTTTTATAGGTTTTGAAAAAGTTTTGCAAATGTTTTAAAGGTTTTTAAATGCTTTTACAATTTTTTGTGGTATTTTGGACATTTCAAATTTTTAGGGATTTTTCCTACTTATGTTAGTGCAGGAAATATGTACAACTATTTAGAGGGGACAAACTTCATATTTAGTCAGTTGTATATTTTTTAATGATTTTATAAATAGGATCATACGAGTTGGATATATTTGACGTATTATTTACACAATTTTATACAAAGTCCTCAAAACAATTTAAAAAAGTTTTTACAAATATTTTACAAATAATTTAACAAATAATGTTCTCAAACATTTTCAACAATTTGAAAATCATTTCGCAAAGATTTTCCAAATAGTATGTATAGATGTTTTAAAATATTTTTGCAACCATTGTCCAAACCATTTGCAAAAAGATTTTTAAAGAAAATTTGACAAACAAAATATTTTTTACAAAGGCTTTAAATGATTTTACAAACATTTCAAAACAATTTTCAACATATTTTTCAAAGTATTTTGCAACGATTTTTCAAACACTTAACAAAACATTTTTAACATGTTTTTGTAATCAGTTAATGCAAAGAATTTTTGAAGGATCTTATAAAAATTATTATTTTAGTCATATTATTTAAAAAAAGATAAGAACGAGTTATTGCTAAAGTATATATTATCGTTCAGACGACCACCCCATACTTAACTTGTGCGATCCCGTCATAGATCAAAGAGAGAAGGAAGGCAACTCGTACAGACTATAGAAAAGCCTATACTACAATGAGTAAAGAATCAAAGAATAAGAAGTCGGTTGTCCCCCCTATTTTTAGATCAATAAATCCTAAGTATAGAAGACAATATATAAAGGTGAAATATCCCTAAGAATAGACATAATATCAACAAGTTAGGAGACAAGCGAGTATAAAAAGAATGAATACTAAAATACTAATCCCTTATACTTAGGGTAAAGTCATCCTAAATATAACATTGATGAAAGGGATGTGTGAATAAACGAAAGAATGAATGAAAGGATAAGAAAAAGAAAGAGAAAAGAATGGAAATAAAAGAATATTTTTGCGCTCAAGCATATGAGTCCTCTGATTGTGGCTTCTCTGACTGAAATATCACTTTTGTCTACGAACAACTGTCCATTGACTATGAACGGTTGTGCGTCAGATGACAACTCGGATATGAGAATGCTACCAGTGTGTGCACAATCTTTACTAGAAATGGCCATATCCACTTGTTCTTTAATTTTCTTAGGAAAAGCTTCATTTTCGCATAAAATAACCAAACCTTCTGACCTGGCTTAAAAGTCTTTCTCTTGATATGCTTATCGTGCCATCTCCTGACTTACTCATTGTACATCAATCTATTGTCATATGCATAATCTCTGAATTCCAGGAGTTTCTTCAAATCAATCTTCTTGTTCTAACCTTGAGGTGTGAGTCCAAATTACATATGTTAACTACCAAAAGTGATTTGTGAATTTACTCAACCAGTAGATGGCATGGCTTTGCATAAACAAGCTGATAAGGAGACATACCCAATGGATTCTTCTAGGCGGTTCGATAATCCCATAAAACTAAATCAAGAAGTTGAGATCAGTTTTCCTATCCATTATACAAGCTTCTACAGAATAGTCTTGATCTCTCTATTAGATAACTCAACCAAATCACTTGATTGTGGGTGGTAAGGAGATTGACATAGTCTTCAGCGTCCTACTCCTTCGCGAGTTTTTTGACTTCCTTATTCACAAAATGGCTTCCCCATCTTATATAAGAATTTTGGGTATCCCAAACTGCGAGTTAATTTGTCCTTGAGAAAGTTGCAAATAGTACGACTATAAGAGGAACAAGAGGGGACAACCTCCACCCATATACTCACATAATCTACGACAAGCAGGATGTATTCAAATCCTTGACTCTTATGAAAAGGGCCCATAAAGTTAGTTATCCAATCAACAATTATATCTGAAATTTGGATGAACTTGAGTGGCATGGAATCTTTGGAACAAATGGTACCTCCCAATTTCTGAAAGTCAGTGCAATATGTTGTAAATGATACGGCATCCTTAGATAGTGTAGGCCACCATAGGCCACATTTCAATACTTTCATTGTTGTTTGACGACCAGAATGGTGTCCTCATGCTTCGAGCTTGAGATGATGCTTAATGATACTAGTGTACTCGTCCTGAGGAATGCATCATAACTAAAAGCAATCCGCCACTTCCATGTAAAGGTATATGTCCTCCCTTTAGTAGAAATGGATGTCAGACTAAAATTTGTACATCTTGACACACATCCAATCTTGTTGAACTTTCTCGGTTATGAGATAGTTCATAATCTCAGCATACCATTGAAGAGAACTGACACTCATTATCAATACATCTAGAAAGGTCTTAATGATAAGTACAATACTCATGGGAGTCTTTGAACTTTAACGTTTGGACAAATGGTCTACTACCACATTCTTAACTCAAGGTTTGTCTCTTATTTACAAATCAAATTCCTAGAGCAGAAGGATCCAATGGAGCAGTCATAACTAGGCATCCTTCTTTTCTTGTAGATACCAGATAGCAGAGTGGACAGTGTAGACAATGATTTTTGAACGCATGATATGTGATCTGAACCTCTCAAGGGTGAACACAATGGCCAACAATTCTTTCTCTTTCACAGTGTTGTTAATCTAGGCATCGTCTAGGGTACTGCTGGCATAATGTATAGCAAATGGAACTCCATCCCTACACTGACCTCAAAACAAACCCAATGGAGAAATCTGAAGCATTTGTCATGACCTCGAATGGGAGAGACCAATCGGGTGGCTGAAGGATGGGTGCTCGAGTAGACAATTTCTTCAAGGTGTAACATCGAGGAGGATCTTGTCATTGTCAATAAACTCAGTATCTTTTCTCAAAAGCTCGATAAGACATCGAGCAATCCTATTGAAGTCTCGAATAAATCGCATGTTGAATCTAACATGCCCTAGTAATGACCTCACCTACTTCAGTGTTCTAGGTGGTTCAAGATTTTCAATGACATCCATCTTGGTTGTTTCGACCTCCATCCCTCTTTCAGAGATGACATGGCTTAACACAGTCCCGCATGTAACCATGAAGTGACTCATTTCCTAAGAGAGCATAAGATTAACTTCACAACATCTCTTAAGCACTCGGTGTAGG
Source organism: Ottelia alismoides (assembly GCA_037367405.1). Taxonomy (NCBI): domain Eukaryota; kingdom Viridiplantae; phylum Streptophyta; class Magnoliopsida; order Alismatales; family Hydrocharitaceae; genus Ottelia; species Ottelia alismoides. Next base: position 60,484 of record JAZKJV010008411.1, read on the forward strand.
TGCATTAGGCAGGAATCAAAATCATCACCATAGTCTGATAAATCGTACATGAACATCTCCAGAAAACTACCTACCATGTCGACGAACACATCCAACATACAGATTTGGAATGTAGCAAGAGCGTTACACAATTTAAAGCGCATCTGTCGAAAGGCAAAGGTGCCGAACGGACAAGTAAATGTAGTCTTCTCTTGATCCTTAGGGGAGATTGCTCCTTTGTTATAACTGGAGTACGCATCCAAGAAACAAAAGAACACTTTCCCTGCCAGTCTTTCGACGATCTGACTATTAAATGGCAGAGGAAAGTGATCTTTCATTATCACTAAGTTCATGCATCAATAATCTACGCAGACATGCCATGACATAGGTACTCAGGTTGGGATCTCCTCCCCTTTATAATTTCTGACCATAGAGATCCCTTCTTTATAAGGAACCACATCCAATGGACTAACCCATTTAGAATCAGAGATGGGATAGATAAAGCATGTCTCACACCATTTCGTTATCTCTATCATGACAACTTTCAAGAGATTAGGACTCTGTTTGCATAAAAAACTCTCGGGACAGCTTGTTGTCATCCTCCCAGTAGATATGATGTGAACACAAGGCTAGATTCATCCCCTGGAGATCTGAAATATTCCAACCAAGGGCCTTGTAGTATTCTCTAGAACCTATAGTAAGTGAGATACTTGATCAAAGGTCAATTGTGAACTAATGATGAATGGATATTATTTGGGCTCACCTGTAAGGAAGGAACACTTAAGGTTTGCTGGAAGTGGCTTCAGCTCAGATAGAATCAGATTAGACTTCTCGATTATTTCAGAAACTATACTTGCATGTAATGAATGTTGTGTTAGTGATATGGCATCCGCCTCGATTACTCCAAGCTCATAATTTGCAACATCAAACATATCTACAATAGTTCCTCTTTTTGGCATGGGAGGGATATTCTTCGAATAGATGGATCAACTCTTCAGACTCTACCTCATAAGTGATAATGAAGCAAAATTTTATTGTGCTTTTAAGGTAATCATCTGGATAGAGGAATTCCTTGGTCTCGATTGGTGTCCCCAAAGCATCTATATATATGGTCTCCTCAAGTATGTCATAGTAACCTTCATGAACAAGCATCCTTTTCTCTGATGTGCGATTTGGCTTTTTCAAATATGCATGCATCTCTATGGTTACCATATCGTGGTGGGAGCGAAAGGTGATCTTCCCATATCCATAATCAACTACCGCCTCGAAAGTTCAGAGGAACAACTGACCAAGTATGATCGATGTATGGAGTAACAGTACCGAGGAATCCATGTCTACGACAACAAAGTCCACTGGGAATTTCAAATCTTGGACCGTTACGATAACGTATTCCAACAATCCATGTGGTCGCTTAACGGATCGACCAACAACCTAAGGGATCATTAGGGTTGGTTTAAGCAGACGAGCCTAAATTCCTTGGCTAAGGAAGTGGGCAATAGGTTTATCATAGAATCGCTATCAAGAAGAGTGCCATCAAATATCTAATTAAAGATCTGACGTTGGATTAAAGAGGCACCTTTATCTGTATTCTTTTATGGGAGGTTGTTTATTGCATTAATAATTACCATTGTAAGGATATGCTTCTTGGCTCGGTTGCGTCGGTTCTTGCAGGGATGATGCTTAGATGTACATGCCTCCTTTAAATCCTTTTTAACATTTAGTTTGTATTCCATGGCTTGCAACAGTGGCATCTCCAACATGATGTTCTTCGGAATCTCAATAATAGAAGGATCGATTGAGTTGTTTTCAATTTTCTAATTGTTTTGTTTTTCATTTCTTCTGGAAAAGATATAGAGACATTTTCGAAAGCAACATATTTTTCATTAAGGGAATCTACTTGTACATATGGACAACTAGAATTGATATAGACATCCAATAAAGGGAGAGAAGTAAAAGCAGGAGATTCAACCTCATTGGCTCGCACAGGAATTTTTGTAGACACTAGCATCTCCTTGCTTGCATCAGATCGTCTTGTTTTGTTATTGCTGGTATTTTGCTTTTCTTCATTTTTGTGGCTTTTTGTTAACTCAGAGTTGGGTACTCTAGGTGCATCATCTCCACCGCTCTTTGATCGATAAACTATTAATGTTGATGATTCTCCCAAAGAATCTTTATTTTTCCCCTTTGTAGTTGAACCTCGGGGTGGTGGGGCACTACAAGCTACATGCTATCTATTCTTGAAGTTTTTAGGGATGGCCATAATTTGCGCTGATATGATCGTCTTTGCAGTTGTGAGTACATCGATCTTTTGGCTCATTTCATTCATATTATTGATCAGTTAAGCCAGAGAATCCAGAGTGGGATCACATGAGCGAACTCAAATTGTTCAGCAACATATTGTTGCTGAGGTAGGTAATAGTAAGGCTAGTGGTGGATGTTCTAATATTGATGTGAGGGGTATAGCTGATACTGATATCGAGGAGGAGGTAAGTTCTGATACTAGCCCGCTTGCTGCTTATGATAGGACGGTTGGCAATATGCTGGTAGCTCTGAGTTTTATCTCCAAATGTAATTCAAATGTGGTGGAGACTGGTAGTGGGGTTGTTGCTGGTGGTGGTGCTGCTACTGTTAAAAACTCTGTCCACCCTAGTTATGGTGGAAAGGCCGGTTGGCCTATGCTTGACCCTAATGCGGTCCTCCGGTATGGGTTTGATTGGTCATACAACATCCACTTCATGTATCTGCTAGGGTGGTAGTGAAGTAAACTACTTGGTAAAATATGGAGCTTCAGGATGGTATACGACCATGTGTGAGTGCTGAGGTGACTGGAAACACTAGTTCGAAGCTTGCATGTAATAAACATGATGGACTGCGGGCTGCTATGCTAAAATCTGCTACTGCTATGATGGGGACGACATTTTTCTTTCGTCTCAGCTGCAGGCATCTCAGTGGTTGTGCATACAACATTTACAACATTGATGGTGTTGACATGTAGCTGCAATTATTGTATGATCAAATCGATCTTATCATCGTGCTTCGTTCATTGTTAGATCACATTGAGTTTGCCGAGATCTTAGGATGACTTTTATATTAGGTACACCATGGAAAGATGATTCCCGAAAATGCTCATGTTGGAACTCTCATTTTTCCTCTCCTCTTCATACTGCTCTATTGTGATATTGTCGACCTTGTGAGGAATATATGGAGCCTTCTGAAAGGCATGGAATGGGACAGTGTGGCCGATCCTTCGACCATTTCTATGAAAATTTGCCATCCACATCCTCATCTTTGTTGAAGTGGGAACCTCCACAGGTGGCATCCACAAGCCGTTCTCTCTCCTAAGGTAACCCCCCAAAGAAATTATGCACTAGGCTTGTCTTCGGAAAATTATGGTGAAGGCACTTCTCTTGAATGTCTCGAAATCATTCCTATGCGTCATGGAAATGCTCTTGGTACATCTATGAGAAGATGGAAATGAGAACACTCATCTGATTGAGTTGACCCAAGGGATAGTACTTATGCAAAAATGCAGATTTCAAGTCTTCCAAGGTCATGACTACTCTCTCTAGATGATTAATCGAGTAAAGAGCCTTACCTTGAAGGCTAAAAGGGAAAGTGTCCATCTTCACCATCTCCAGTGGTATGTTCGGATAGTGCATGGTACCACAGATATTGTTGAACTGCTGTAAGTGAATCTATGGCTCTTCATTGCTATTTTCATGGAAGGTTTTAAGGAGAAGTATTTGTGATGGCTTCAGCCCAAAGTGACCTTGTATGTGGGGAATGTTGATCCAATCTATGACTTTCCCTACTCTAGGGGTATAGGTCCCTATGAGACTCGGTTTGTGCTCGATCACTCTCTCCTCTTCCTCTCGACCATGGTTTCCCCCTGAGTCTCCTCATGCTCCTCCATTGGCACCTCCTGGTTGATCACCACCAACTTCACCTCCATGATCGCCTCCTCCTCATTTTTCACGTTCCCTTCTCATATCCATTAGCATTTCCTAGAAAGCAACTGGGGCATAGGCTTGATCGGTTAACTACTATTGTAGGATCTGAATTGATGCATGCATATGGGAGTTAGAATCATACTAATCTACGCCTTTGTCTGATCCTTGGACCAATCCCTATCTCTGAGGAGGCATCTCTGAATCTGTGTTTCTATCTGATTCCAGTTCAGTCTTGTGATTTGCATGATGAAATTATCCTCAATCAGTCTAATAAAATGATGGAGTCTGGAAAGATATTTGGAGCCTATAGTCAAGCTCGAGTAGTGGATTTATTGGTGAATGGTGAGTAATGAAAGAAGAGGATTCAGTAAGAGAGTCATCGTGAACCCTAGTCAATATGAAGATCAGGAAGCTTAGAACGAGGTTCGTACGCCGAACAAAAATCTCTGAGATTGCCCCAGCGAAGCGACGATGTCGACATCGTGGAGTAGATGTTGGATTTTACGAAGTCTGAACAAAATCCTCCATGATGTGGCATCATGAGGGAAAAAGATGTGAGATGATGATGGAATAAAAATATGAGATAGAAGAAGGAGAAGAATTCAAGAGGAATTAAGAATAGAAGGCTTGAAGAGAGCGGAATGAATAACAAGTAGAAGAAGAGAAGTAGGGATGAAAGGCATAAAGTGCGCGATGTTTTTTTATCATGATCTATTATGATTTGATCCAAACAAACCTTAAAATATGCATGAATTCACCAACTGAAGACAATGAAGTTGTAAGAGTTCGGTAATTATCTAGGTCAATTTTATTGATGGTTTCCACGTAATTATCTTTTCTCTTGTCCTTAAGAGGGCTATCCCAATTAGAGTGTGTACAACCCATCAAGCATCGTGTACTTGTTCCACCTCCTCTGTAACATGTGATCTATGCCCTTAGAGGTCATTCATGATGTGTCCGGGGGGGGGGGGGGGCTTCTCGGCCAAAGAAATAGAGATGGGAAGATGACAGGCAAAACCACTACATACCTCACAAGTGAGGTACTCGGATGCAAGGCAATGAGATAGACACACCTTTGAGGGTGTGGCCTATGCTCAGTTCTTTAGACCAAGTAAATGCTCCACCAAGGCAGGAGCACCGTCAACGATTAGGACATACTCACCCACGTACGATAGAAGCACCATTACTTGGTTATCCTAGGAGATTATCAAGGTGAAACAGATCAGGAATTGGTCTCTAACGCATAGGGATTGCGCCTCGCTATGCTAGAAGATACCAGAAATCAATAAGGGTTTTATTAACACGAGAAAATGATGTTCGTTACGTATTTTAAAATTAGGTCAAGTTTCCTTTAGTAGTCCCAGTTTTAATTTGTTTAGATCTTCACTTGTTTTGATTATTTTTATGCAACGGCCTAACCATTTCTCGATTTCCATTCTTTTTCCTATGTGATCCAAAATAGGAGAGTGGGAGGAAAAGCAATGCAAGCTAATACAATGCTGGAAAACTCATCATCATGTTGTTTAATTTGCTCAGTTAGATGACTCACCATGCTTCCCAGCTCTCTCCATGGGGGATGCTAGACAAAATTGAAATTACACTAAATACACGCAACAATGTGAAATCATCATAGTTCATGAATTGCTATAATGTGAAGCACTAGATTAATTTGAATCTCTGTCTAGGCGTTGTTACTATAGGAGCATAGTGACTATAAGAGAATGGAATATATTAATATTTGGACCTATATTACTTGATCAAGCAATCCTACTTTCTAGGGTCTCATTCATGGGGAAAAAAGAAAGGCAGAAGCACACAAATCACATGAAACAAAATAAAGTTAAAAAAAGATATAAAAGAAAAGCAATGAAAACTGTCAAATTTGTCAAAACACGGTGAGGTTCCACAAGTGAACTGGCACTTGGCGAAACAGACCTCGGATAGGTTAAGTGTCCAATGTACATTTTCTATTATAATTTTAATTAAATCTTTCTCTCTCTCGAATGGAAAATAAAATAACTGCTAAGGAAAAAATTTCTCCTTCACACTATGCTCCTTCTCCTTTGTTGCTCTCTCCTGCATGTTAAGAAAGAATGACCTTCTCTATTGGTGCGAAGGCGACCCGAAGACGTCCACCATTGATAAGCACTCCCTTATAGAAAAGGAACAAAGAGATGATGTCATAAGTTGTTATGGGAAAATATAAGCAAAATAATAAGGAAAGGTACGTAAATAAAGAAGCAAGCAAACAAACCTAAGTGCCTAACGCTTCTAGTCTATCTGACTGTTGCTCGCCGACAACGGCACCAAAGTGTTTGGCACCTCGCAATGGTATGAAAGATGTGTGAATTCCTAATGCCCGGTCTTGGAGGTCATGTGTTGTTTGCCAAGTCATATCTGACGTTCGCTATATCGATGCCTCTCTCAGTACTCGGATACTAATCAACCAAAACACTAATCAAGCATTCAACAAAACCCACTGGTGTGTATGTGTAAGGATATTGTGTAAGTGTGTGAGTTATGAATCTTATTTAACTCTACATTACATGTGTATGGGCAAGCATGTAGAGTGTTGTCTAAGGAAGCAAACAAGGATAAATTACAAAAATGAAACTCAACTTAAGACATGAAGCACAAAATTATTAGTTTCACTGCCCAATTAGGTTTTTATGTATTTTTTGGGGTTTTTAGGTTTTTGTAATTTTTTACTTTTTAGTTTTATATTTTTTATAGATTTGATTTTGTAAATATTTTTTAACTAGTAAAATTTAATGTGAAATATATAATAATATATATGTTAATATGCAAGATATATATAAAGAGATATAAAGAAGAGTATTTTTTATTTTCCAAATATACCTAATAAAGTCAAAATCAACGAAATAAAATATGTTTGGGATTTTTTACATTTTTCTCTGTTATAGTATTTTTTAAGATATTGTTAGCTTTTTTAAGATTTTTAAAAATCAAAATACACAAAATAAAACTAATAGAAAATACAGGAAATTAAGAAGGGCCTGCAAAATAATTATCATACTAGAAAGGGATCAAAATTATTATTCTTGTATAAAGAATAAATAAAGAATTTCATAATTTATAACATATTTTTCTATTTTTTCTACAATTTTTGTGTTTTTTATGGTTTTATGTAATTTGTAATTTTTAAGGTTTCGATTGTGTATTTTTATGAATGTGGATATGTTTTAAAAGGAAGGAAAAATGAAATTACTCTAATGTTTGGTCAGTTTTAGAGTTATACTTTATTTTTTATGATTTGCCAATTCAAAACAGTAAAATATAACTACTTATGATTTTTTTTAATTAGGAAAATAAGAATAAATGACTTAAAAATGTATATGTGATATAATAACATATACGGTATTTAAATTAATTTTCTTATGATTTTGTGAGTTAATTAGGTAATTAATATAATAATAATCAAAGCAAACAATTAAACACAACGCACATGGACTAATCTGCAATTCTTGAAACTTAAAGTAGGCAGGTGAAACAAATATGCAAAGTCTAGGGTCTTAAGCATAATTTTTCCAGTTAATGTCACAATATAGAAACCCCTGGCAGGTGCAATGAAAATAACATACATGGGCATCCAAGAATACATTCCAATAAATATGTTTTCAACTTAAATTGACTGGGACCATTTTTCCAAAAATATTCTTCAAAATTTCTTTTCAAGTCCATGAAAATGACAGCATAGCGTACGCAAATAACCCACAAAAGTCCTCACAAGGGACTACATGTGAGGTGACGTGGCATGGACTAAAAATCAAAAAGTAAAAACTTCAAGGTTCTAAATGCAAATTATCCAAAAGTTTTTAAACTAAAATAAATATTTACAGGATCAAATCGAAAATACCGAAAATATGAGGGAAAAATATGAAAAATACCCTCAATCTTGCGAATAGCTTTGATCCATTTACTTAAACACATGGTACGCATCCATCGATTGGTATCGCTTTGTTGTTTGACGACGAACAACATATCCTCAAAAGGATCTAATGGCTGCGAGATGGCTCGATCCAATGACAACATGAGAGTCTAGCGCACTATTCTGAAACCAATGATAGAAGCGTAAGCTAGAGGAATAGGGGAAGAACAAGCACACGACGAGGTTTGATCGGAGCTCCTGAGCTGCTCCGGCCTCCTCTTGTTGTACTGATAGGCTGAGAACCTTCCTAAAGAGGAGCCACAGCTACTAACAATCCAAATGAAGTCAATGACCCAATGATGGGGTCCAGGAGTTCATAGAATAATGACACACCTAGAGCACCTTCGCCTAAGTAGAGAACCCCTAGATGGGGTCCTTATTGCTTGCTACATGCACCGTTAGCATGGGCGCTAGAAGGCAAAGCCTAAGAGACCAAAAAGAAGCAGAGAGAAAATGGAATGGAATGAGTCAGAGGAACTCCGGCAAGGACGTAGAGGGAGACCCATTCAGACTCGATATTTTCAAGAATAGGGTGGCTGGAGTGATCCGTGGAATGAAGATGTTGAAAGGGAGTTGGTGGAGGTCGAAATGGCGGCAGAGCGATGTGTAATAGAGGAGACAAGTGTCAGAGCTCTAAGCTCTCGCGGCGATCTCTTTTAGGTATTTTGAAGTAATTTGCGACAAAATCAAATGAACTGAATGTGGATCTACACTACAGTTACACTAAGAAATGAGATGCACAAGAAAGGAGTAGCTCACCATAGTCGGAGACTAGGGAGCAAAGCCTCACTGAATGTGATTCTGACAAAGGGTGGATGCACATCCTCCGCCTTCTTCCTCGCTCAAGAACCATCATCTAGCCTTCCTGTCACCAAGGGAAAGCGCTCAAAGGGTTTAGGGGGTTCAAGAAGCAATTAGTGATCAACAGATCAAAGGAGAAGATCAGAGCTTATTTATAGCAAGCAGAAAAGTAATAAAAAGGAATTATTTTATGGTGTGGTCCCTCAACAAAAATCAAAATTAGATGATCTATGGACATGAGGTTGATCTAATCTCCATGTTTTGAAAAGGAATTAGGTCGAAAGGAGAAACATAGATCACAAGAAAAATGGGAGAAGTTGACTATCCAACAAGGTCTGACAGGCAACAGATGGGAGGGGGTGATGACCCTAGGTCAATAGTCCATGGCCTAGGACTGGTCCACGTAAGCGCCACCTAGGTGCTAAACGATAAACAAAAAAAGAAAGAATAATAAAATTAAAATAGGAAATGATTTTACTAAAAAAACTTAAAACTTTAAATAGGCTATATAATTCATAAGTTATTTTTGATGGTTTTTATTTAATTTTATCACGTTTTTTCCACTTTAGATATTTACATGTAAGTTATAGGTACAAATACCTATATATACCTTGTTTATTTTTTTTTGTGTATTAAAATTTATAAGTTTATACACATAATTTTAATATTTTCATTATATTTTTACTTTCATAAGGACATATTTTTCTTTTATTTTACTAAAGTTATTTGTGTACTTAAATAAATATATATACATATATTATAGGTACTTTATTGGTATATTTACCTACGTAGTAAAGAACATTATTTATTTTAGTAAATTTTTATGATTTTATTTTAGTTTTATTGTGTTGATATAGTTTAATTATTATTTATAGATTTATAAAACTAAAAAAATGTCAGAAATGTGAAGGGAAAATATATCAGTTATAATACATAGTTAGATGGCACGTTAAGGGCCCAAAACCCAACTTCTGCATCTTAACTCCAAATTAAATGAAACATCATTCGTTAAATAGCTTATTGAAATTTGTATATAAGTAAAGGTTATTTTGGTGCATTTAGAGAATATATGGAGAAGATGCAAGTCTGAGAAGTACTCTTTGCTGCTTTTATTTTGTGTGTCCAGAGCAATTTGTGCATTACGTTTACATCAAAAAAAAAATGTATTGTTACTTATATTTTTATAAACAATGTTTATGTTCAAAACTTATTTATTTTAAGAGTAAGAATATTAAAATAAATGAGTTCCAAAGTCAATGTATTGACACAAGCACTAGGGTTTTTATTGTTTGTTTTTATGTATTTTTCTACCCTATCTCCCCCTACTTTATTCATTATTTACCAAGTCAAGGTTTGACTTAGTTTTGGGGGTCAGGTCAGTCAGTCTCTAGGACACTTCCTTTATTTTCTTTTTCTTTTACTTATTCCTTCATTTTAGGGTTTCATATAATCTATTTATATACAATATATTGTTCAATATGAAGGTTTAAATTCATGAGTGTTAATAATATTTACATGCATTTATCTATGGATTAAATCCAAAAATTAATGAATAAATGTGCATGAATGTCAATTCATCACTTATTTAGCACCGTTAAATGATTATTAAAAGAGGATCTCCATTTTGATAAGGAGATGAGAATGCTTAATCAAAAGGCTAATATTTGATCGACCTATCGATATAGGACCACTGAATAGGAATAGAGATTCAGAAGCATCGGATGTGTTATGTCAATAGTTAACATAGTGAGATTGAGATAGATAGGACTTATGTCGTATTCGGTCAAGACATGGGCACACATTCTATGACTTAAGACAAATTTATTACTATATTTCTGAGTAAGTACATTGGGCAAGCCATCAGGATGATGACCTAATCAAGGTTTATACACCAATGAGCTATGGTGCATACAAGGGCATATGAGTAATATGATCTCTTAATGGGATCATACAGGTTCACTACTGAACCGAAAGACATGAGCTCGCTCATGAGATATTGGGACCTACCAAATTCTATCGAAGGTCAACTTGATTTGGAAGCAAGGTAGGATTTATGGGTATCATATATGCTTTTCGAAAGCATATGATCGATACCGACTCATAATGTTCGAATGAGAAACTTAAATATAAAACCCTAAAGGAGAATCCCAAATGAGATCTAAACTTTGGGTTTAATCATGTTCTTCCAACACTAAGTATGTAATAGAATTAGGAATACTTGAGGGTGATGTTATCTGAAATGATTATATACAATGAAACTTCCATTTCGAGGCAGTGAAGAAACATGTTAGGATTTTAGTGACTCCACCCAGTAGACTAGATATCCAATCTACATCTAGTTATTGGACATTGATACGAATATGGTTCAGATGCAATGATAAGATAGGATATAAAAGATCTCTATGTGGTCTTCTACATCTGGATATGAGATTGGATCTCACTATATAAGTTAGTATTCATGGCACATACAATCACACTGGCCTTATCTCCATGTATCTTAGGAGAAGGCACACAATTTTTGTAAGAATTCTAGAATTGTGCAATGAGAAATTTTATCTAAGCATTAGAAAATTGGATAAGTAAATAAGATATAATTGTCACAATTAATATAGCTTGAGATATCATGGATAATTAAATTGGATTTTTTATCATTATTGGGATCAATGTGGATAACACTATCCAAACTAATAATTGATATCGTGGATATGATCCACAATATCCTTTAGAGAGTATATTAGGAATGAATGTGAATTAGATTCACATTATGTAATTTAATGTAAATATGAATTACATCAAATATTGCATGTAAGAATTTAATTCTTGATAATAAATTGTTTAATTACAATTATAAAAAATAATTTGGAATTATTTGATGATAATTCAATTATTTAATTAATTAATATAATGGATAAATTAGGTTTAACACATTTCATTACTTTGAGTGAATGTCCATGGATTCTTAAACTATGGTATATCTGCATCCTGCTTTTTGTAAATGGATTGAGACTCTTTAATTAAATCCATTTATCAATTAATGGTTTTAACTAATATATTCTGTAAATTGTTTTCAAATCATTTATTTGTGTTTCTTTTTGTGTTTATTGTAAACATAAAAGAAATACAAATCGATCTAAACCATTTAGTAGTGTGAGTACATGGATTGGGATCCATGGACTTCCAAAATGTTATAAAAGAGGGGCCAACCAGAGCCCTATTTATATAATCTATATAAAATTGTTATATAAACTAAACTCTCTCTTCCCCTCTCTTTAATTCTCTCGACACATTCAATCTCTATTACTACACAACCCTTGGTCGTTCGCCTAACCAAGGTTGATGGAGTTCTCGATTGTTGTTATGATGCCATCATGCTGCTAGATCAGTTACTCGAGGAACTCCATCCTTTTTCATGCATCATGCTCATGAAGAAGACAAGTTATTCATTATACGAAATCAGAATGTTCATTTCTTGGATTGTTTCTTGGGATTGTAGGAATCTCACAATTCATCGTCATGTCTGTAAGTGCACTCTCATCAGACCGGACCTGAGTCAGGAGGCTTCTTACTTTAGAAGATCAAAGGATAACACTTATGCTTCAAGTGGTAAGTCTAAAATTGTGTGGTCTTCATGAAACAACATGGGAAAGGTTCCCATGACACGTGGTTACATCTTAAAATTTTTTATTTTTCCATTGTCATGAAAACTAGTACGACTAGTTGGTCTAGATCAGACTTTATTCAATCTCCATCGTCTGAGATGCATGAGGCTAACACCTTAATTCAAGTGGTACTAGAGCCATTATTTTAAGGTCTTGGATATGACTAAAACCAGAAGGAACAAGCCTTTGAATATTGAGATGCACGAGAACTCATTGTTTCTTTGCATTATTGAATTTTAATATATTTTGAACATATTTGATACGTCTCATATTTTTCCGTGTTATGACTGAATTCTTGGGATACTTAAGCATGTTTCGATGGTCTGTACATTTCCCAAAAATTTGCAAAAAGTTTGTGTTTTGGGCATTGCTTTTAATTCAAAAAGTTCATGCACTATTGTTATTTTTTTGCATGGAAACTCCGATCTTTAACTAAAAGTTTTTTCGTTACTATTTCTGATCATGAAACATGTTAAATGCTCATTAATTATGTTAAGAATAAAACCAGAAAACCATTCAGATTTTTTTCATATGATTCTGACTATGTTTGCTCATCATTTTTGATATTTAGTGGAGATGGGTTGGAGTATGATTGGATCATCTTGTTGACATCTTTTAATGTGTTTAATTAAATAGAATATAATCAGGGAAATTTTGATATAATACTAATTAATTGTTGTATCGTTTATTTAGAATAATACATGATAAATAACAACATTGAATGATTGCTTCACGACATGAAACCTCTAGTTTTTCTTGCAATAGTTGTAGGACAACTTTTACATGGAAAACCAAATTTATTTGCTTGATATGACTAGAAATTTAGGGTAATAAAAAATATTTAAAGATGTCAAAATTTTTGAATGTATACTATATAGTATCATGCAGGTCGTAAGGGAATGAACAATAAAATAGCAAGTAAATTAATCCAATTATATTGTTCTGAATCGAGGGCGAAGTTGTCTATACCGGATATGTTAAATTAGTTTCTTAATTAGCACAATGCATGCCAGGGAAATGCCCCCCATCATAATCCAAGCATCTTTCTAGATCCATTTTTGAGTAAGAATAATATCGGTAAGTCATGGTGTGCTCTAATTACTCAAATCAGAATATTGCATGCTTATGTGAACTAATACAATATAGTAATATTGAGCAAACATAATTGTTTGTTGGTTGCATTGGATTGTTAATTACTTAATGCTACAAAATTAATTTCATACAAATAAATAATGTGTCCATTATTAATAGGACTGTAATTCCCTTGAAAGAATTAATCATGAGAATCTGATTCATACTGATTAATTACAATTTGAATGAGATATAGAGAACTATAAGATAACATCCACGGTCTCCCATAAAGGCAAAGGGTTCCATCGCCATGGATTGTATATTTGAGATGCATATGCGAAGTCATAGGTCTGGTATACAAGTGCACATGGATAGGGGCTCTTTGCTTCCTGTAAGAAACGTGACATATACAGAGTGACCCCAATATTGTTCCTTATATAATTGGGGTGATATTGGATTGCACATGATGTGGGCTAATCTCGTTGATGGTTGGTTCAATAATTAATGAGTGAACATCACCTTAGGGGTTTTGGGCTCAGGTGTTAAAGAGCAAATTTGGAAATGCAAGTTGGATTTGCATTGAGAAAGAGTTTACACTTCCTTTTTATGAATTGAATTTTCTTATATTATTGGGGTGTGACAAAGGTGGAATGGAGATCCCAGATCTTGCTAGATAGATAACGGTAATTATATCCCATGCATAGAAAGTTTAACAACACCATCGATTTTCAAAGTAATAAAAAGCAAGAGGACTATGATTTAAATTTCCTTAACAAAGAAGCTTATAAACATAAAAAAGTTATTGTTTATATTCTAATAAATGCATCTTTAAACTTAAATGACATCCCAGAACCCTCTCATCAAGCATCCAAAGGTCAACCATTTGAGTAGGCTGGACTATTCGAACTAGCTCAAAAACATGGAGCTTACTCTCTCTCTGCAGAGCACATCGGTTATGTTACCATGTGTCATTGGAAGAATTATAATTTAATAAATATTTAAATAAAGATAACTCACTAGTTCGATATTATATTCTGGGGTCATGTTTAATGTGCTTGAGAATCAACATATGGAAATTGATAATGCCCGTGGAAAAAAAATATGAATCTAAAAGAGATGTTCGGTGATTGGAATTGCATAGAATGCAGTCGGAAGCATGGGTTTTGGAAGAGTCTGACCCAATAAATGAAGAAGAAGAGTCACAGTGTTGACTCTTCCTCTCATGATTCCACACATCTGACATCAAATAAAACAGATGTCTATCATTATTGGAAAAGACCAGCATACATGAAAAAATTATTCAAATTATATGAAAACCTTAGAGAAAGGAAAAGATAATGCTATGGCATGCATTAAATCTACTTTCACCTTTGAAACGAACTTTCTCATAGGATAATAAGGCTGTTAGGTTATTGATTTCAGTCCTTTGTTCATGTATGGAACATGTTGCATCTGTTTCAGGAAACTAAAAAAGCTTGAGGATGGAGATTGAAGATCGTGAAAATGCCCTTGCAAATTTATGAGAATTAAATGATGTATTTCTTCGTTGCAGGCGAGAATATCTAGATTAATTAAAAATACCACTTAATCAATATTCAATTAAATGCAAAAATATACAAAATAATTTTACTTGGTGAGTCCAAGGATGAACTCAAGGGGGCCAAGATCTACTTTTGTTGATTTCTAGATGACTTAGATGCTAAGTTTTCGAGGAAGAATTTTTAGCATTTTTTATGAAACTAATTATGAAATGTGGAATCCCAATTACAAGGTAAAATTAGCCTAAGATGGAAAATCTAAATTTATAAGCATTTGGGCTAAAAAATCCAGAAGCATATTTTTCCCAAATTACTTGTGCAATGACAAATCCATAATACATTTTTTATATTTTTTAAGGGTTAATGTGCATGTATGAAAAATGACTCTTTTATAGTTGTTTCTATGTAATTTTCATATAAATGAAATGGAAAAGTTGTGAAAATTCGAAAGAAGGTTAAAAATGAAGAAGTTAACCTACTTAGTGTTTTTTACATTTTTTATAAAAAATGGTTTTTTCAGAAACTAAATACGTAAACTATGTGATTTTTTTTAAATATTCTTATTAAATAGAAGGCCTAATTATGTTTCAAGAAAAACTATTTTATTATGTTTAAAAAATAGGAATTTAGGAGAATTTATAGTTCCTAAAAAATTGAGGTTATAGATAATTAAAAATAAATTACATAAATCACAACACAATTTATTTTAAGTTGATTATGCTTGCAAATAATGTGATTTTTGGGCACATGTCAGAACATAATTAATTCTAGAAATATGGGTTTCCATAATTTGTTAGCTTAATGATTGATTTATTATGAACTACTAATTCTAAAATGGGTAAAATATGTAGCTCAAGCATTCAAACAATTTCAATAAATCATCCAGAACTCAAAAAAATACGAATAAATATTAAAGAAAGGTAGAATTGCTCAAGAAATAACAATTTTTTAAATTAAAAGATGATGTAAAATAAATGTTTAAATAACTACTCGAACAATAGGGTCTTTGTGCAAAAGAGAAATAAAATATACTAAATTTATGCTGACATTAACTAATGCAATTACCATGACCCTCTAGGGTTTTGGATGCAAATTTCAAATGCATGCACGTGCTACAGACATGCTTTCAGTTGAAGTGGACTTCAATGTAATTTTTGAGAGATGCGGGGTGCAGGGTGCAAATGTCCCGCAACCACATGAGCAACACGTGCAGCCTGCAGGCTTAGGGCATTGTCATTGGTTCAACTTCCCTATCCTCCACGTGGAAGTGTGCCACCACTTTAGTGTCAGGAGGAAGCTTCGAGCATCGAGCATCTACACATCTGCATGTACGCGCCTCGAGATAATCAATGTTGTAGGTTTGGAGTTCATTCTAGGAGGCACTCTCATCTATTTGATAAGGAGGGGTTCGAACTAACACGAGTTGTAGTTATACATCCCCTCATTCTTTTGTTCTTGTTCCTTGGATGAAAACCTTGTCGTTGAGTCAAAAGGGTGACATCTCCCGGCAACACACGCCCGATTGAAGTCAACATGCAGATGGTGCTCCGATGGCTGATAGATAGCCAGGGATGTTGACGATGATCGAGAAGCTCCGAGTTGGCCTCGACTGATGTGGTCAGTGGATGGTGGCACTTCGTGCGATTGGTGGGTCTTCGTACAGGTGTTAGGCCGAAGGATAAGGGACTAGTGGATAGAGTGGAGATGGGCATGGGTTGAAGCGGGGCCTTAATCCTTCGCAAAGATCGAGCAATGGGATGGGGTGAATGGATTCTCTAGAATTGAAGGAAGGAGAAACCAGGGCTGATCTACAGCCGCAAACTCGACCGGGGATGAGAAGTATGAAAGATAGATCGGAAGTGACGAGATAGAAGCATAGAGGATGATGATTCGAGGGTCGGAATGTGTTCTAATAGAATGAGAAAAAATATGATTGGGGGAGGAAGATGGAGTAATCCAAAAAGAATCAAAGAGGGAGAAAAGGAAAGAAGAAGAAGAAGAAAGATTATACATGAGATAGGTTCTCATCAGGAAGATGAAGAAGCTCGAGGAGCTACCTCCTTATGGTCGCCTCAATCTGGTGGAACAAGATCATTGAAGAGGCTCGGAAGATGCTATAGAGTACTACAACAACTCATTGAAGAGGTGTTGGATTTCGACATGGATGATGGAGGAGCCGGCCGTCGCCTTCGAGCACCATGGAATCTATCACAACACATGGAGCGAGGGTGGGGATCCTACTCTCTTGCAATCAGTTGATAGGTGGATATAGTTGGGGTGACAGAGGTATTATTGTTGAGTCGTTAATGGGAGCAAGAATTTTGTGAGATGGGGAGATGTTGGAGACGAAGCGAGGGTGCGAAGAGTGATGATGATTGGAGGTGTGAGGGATAGAGATGGTGAGCAGCATAGGAAGCGGAGGCGGTTGGACACAGTGGGGGTTGGGGCGTGGGAGCTCTGGGTTAGCCGGATGAGGAGGAGAAGGAATAAGATGAAGCACGATTGTTCGATTGGTCGAGATCGAATAGTTGTGGATGAGCCACTGATAATCCAGATTTTACTAGTGGTTAATTTTGTTGTCAGATGTCGCAAACTACTGAGAAAAATCTCATATATCAAACAAAAGACAACAAATAGGAGAGAAAGAGAGAGAGAAAATGAGAGAAAGAGGAAAAATTACCAGGCTCTCTCCTAGATTTATTGTTTCACTATTTTATTTTACCAGGCAAGTGTTCCTAACTTCAACTCGATGAGGCAAAAATTAGAGCTCATATTTATCAAGTGAAGAAATAACTTTTGTGATTTTTTGTCCCTTTCTTTTCTTTAACGAGAAAATTTTTTTGATCATTTTTAGTTTTTGTTATTTTTATTTGATTTTTTATTTACAAGTTTTATTTTTTTTTCAAATGGATGTTTTTTTCAACAATTTATATACAATATAGTATATAGAGATTACATAGGATATAATTGATATACAATGTAGTATATTAATTGTGGAGAAACCCAAGTAACGGGCTCGAAAAAAACAAAAAAAAGGAATCAAAACGGATTCAAGTCGAATAATAAAATCCTAACGAAAATGCAATAAAACTCTTCGAAAATTGATTCAAAATAAAATGTAGGAAAATAATATTCTCAAAACAATGTCCAATAATCCACAAGAGTCCAAAGAATATAATGTTCAATGTATAAAAAAGTATAAAAACATTAAGGCTTCTATCAATTAGGTCTCTGGTCAGAGACCTGATTGCAAGAAAATTATGGAACCTTTTCAATTAGTTCCCTGCATGGGGACCTAAAAGCAGTACTATAAATCTTTTGGGGTATGGTTAGATACCTGGACTGGCGAGGGTTGTTCACCCTTTACTAATGGACGGTAAGGATCAGATTGTGCAGATGTATGGTTGTGTCCATGTGGAGACACTTGCGTTGCGTATTCCTCTATTGTGTTCTTCCCTAATTCCTAAGGCAACAATTAAGATTTTATCAGATCAGTTGATATTGCAAATGAGGGACGTCCTCCGACGATTCCTATAGGGCCATAAGCATGCTCCTCCCCCTTCGAGCCTGCCTATAATGGGCCTGGACGAAGAAGACTGTGATGGAAGCTTGGAAGGTTTGCGGTTAGGTTTGGAATCTCCGGGTGGTAATGCTACTCTAATCGACCAAATACGAAGAAGATGTGACTCAAGATGTTTGAATTAAAGTAGATCTAGAACATGATGAGTAACCTACAATAGAGATTAGTAGTGCTCTATTATCAAAGAAATGACACAAGTTAAGGATTTTTGCAAGTCAAAATAGATTCCAGGATGAGGAAATGTAGGTTGAAATGGGATCCGAATTTGATAGATTCAAGTGATGGATTAAATATGCGATTGAAAGATTATGATTAAGGTTATCTAAAGATGAGAAAGATTGTCTAATTGATGCAAGAAAAATGAGAAAATGCAAGGGATGAAATAGGATTACTTTGGAATCGCCGGGTATATGAGCCAACTGATAATTGCTCGATGAGTGGCAACCAATGCTGAACATGACAGCGAAGGCCATGATACAAAGATGAGATGGCTTTGGAACCTTCCTCCGTCGTCCTCCTTCGACATGGGGCATACCTCTAGCCCTGTCATGGATAGAGCATGGCAGAGTAAGGTGGATAATTTGGGTTGACGACCACTGTTCATGTGGTTAGGGAGAGTTGGTTAAGAACGGTGGATCTATAGATCAATAAATAAGCCTAATGATGAAAAGATGGAGTGAATCCAAATGTGAGCATCGATGAATCCATGATTCATTTACATTCTTTCTGTATTTTGTCTTAAAACCCTTACAAAGTACATGTAAATATTTATTAATTCCCATCTTTTAACGAATTCATATTGATGAATAAAAATGCACTTTTATGCATCAAACTAATGTAAATAAATAAAAGAATAAAAATAAAAAAAGAAGGCAGATTGAAGATATGTATATATGTACAATATGATATATAAAATATAAATATAATTGTAAGATATAATTATAACCTAATCCCCGAGAACAAGTATTCATGGATTGGTCGACAAATAAATAAGTAGGGCGGGATAGGGAAGCAAACAATAAAAAATTAATTACTTATACACTCTTCACTATTTACCAAATAATTATCAAATAATCATTAATTTTTAATTAATTCATATGAACATATTTGTCACCGAACTCTTTTCTTAATTATTTCTAAAAATGTAAAGAGAAACATAAAAATAAGATAAAAATTATATCTTCTATATATACAAAGAAATCCAACTTGTAAATTATCAAATTCTCAACATTCGAGCATCATAACTTTATCATAGGAACTCGAATTTCACAATACTTACTTTTAAAGTTCATAAACAATATTCTCTAATTAGTGGAAGAGATTTCACTAAAATTGGAGTCTGTTTTCATAAAGTCGGTTTTGGGACATAATCACAACTGGGTTTCTGGGATATTTATTTTATTTAAAACACATTATTTATAGTTTTAATGGTTTTATAATTTTTAATTATTTTCATGATATTGTATTTGAACTGAGATTTATTTTAGAATTTCCTAACGTTATTTTTATTTTAAATAAATCAGAAAACCTGATTTATAGATGAATTTCACCTGTATAGCCTATACCCATATTCATTAATATATTTAAAATAATTTATTAAAATCGAGAAATTTTTATATATATTCCATTTATTATGTTAATAATTAAGAAAATATAAAGTAAGGTATTATTTATTAATTTATTTAGTTTAAAATCAAATACATATTTATCAATTATTCTTTATACTTCTTTATTAATATAATATTTATTTTTCATAAATTATTTACTATTTATAAAAATTAACTATTCCATAATTTAGATAAACAAATTATTTATTTTTCAGTTTTATGACTTTTTAAAAATAACATTAATTATTATTTATTATCTAATTTATATTAAAATTATCTCATCTGGTCAACTAGGTGCTGACACATGTCATCACATGGTTCATCTTCTTCAAGAAGGCAGAACAATGGCTTTTGTTCTAACTACCCATCTTTAACAAATTTCCCTGCATTCCTCCTAACCTATAAACCCAATCCTAACCCTTCAATCCTTAGACCTAACATCCTAAATACACGCCTACCCTAGGATTCACTCTAACTCCTGACAGATCTATCTATAAAACTATTCAAAGTCACATCATCTCAACTAACTCATCCTTCAACCAGAACAACATGACCGGACCCCAATCTTCCTAGCGTCGCTCTGACCATCCATGGTGGTGACGACACTAGACCTCGATCCTGCGTGGACGAGTCATTTCCAGTGCAGGGTTCCAAGGCTTCGTTGCCTTGCATCATGTTCACCACCGCCGTCTAGTGCTCTAGGAACACCACTCGTCGAGCGATGACGAGGAAGCTCATACATCTCCCTCTTCCCAAGTGACTTCCTTCATTCCTTTTCCCCTTTTATTCCCTCGATTCGCATGCCCAAATTAGTATTTTCAATTGCTTGATTTTCTAGATAAATCATCCATCTATTTGTTGTGAATTGATTCTGTATCCAATCGCAATGAATCGCTCTCCATTTCCCTTCCATTTTCACTAGAAACACTATTGTCTGGAAGCTGTTTTTGAACTATAATCACCTTAAAACTTTGGTCAATTTCATTAGAATTCGAGCATCAAATCTTCAATTACAGGTCTGTACAAACTACTGGTGCATCTTCTTTATCATTTGGACCTGAATTTAACATCTTCTTCGTCAATCGAGCGTGTCCCAGCAGAGAACATAGGTTTTGAAACCCTAGGTACTTCCAATCATCGTAGTAGACCTTCTTCGACTCCTCAAAAGCATTTTTGTCATCCTTTACATCTTTTCCACCGCAGGCGAGATCGAGGGGTGAAGGACTCACCCCTCAGTCCCTATAGGAGGTCGGGCAAAGCAGTCCTACGCTAGAGATCGACCAGAGAAATCACCATCTCCGCCAGTTGCGCTGAAAGACAGAAGAATATCATGAAGAACAGAGGGCACGTAGTCGGCTGACACGTGGATGGCTTGGACAATCCAGATCAGTCTTCAAGATTTAATTACGTCCGTTGATTCTGATATGGTAGAAGAATTGAATCTTCATCCCGTGAAGTTCCAAAACACTAGACATGCTCCAGAACATTCCATAAATTGCATTCAGGTCTCATCTTTGACCGAAGAGAAAGAATGTCATCTGATGGAGATTCTTGAAAGAAACCGCAAGGCTATTGGGTGGACTGTATCTGATCTCTGCGAGATAAATCATGCTTTGTGTTCTCACCATATCTATCTAGTTCATGACAACATATCTTCCAAAGAGTTTCAACATAGTCCGAATCCTATTTTAATAGATGTTGTCAAGAAAGAGATCACAAAATGATGCGACACAGGGTTTATTTATTCCATCTCCAACTCTGAATGGTTTAGCTCATTATATATTTTCCCGTAGAAGTCGGGAATTCAGATTGTTAAGAATGAGAGTGGAGAGGAGATTTCAAAAAGAGTAACCACGTCATGGCGGGTGTGCCTTACATGAAATTGAACGTCGTGACGACGAAGGACCACTTCCCTTTGCCTTGTATAGACCATGTCATAGAGAAGTTGGTAGGGAAGGAGTACTTCTGTTTCATTGATGCTTACTCCAGATACAACCATGATACTATTCCTCCTGAAGTTCATGAGAAGACCACTTTCGCATGTCCATTCGACATGTATGGTTTTAGACAGATGGCCTTTGGATTGTGCAATGCCGCCGCTACATTTCAAAGGTGCTTGCTTGCCAGACAAGGTTGGCGATTTTCTTGAGGTCTTTGTGGATGATTTTTCGGTCTATGGTGAGTCATTTGACAGTTGTTTAGCGTACCTGGACTAGGTTCTTCAAAAATGTTGTGAGATAGATATCATTTTATCTTGGGAAAAGAGTCATTTTATGGTTACAAACGGGATCGTGTTGGGGCATGTCATCTCCATGCGAGGCATGGAGGTTGACCATTCCAAGGTCGATGTCTCCAAGCATCTCGAACAAACATCCAACATCAAGCAGTTAGGTCTTTTCTTGGGCATGTTGGCTTTTATAAATGGATCATATAGAATTTTTCTAATATTGCCTGGTCGTTAACTAAATTATTAGGCAAAGACATTAAGTTCTTGTTAGATGACAAATGTTTTAGTGCCCTTCTAATGTTGAAAGAGTTGATTGTCAGTACTCCTATCCTATAGCTACCTGATTTGTCCCTTCCCTTTGAGATCATGACAGATGCTTAAGATTTTGCGATCGAGGTTGTATTAGGACAGAGGAGGAATGGACTTCCTGAAGCTATCCATTATGCCAGCCTTACTTTAGATGATGCTCAACGTAGTTATAAAATTACAGAGAAAGAGATATTGGCAGTGGTATTCGTGTTGGATATATACATATCATATCTTATTAGCTCAAAGATTATAGTGTATACAAATCATTCAGCTATCAGATTTCTGATGTAGAAGAAGCATGCAAAGGCAGACCTTCTTAGATGGATTCTATTACTTATAGTGTTTGATTTGGATAGTAGAGATAAACCTGGGGTAAAGAACGGGGTAGCTGATCAGCTCTCCTGATTATAGATAGAGCAACCTTCAGATGAGTACACACTAGAGATTACAGAGAGATTTCCATACAAGAGTATCTTTGAAGTTACGGAGCTTCCATGATATGCAAATATAGTGAAGTTTCTAATTACAGAGAAGAGTCTACAGGGTTGGCCTAAGGACTGAGTCGACATGCTAGTTTCCGAGGAACGATACTGCCATTAGAAGGATCCGATTTTTTCGTGAGGGATCAGATTGTGTTTATAGGCGATGTATTGATTAGGAGGAATACAACAGTGTCCTCAATCTATGTGATTCCATAGAGTCAGAGGGACATCATTTAGGGAAGAGGACAACGCATAAGGTATTTCAGAGCAGATTTTGGTGGCTGACTTTTACTAGAGATGCTTGCACATTCGTGAAGAGTTGCCCAGATTGTCAGAAAGGAGAAGGGACAATCAGTGCTAGAGATGCAATGCCTATGAGACCTATTATTATTTGCGAGATCTTTGATGCATGGGGCATTGATTTTATGGGAACATTTCCTTCCAGCAGTGGCTTCAAGTACATTCTTCATGATGTGGATTATGTTTGTAGATGGGTGGAGGCTATACATGCATGAGCCGTTGACAATAGGACAGTGTGTATGTTCCTGAGGGAACATATTATTACATGGTTTAGTAGTCCATGTATTCTCATTTTAGACTGGGGTAGCCATTTTATTAATAAGGATGTGAAAAAGCTAGTGAAGAATTATGGCATTGATCATAGAGTAGCTTCTCCTTACCGCCCACAGACGACGACATGGCTGAAATTTTATATTGGGAGGTGAAATCAATTCTTTGGTCAAAGCTTCTAGACCAGGTTCATTGGGCATATCGTACTACATATAAGACTCTATTAGATACTTCACCCTTCAAAGTGGTTTATGGGAAGCCATGCCATTTGCTCGTAGAGATCATTCACAAATATGATTGGGCTATCAGAGAGATTTCAATTTATATGCAGAAGGCAGGGTCAGGAGGAAGATAGATCTCAATGAGCTAGTAGAGATTCAAAATCAGGCATACGAGAATACCCTCATTTGTAAGGACAAAGTGAAGATATGGCATGATAGACATATTCATCACAAGATCTTTGTTCCTGGCAAGAAATTATGATTTTTCAATGCACGATTGAATTTTTTTTGGCAAATTAAAGTGCAAGTGGGAAGGACCATACATAGTCAAGATGATGCAAGATAATGGAAGCGTTGCTATATCAGATGTGTTACCTGGTGTAGAGCCATTCCTGGTTAATGGGCAGATGCTGAAGCACTTCGTGGAGACTTCTGATCATCTGGCCCGTGTTGAGGTGATCTACTTCGTACATGATACATGACAACTCATCCATTTCATTTCATCCTGTACAAAGACATGTGAGACTTTTGATTTTTCTTGAGTACACAACATGTATATTCTTTGTAGACCACAATTGTTCCCATTTTTTCGATTGCCTGCCGATTTTCACCTTTCGATTTTGTTCTTTTTATTGTTCTTTTGTTTTTTCCTTTCCCTTATACTAATCATTAGTCCCTAATTTCTGGCCACATTCTTTTCTATTTTTCCGATGCTGTATCATAAGTATAGTGGGGGACCGAGTGATTTCATTGATTTCATTTTTCTTTCTTTCTTTTGATTCGTTTGTATTTTCCTTTTCCTCAGTCACCTCATTTTTGTCTTCCATGAAACTTACGATGACCAGATAATAAGTATAGGGGTCGACTGACTTCTATTATTTTATTATTTTCACCAACTTTTACATAGAACGAGTTATGTCCTCCTTTTTCCCTTTTGACAACTATGAGGACATAGCATAAGATAAGTATAGGTGGTACGTATATATTTTATATATACTTGTGTCCATTACTCGTATTTTTTAGGTATTTTCTATATCTATAAAATCCATAAAATGGGTGAGGGTTAATTTAAAATCCATCAATCTATTTGTTATTTATAAAATCCTTTTAAACAAGTAAAATATCCCTAAAATCATTATTTAAAATTCATAATTAAAATATGTAATTAAAATATGTATTTAGAATTTGTATAATACTTATATAAAATTCTATCTATTAAAATAATTGTAAAATTCATTTAATCCTTGTAAAGTTCTATGTATATAAAATTTATAAAATACATTAGTTATTTAATTTAAAAAAATATGGGTAATTTTTGTTGTAAAATTCTTGTACAAAGATTTGTTTATAAAAATTGAAAAATCCATAAAAATGCAAAGTCTAAAAGCCATAAAAATTACAAAATCTATAAAATCCAAAAAATGAGTAAAAATCAGAAAATATACTTCACAAAAACATGGTTGATTTTGCATTAGCATTTTTCAGAATTAGTTTTATTTCTATAACTAAAGATTGGAAATACTCTAAAACATGGAGCTTGATCATGGCATTGTAAGGAGCCTAGTTAGGAATTGGAGTTTAGACTCTTCATTTCTTTGACTTAAATCTTTGGGTTCCATGAGACCATGTTTGGGAAGTCAACTTAAAAGTGCTTAAGTAGAACACTTGGTGTCATCCATTCAACTCTTCATCAATGAACCAATTTTGGACAAATGCACTTTGCAGCTAGCTTGACTTGTGTGGGGCTACGAAGGGCATTCCATTTTAGTGTTGCATTTTCATTCTTGTCTAGTGGCGTTGACATCTAAAGACGAGCAAGATTGGGGTTGAAATAATACTTCGGATGAGGGAAGGATCTGTTGGCACAATTTTTCTAAGACCTCAAAAAGTGGATGGAATAAAGAGATGTTATATCCTTCGAGGTACAAAAAGATTGATGTAGTGCAAGCAAATTACAAAGCCAATTCAAAGAAGAAGCCACCAATACAAATATGACCACAATGGTCCAAGCTTACACCAAAAAGCATGCACATCTTACTGGAGACTTAGCTACACTAGATGGGCTTCACAAGGAGAAGCATCTACACTGATCGCACTCCAGTTATTTTCTCCTTCTTTTACTCTCTCTATATTCGATTGTGTACACAACACGACCTGACCGTAGAAGGGAATACTCCCCTCCTCAAGGAAAGCGTACCTAGATGAGGGCCCAATGGGAGTGTATTATTAGGATGTGAGGTTTCTTTTCTTCTTTAAGCAGGAAGAGCTAAAACAATTCACAAACTGTACAAATTGAATTCAAGGTCGATAGAGTTAGGTATATGGATGAGTAGATGTGAACTGTCTGTTGAGAGGAACCTAAATAAGGATCTGTGGAACTTGGGGACTGTTGAGTTTAAATTCCTAATCCTAGTTAAGGATAAGACAAAATGCATGGTTTAGGCCCGACCAAGCTCTGTCCGTTGTCTGTCTCATGAACTGGTTTGGGAAAACAAATTCATTCTAACTTTCTTTCTTTTTTCCTTATTTTTCAAATAAGTGTTTTCTAAGGGACTATCAAAGTTTAAGTATAGTGGGTTGATGAATACATGACTCATTAACATTTTTTCTGCATTTTGTCTTAATACCCTTAACAAATACATGTAAATATTCATTAATTACCATCTTTTAACAAAATCATATTCATGAATAAAATTGCACTTTTATGCATCAAAATCATGTAAATAAATAAAAGAATAAATAAAAAGAAAACAAAAACAAGGTAGATTGAAGCTATGCATATATGTGTGATATGTCATATAAAATATAAATATAGTTTCAAGATGTATTTATAACATAACCCCCAAGACCAAGTCATCATGGATTGGTCAACAAACAAATAGGTAAAAGGTGATAAGGAAGAAAACAATAAAAAATAGTAAACTGTACACTCTATACACTTTTCACTAATTATAAAATAATTATCAAATCTTCATTTAATTATAACTAATTCAAGGGAACATATTTTTCACCAATATCTTTCCGAAATATTTCTAAAAATACAAAGAAAAAATATAAAATATGTTGAATATAATATCTTGTATATATACCAAGAAATCTAACTTGCAGATTGTCAAATTCACAACTTCCGAACATCATAACTTTCTCGTAGGAATTCCAATTCTATTGTACTCACCTCTAAAGTTCATACAATAATATTATCTAATTAATGGATGTATTTTCACTTAAATCGGAGTCCGTTTGCAAAAAAGTCGATTTTGGGATGTAATCACAACTTGGTTTCTGGGCTATTTATTATATTTCGAACACATTATTTATAGTTTTAATGATTTTATAATTTTTAATTATTTTCAGTAATTTAACCCTAATTTATTCTGAATTTTTGAACGTTATTTATTATTATAAATAATTCAGAATTACTAATATATAAATTAATTTGATATGTGTAACTTATACACGTATTTACAAATGTATTTAAAATAACTTATTAAAACCTGGAAAAGTTCACATATATTTTATTTATAATTTTAATAATTAAGAAAAAAATAAAAATAAGTTATTATTTATTAATTTATTATGTTAAAAATCATATACATATTTATCAAGTATTATTTATATTTCTTTATTAATATAATATTTATATTTATTAAATTATTTATTAAATATATAAAATAACTATTCTATAATTTAAATAAGTTAATTATTTATACTTTTTGTTTTTACCTATATAAAATAATGTTAATTATTATTTATTATCTAATTGATATTACAATTATCTCATCTGCCCATCCAGGTCCTGACACATGTCAGCTCTTGGGTCATCTTCTTAAAGAAGGCAATATGTTGGCTTCTGTTCTAACGACCCATCTTTAACAAATTTCCACGTGTTCCTCCTAACGTCTAAACCCAATCCTAACCCTTGAATCCTTAGACCTAATATCCTAGATACACGCCTACCCTACGATTCACGCTAACTCCTCGCGGATCTATCTATAAAACTCTTCAAAGTTGCATTGTCGGAACTAACTCCTCCTTCATCCGAAACAACCTGATCGGGCCCCAATCTTCCTTGCATTGCTCTGACTGTCTACGACGATGACAACACTCGAAGTCAAACCCGCATGGAAGAGGCATCTCCGATGGAGGGTTCTAGGGCTTCGTTTCCTTGCGTCACGGCCACCACTACCGTGTAGAGCTCTGGGAGCATCGCCCTGTCGAGTGACAACTAGGAAGTTCATACACATCCCTCTTCCCATGTGACTTCCTTAATCCCATTTCCCCTTTTATTCCCTTGATTCATGATCCCCAATTAGCTTTGTTAATCACTTTATTAGCTAGCTAAATCACCCATCTATTTGTTATGAATTGATTCCATATCCACTCACAAAGAATCACTCTCCATTTCCCTTCCATTTTCACGAGAAACACTATTGTTTGGAAGTTATTTTTTAACTGCAATTACCTTAAAACATTGGCCAATTTCGCTAGAAATCGAGCATAAAATCTTCAATTGCAGGTCTACATGAACTACCGTAGCATATTCTTTATCATTTCGAGTCGCATTCAAAATCTTCTTCATCAATCTAGCATGTCCCAACAGGGAACTTAGGGTTTGACACCCTAAGTACTTCCAGTCGTCATAGCAGATCTTCTTCGACTTCTCAAAATCATCTCCATCGTCGTTGACATATTTTCCACTGCAGGTTTGACACCCCTCTATCCCTGCAGGATGTCGGGCAAAGAAGTCCTACACCGGAGATCGACCAGAGAAATCGTCATCTCCACCACTTGCGCTAGAAGAGGTAAGAACACCATGAAGAACAAAGGGTGCGCAGTTGGATGACATGTGGACAGCTTGGACAATCCATATCAGTCCTCACGATTTACTTGAGTCTGTTGATTTTAAACGGTAGAAGAATTGCATCTTTAGCCAACGAAGTTCCAGAACCCTAGATGCACTCCAGAAGATTCCATATATTGCATTTAGGCCCCCACACAGGGACCTAAATGTAATAAATTTCATTTTCTTGACATTTTAGGCCTTGAACAAGTACCAGATTGCAGAGAATTTTCATTTCTTTTCTTGAAGTTATACCCCTCAACTATAGGCTACATTTGGACTTACTCTAGACATTATTTTTCTTTGATTTTTCTAGGATACTTACACTACTACCCTAGCGAGGTTTCTTTGTATTTTTCGTATATTTTCATCACGTTATCGTTGTTTTTTTATTTCTCTAAAGTTTCATATGTTTGAGTGTTTTTCTTTCCTTTTTCAAGAAGATATAAAAATCACAAAAATAACATCTTTTTCACAAAAATCGAAGTATCGATATTCTACCTCCTCGAGTTCGACCCAGGGACACTTACTTGGTTAATAAATATATGAGAAGCTTCTTTATTCATCATGTTTCTCTTTCTCTCTCATATTTTCTTCAATACTTTTCTTGATAAATTGAATTTTGTCTTCGCACTTCTTCTACATCGAATCGAACCTTTATTAACCACATGCAAAATTCGATTATCAGGCGTGTATCTAGTTTGTTAGGTCTAGCGATTAAATGGTTATGAAAGAAGAACAGATGTAGAACATAGTTGGAATAAATGGTAGAATGTGGCGAGCTAAAACATACTCCAACCAACAAACCTTCTTGACGATGTTGGTTGTGGTGCTAACACGTGTCATCATCGAAGTGGCCATAATTAGTGAAAATAACATTAATTAGTTAATAAATAATAAATGATATTATTATACATAGGAATAAAAACAAAAATTCTGCATAATTAACTTTTCTAATTTATGGTATCATTTATTTTAAAAATTATAAATATTTTATGAATTTTTAACATAATATTAATAATTAGATATATAATATATTTAATTAATAGTTTTTGTATTTTTAAATCAATAATTTTATAAATAGTTTATTACTTATATATTTTATTAATTATTATAATAACAAACAAAATTAGTGTGATTTTTTTATATTTTAATGAATTAGTTTATAAATATTAATAAATACAAATATATCTTTCATAGTTTAATCTCATCTATAATTTAGGGTTTTCAATTATTTATTATATTACATGAAGGTTTTACATTCTGAAATTTATTATAGATAGTTTACAAGGTTAAGAGACGAATTAATATTATATAATATGAATAGTATGTTCAGAATACATATAGACAACCTAGAAGCCCAGATGTCATTAGGTCCCAAAATCGACTTTTAGCAAACATACTTCGATTTTAGTGAAATCGCTTCATTACTAAGATAATACTAATTCATGAACTTTAAAGGTGAGTAGATTGAAGTTTGCATTCATATGATGACGTTATGAGGTTCAAAAATGGAAAAATTGACAATTTGGAAGTCATATTTTTTGGCATATATACAGGTTGGGATTTTTTTAAGTTTTTTTTTATATTTTTATGTATATCGTTATGAAAACATAGAAGTGTTTGGTGAAAACTTATTTAAATAAACCAACTAAAAATAGATGATGTTTTGATAAATAATAGATAAGGAATAATGTGTATCATGCAAAATTAATTATTTTTCTTATTTTCTTCCTTTTCTCCCCCAACTTATTGTTTGTCGACCAATCCATGCGGACTTGGTCTTAGGGATTAGGTTATATAGATATATCTTACATCTTTATTTATATTTAATATTCACACAGTATAATATATATATTTACAGTCTGCTTTTTTTATTTTTTTTCTTTTTATTATTTTTTTATTTAAATGTTTTTGATGCATAAAAGTTCATTTTTATTCATGAATGGTATTTTGATAAGAAGTGTGAACTAATGGATTTTTACATGATATTTTTTAATGGTTTTACGAAAAATGCACAAGAAAAGTAAATGAATAATGGATTCATCAACCTCCAATACATAAACTTTGTTAGTCCCTTAGCAAACATTTATCTGAAAAATAAGGAAAAAGAAAGAAAGTTAGAATGAATTTGTTTTCCTAAACCAAATCATGAGAACGGACAAAGGACATAGCTTGGTCGGGCCTAAAACAAGTATTTTATCGGAGAGTTATCTAGGATCAAGATTTTAATCTCAATAGTCCTCAAGTTCCACAAATCCATATTTAGTTTCACCTCAACAACCAGCTCAGTTCCACTTATCCATATAACTAACTCTATCAAACTTGAATTCAAATTGCACGATGTGTGAATTGTGTTAGCTCTTTCTGTTTAAAGAAGCAAAGAATCCTCCCATCTTAATAATACACTCCCATTGGTATCTCATCCAGCTACTCTTTCCTTAAGGATGGGGCATTTCCCTCTATGGTCAGGTCGTGTTGTGTCCTCGATGGAATAGAGAGTTAATGAAGAATAATGAGAAAATAAGTAGAGTGTGACAAGTGTAGTCACATCTCCTTACGAAGTCTATCAGGTGTAGCTAAGTCTCTACTAAGAGGTGCATGTTATTTGGATGCTTGCACTATTGTGGTCATATTTGTTTTTGGTGGTTGGCTTCTTTTAGATATAATATGTAATGTTTCTTGCACTGCATCGATCTTTTGTGCCCTGATGGATATATCATTTGTTCTTTCCATCAATATTTCGGGGTATTAGAAAATTGCACCAGAGATCCTTCCTTCATCAAAAGCTTTATTTAAACCCCACAAATCTTGTCATTAGAAGTCCTTGCCTCAAGACAAGGATGAATATGCACCACTAAAATGAGCTGCCCTTCGCATCCCATGCTAGTTGAGCTAAGTGCAAAGTGCATGTGTCAAAAATTGGCTCACTACTGGAGAGTTAAACCGATGACACAAAGTGTTCTACTTAGGCAAGTTTAAGTTGAATTTACAAACATGGTCTCATGGATCCCAATGAATTAAGTCAAAGACTTGAAGAATCTAAATTCCATTTCCTAACTAGGCTCCTTATAATGAAAGTCAAAGGCCTTAATCAAGCTCCAACCTTTAGATAGTTCCCAATCTTTAGTTCGAGAAATCAAACTTATTCTTAAAAATTCTAATACAAATGCAATCACATTGTTGTGAACTACATTTTTATGAATTTTTTTCATTTCTATATATTATAAAGATTTTACAAATTTTAGGAATTTTAGGACTTTGTATTTTTTATGGATATTCAATTTTTATACACAAGCATATCTACAAAAATTTTATAAGATAAAATACCAATATCTTATTTGGATTAAATAACTAATGTGTTTTACAAATTTTATATTTAGAGACTTTTGATATTAAATTATTCTTACCTATTTAAAAATAATAGAATATTAAATAAGTATAATACTTATTAAATAAATATTTTACATGGAAAATTTAAATTAATATTTTTAAATAAAAATTTTAATTAAATTTTACTTATTTACAAGGATTTTATAAATAGTAAATAAATGGATTTTAAATAAAATTAACCCTTACCCATTTTGTATGGATTTTATACAGAAAAATATAAAAATATGACTTATGGATGAAAGTATATATAGAATATATAAGTACCCCCTGTACTAAGCTTGTGCTATGTACTCATAACATGAAAATAGGAAAAGAAGGACATAACTCATTCTAATTAAAAGTGGGTCAAAAAGAAAGAAAAAGAATAGAAGTTAGCTGTGAAGGATATGGAAAAAATCCTCAAGCGCATCATGGAAGCATGAGTGTCGTATCGAATACGACGAAGAACGACTAGTCGTACTAGTTGTTCAGTGCAGCGGAATTTAAAAAAAATTCAAGCGATGAAACCACATGATCCAAGAACGATTCTCTGATCGTTTCACCTATAACCACAACAAGTATAATGCAATACCTCTTGAAGCATGGTTGATCGAGTCTCTACGAAAAGAGACCTTCTGTCTCAAGTCCGATTATCGGAGAAGCGGCTTGCAAGCGCGGGGACGAGTCGCATTGTCCTCGCAATCCAACAAGTAACGGTGAACTCTTGATCTTGTCGCTCGAGATCGAACGTCCCTTTGTGAGCGTAGCACTCCAAGAAGATGGAGAACCGCAGAACGTCAAAGCGGCGACGCGATGGCGTAGGCGACGACGGCTATCTCTTTAGGGTTTGCTAGACGACCACCAAAAGAGAGAGGGAGAGTGTTGGCATGTGAGGAGAAAAGAGAGAGAGATGTGCTACCAATAACATGTACAAGAGAGCATAGCATGCCTCTCTATCTATAGGGATTTAGGATCCATGGATCTCAATCCATGAGACATATACATTCAATGGATGATATTGATTTATGTCAATCCAGTGGTCAAGGTTGTTGTTGGTAAAAACCAGCAACTTATGATTTAATTTAGATCAAATATATTTAATAAATCAAATATACATCAATCTTAAAATTAAACCAATCAAATATGGAGAGGATTTCAATGGAGATCATGTCTCCCCAAGTAATAGGGTGGACGGCCACCAATTCCATATAGGACTTGGTAGCCGCCCACCACATACCAAGTGGGGACAATCTCATGGATTTCAATGAGATTGCATATCTACTTGAAATTCTCCATTATTTAATCCAACAACTTTTGTTGGGATTTATTCTCCAAAAATAATTCACATATAATTTTTGGAATATTGCAATCTTGCCATTGGAAAATTGTGAATCATATTCACAACCCCAAACAAAATATAATTTACATTTTCAATTAATTAGATAATGTGTATCCAATACACATTAATAATTAATTAACAAATATATATTACAATTAGCTCTATCTAATACATTATAAATCACATTTATAATATATTATGAATAATTGGATATTTCTATGCACATTATTCTTATCCATAATAATTAAATCTCATTTAATTATATTGGATAATTCCTCATACATCATGATAATTAAATCATATTTAATTATCAATTTCTCAATGCTTAGATCTTATGGAATTATTCTTGAACCATTCAAGAACAATGCTATTTATCCTCAGATACTTGGAGATAAGGACAGGGCGATAATATTGTTGCACGTATAGTGACTTGGATATTGAGATCACATCTCAAATCCAGATCCCATGGACCTCTCATAGATGTTTGATTAAATCAAGATCGTAAGCCTAATCTTCTCATTGTATCTGAATCTCATTCAGATCAATGTCCAGTACATGGACTACGATTAGGTCATTTCTCTAATGAGAGGAGTCACTAAAATCCAGTCCTGTTTCATCACTCCCTCGGAATGGAAGCGTCATGGTTATACAATCGTTTATGACCAGATCACCCTCAGGTATTCCCAATACCTGTACATCCTGCATATGGGAAGACTCGTAATCATACTGAAGATATAGATCACTTTTTCACCGTCATCTTCATAGGTCTGATCACTAAGTTTCTCAATATTGGTCCTTGGGATATTGTGCAGATCATATGCTTTCACAAAGCATATATCTTACCTTCAAATTCATGTCATGCTTCTAAAGCATGATGACCATGCATGAAATTTGATCAGTCCCAATACCTCATGAGTGAGCTCATGTCTCCCGGTTCACAAGTGAACCAGTATGATCCCTTTGAGAGATCGTATTACTCATATGACCATACATGCACACCAGCTCGCCGGTGTATAAACCTTGGTCAGGTCATCAACCTATTGGTCTGCCAAATGTACACACTTAGACATATATAGCAATACATTTGTCTCTGGTCAGAGGATGTTTGCCTGTGATGTGACAGTATTCATCATAGGTCTTTGGTTATCTCGTTCTCGTTCAGTCAACCTATTGACTCAGCTAATCTAATACCTCCGAATCACTATTCCCATCTAGAGGACCTGCATCAAGAGGTCGATCAGATATCATATTAATGAGAAAAGATTGCCATCATGCTGGAGATCACTACTTGTCAATCATTGATGATGCTTGATGAGTCCTCTATCTAACCTCTTTGATATTCATCCAAGCATCAGCCTCTATGATTCAATCAATGAATCAACAACTATATGATTATCAAATTGGCCATGGTGCATAACCCATATTGTATAGAGGGACCTTATAATGCATTCATTCATTCAATTTCGGAAAGGAAGTGAACATAATCAATAATTTTATTGATAAATCATTTATTACAATAACATTTATTGCAGGAATGGTTCGCCTCGAGCTCACATTGCTAACAATCTCCCACTAGTCCTCAGAACCATTCAGGAACAATCCTTAAACCCATACTCATTACATGCTGGTCGAAAACCATCTGTGTCAGAGGTTTGGTAAGTGGATCAGCAATGTTTTCGGTAGAGGCCACCTAGGTGATGATGATGTCACCACGCTTTTGAATCTCCCGAATGATGTGGTATTTCCTTTCTACATGCTTGCTCTTCTGATGCCATCTGGGTTCCTTTGCTTGGGCAATGGCTCCCGTGTTGTCACAAAGCAGCAGGATGGGAGTATCAGAGGAAACTACGACAAGCTCCAGCACGAACTTGCACAACCACACCACCTCCTTTGCAGCATCCGATGCGGCAATGTATTCGGCTTATGTTGTTGAATATGCTGTAGTGTCCTGCTTCTTGCTTCTCCAGCTCACAGCACCACCATTCAACAGGAATACAAACCCTGGTGTCGACTTTTGATCATCAATATCTGATTGGAAGTCAGAATCTGTATATCCCAATACTTGGAGATCACCATCTCCATAGACCAAGATGTAATCTTGCGTCCGTCTTAGATACTTAAATATGTTCTTTACTGCATTCTAGTGTTGTTCTCCATAGCATGATTGGTAACGACTTACCACCCCTACTGCATGGCAGATATATGGCCTAGTACACATCATGGAATACATTAAGCTTCCTACAATTGATGCATAAGGACATCCATCCATGGCTTTCTTTTCCTCAATAGTTTGAGGAGCCATTCCTTTAGACAGGTCGATACCATGTCTTAAGGGTAGGAATCCTTTCTTGGAAATATCCATACGGAATCATTCAATAATCTTCTTAATGTATCCATGTTTTGAAAATCCCAATATCCTCTTCTCTCAATTTCTAAACAACTTCAGACCCAAGATGTAAGAGGCTTCTCCAAGAACTTTCATCTCAAAAATATGGGATAGCCAAATCTTCACACTGGTCATCATCCTTGTATCATTCCCAATGATAAGGATGTCATCTACATAAAGCAT
The DNA here is from genome assembly GCA_037367405.1 of Ottelia alismoides. Classification (NCBI taxonomy): domain Eukaryota; kingdom Viridiplantae; phylum Streptophyta; class Magnoliopsida; order Alismatales; family Hydrocharitaceae; genus Ottelia; species Ottelia alismoides. Next base: position 96,547 of record JAZKJV010008411.1, read on the forward strand.
GATGAACACAATGGCTCTCCCACTAAGCTTCTTGTACACACAAGGTTCATCAGGATTGTACAAAAAATCATAACTCTTTATGGTTTCGTCAAATCTGATGCTCCAGCTACGAGAAGCTTGCTTGAGACCATAGATGGATTTCTTCAGCTTGCATACTTCGCCATCCTTAGTCATGAAGCCCTGGGGATGCTCCATGTAGATGTCCTCCTCGAGGTATCCATTGAGGAAAGCTGTCTCGACGTCCATCTGCCAGATGTCGAAGTCAAGATATGCAGCTATAGCTAGCAATGTCCTGATGGATTTAAGCATAGCCACATGAGAGAATGTCTCATCGTAGTCGATGCCTTCTCTCTGTGTGTAGCCCTTGGCTTTGAGCCGTGCCTTGAAAGTCTCTACTTTCCCATCAGGTCACCTCTTTCTCTTGAAGATCCATTTACACCCAATGGGTTTTACCCCTTTAGGTGGATCCTCTAGGGTCCATACACCATTCTTATGCATTGAGTCAATTTCTGACTTAATTGCTAGCATCCATCTATCCAAGTCATGATCCGAAAATGCTTCATCAAATGAAGTAGGATCATTGTCAGTCTCACTTGACACATGGAATCCATACCTTTCAGGTGGTGCAACCACCCTCGAACTCCTTCGAAGAGGTATGGGTGTTTCATCTTTATTTATTTCTTCAGTTTCTGGTCTAGGAAGCTCAGAATCCTCAGGGGATTCTATGAATTCGTCTACTTCACTTTTGTCTTGACCTTTAAGGAAATCATCCTTCAGAAATTTAACATCCATAAAGACAAAAACCTTTTGGGTCTCAGGGTCATAGAGTTGGTATCCAATACAATCTCTAACATACCCAATGAAGTAACACTCACGAGTGCGAGATTCCAGCTTACTTGCGTCCACGTTCTTTGCATGAACCAAGCAACCCCAATCCCTCATGTGATTAACACTAGGTTTGGTTCCATACCAGAGCTCTTGAGGAGTCTTAGGTACAGATTTGCTGGGACTTTTATTCAGGATATATATTGTAGTCTCTACTGCACATCCCAAGAAAATAAGTGGTAAATGTGCTTTACTCATAATTGAATGAACCATATCCATGATGGTCCCGTTGTGTCTTTCAGCAACACCATTAAATTGGGGAGTTCCAGGAGTAGTGAGATTGGAGACAATTCCATTCGCTTTAAGGTATTCCTTGAATTCATCTGAGAGGTACTTGCCACCTCGATCAGATCGAATCCGTTTAATCTTCCTATTGGTTTGGTTCTCAACCAAAGCCTTGAATTCTTTGAACTTTTCAAAGGTTTCATATTTATGACGTAATAGGAAGACAAACCCGTATCGCGAATGGTCATCAATAAACGTCAAATAATATCGATATCCATTTCGAGTCGCGGTACTGAAGGGACCACATACATCGGTATGTAATAAGTCAATAATACCTTCGCATCTAGTAACCTTGTTACGGAAAGGCATCCTAGTCATTTTACATCGAATACAATGTTCACAGGTAGGTAAAGACTGAACCTGTAGAAAATCCAAAGGTTCATCCTTTATCAATCTAATGATCCTATCAACAGATAAATGATCAAGCCTTTGATGCCAAATAATGTTTGAATGATTTTTGTTATTCCTTGATATTTTAGGGTTTTTATTAGTGGTTGTAACATTCATGACATGCTCATTAATGCAAAATTCATAGAGTCCACCAGAAGTCAAATTACCATCTGCAATATATTTATCATGGTGATTTATGACTAACTTATTACAGAATAGGAATGAATATCCACTTCTAACTAGCTTAGATACAGATTTCAAATTCCTACTGACTTCAGGTACATAAAGACACTATTTAAGTACTAGGACTCTACCACTAGATAATGATAGCCGGCAAGTCCCGACGACGACTGCTGCAACACTTGCATCAGATCCCATCTGGATGACTATCTCCCCTTCTTCAAGTTTTCTAGTTTCCTGAAACAAATGCAACAAATTGCATACATGAACAGAAGCACCAGAATCAACAACCCAACTTCCTTCTCGTCCAATGAGAAAGCTGGTTTCAATGATAAATGTAGATTTCATACATGCTGGGGCTTTACCTTTGTCGATCGACTTCAGGTAATCCAGGCAATTACGCCTCCAGTGCCCCATCTTCTTGCAGTGATGATAGACGTCGGGTTTCTTCGACACCATTAGAGTGTATGCATTGGAAGATGAGCCAACACTTTGCCCCATTCTTCTTTCTCTTCTGAGCCGGGCCCTTCCGAGAACCATGCTTCCGACCACGTTTCCCTCTGACCAGTACAACCATTGCAGTGCCAGCAAGACCATCTTTCTTCATCACGTCTTCTGCAGACTTTAATGCAGCAAGAAGCCCAACATTTGTCAATTCCAGCATGTTCATGTGGAATGACACTACAAAGTTATTGAAAGATTTGGGAAACGATAACAGAATGAAATCAGATTGCATGTCTGCATCCATGGTTGCCCCCAGAGTCTCCAGCTCCGATAAGTACCCAAACATTTTGAGTACATGTTCACGGACCGAAGTCCCTTCCTGCATCTTGCAGCGAACGAGCTCTTTCAAAATGTTGTACCTCTGGGTGCAGTTAATGTCATCAAACATATCTTTCAGATTCTGCATTATCTCCTGGCATGTACTCATCTCTACATGTTGTTTCTGAAGAACATTGGAGAGAGAACCCAAGATGTAGCATCTATCCAAGACATGATCTTCATCATACTTGTCATTGTATGCTTTCTCTTCCTTTGATTTATGGTTTTCATGCTTGTCTTCTGAGAGCACATAACTTATGCGCTCAGCCAAGAGTACAAGCTCTAAATTACGGATCCAATCCGAGTAATTTGGTCCGGTCAACTGGTTGACCTCCAGAAGCCTGCTTAGTGGGTGCATGGACTTCATTTTCTGAAATTAAGAATGCACTATATTAGAACATATAATCATATATTCAATTTCATTTTATTTGATCAAGGTATTTTAAATCAAATTAGTCTTACTATGTCAACTATGAAAGTTTATTCCCTTAATCACTTTCAAAGTAAGAGATATACTTACCGCTATATCTAAAGTAAGAACTGCGATTTCCTCTTTATCTTTGCCATATCCCAATAATATGAGAACCTATGACTCCAATAAAGAGAAGCGGGAACACATTCTGCCTTGCAAGTCCAACTTGCATTTCCCAATTCGGTCTTTAATACCCAGGCCCACCACCCCTAAGGTGATGTTGACCCATCATTAATTGAACCAACCGTCAACAGGAATACAACTCGCTATGCGCAATCCAATATCGGCCCAATAATATGAGGACCCGATATTGGGGTCACTACGCATACGTCCTTACTCTTTCGAGAAGCGACGAGCCCGATCCAAATGGATTATACGCAGGAGCTGTCGCTTCAGACATGCGTCTCCTACATATAATATCTGGTGACGAAACCCTTCGCCTTGACGGGAGACCATGGACGTCACTTGTGTGATCCTCCATTTCATATTCAAATTTTAATTAATTATTATGAATTAAATTCATGTAATCAATTCTTCCAAGGGAATTAACAACTCTATTCATAACAGTGTATTTTAATTGGATATAAGTAATTCAATCATATTAAATTAATTATCAATCCAATTCAATCAATCAAACTTGATTGTTTTATTTAAATATAAATGGTATTATTCTCAAAGTACGTATTAATTTGTATTTTAATAATTAGAGAATAAAACTTGATTTCTTCGGCATTATCAAGTCTCTACCCACTGTCATGACCAGTACCGACGAGAGTGGGACGGATCACATACGTTGCAACCCGCTACCCCAGCGATCTCCGACTAGACACCATATCCACCTCGGGAAAGGATAATGCCAAATAGATAAATTTGTACTTGCAATGATCATCGGTTCTTCAACCGAAAATTATACCATATAGTAATAACCAAAATATTTTTGATTATAAGGAAATTTGCTAGACAAATTCCCAATCCTATTCAAGCAAGGAGTTTGATGATTGTGTTTCCAATTTTGATCAAGATCAAATCTAATCAATTTATTGGTTGAGGCCAAGTCAATTAAGAAAATAACCATCTTCCAATATTTCTAAAATATTTTCCATAATTATTTCTTTAAATTTAACAATTAATTTCATTAATTGACAATCACATGGTTCTTGATTAGGACAGTAATTTCAGCAGTGACCCCCTACTTACTAAAATTAACATATCTCAATCATTTCAAATCCAAATTAGATAAAATAAATTTTCATAGATTGTTGTAATTAACTCTTTAATCATGTAAAGATTTGCAGTTCCCGCAACAGTGCATACATGTTCATTAAAACAACCATATCTCGAGCAAATAGAATACAAATACGTAAACTCAGATCCTATGGTTTCCTTATTTAATGGGGAAAAAATCCAAGTTTTTAATTTGTGTTTAAACAATTTAAACAGGGCCGAATTTATTCACTAAATAGAAGTGCGAAAATCAAATGTGATAAAAACTTTCGCGACTTCCACGAACCCAAGTCATCCTAGGTTTGCGGATCGTATCCAAAACCTTCAACCTGGATCTGATACAAGGATATGGAAAAAATCCTCAAGCGCATCACGGAAGCATGAGCGTCGTATCGAATACGACGAAGAACGACTAGTCGTACTAGTTGTTTGGTGCAGCAGAATTTAAAAAATTTTCATGCGATGAAACCACATGATCCAAGAACGATTCTCGGATCGTTTCATCTATAACCACAACAAGTATAATGCAATACCTCTTGAAGCGTGGTTGATCGACTCTCTACGAAAAGAGACCTCTTGTCTCAAGTCCGATCGTCGGAGAAGCGGCTTGCGAGCACGGGGTTGAGTCACGTTGTCCTCGCAATCCAACGAGTAGATCCAAGCACGGTGAACTCTTGATCTCGTCGCACGAGATCGAACATCTCCTTCACGAGCATCGCACTCCGAGAAGACGGAGAACCGCAGAGAGTTGAAGGGGCGGCACGGTGGCGTAGGCAACGACGGCTATCTCCCTTAGGGTTTGGTGGACGGCCACCAAAAGAGATGGAGAGGGGTGGCGTGTAAGGAGAAAAGAGAGAGAGAGATGTGCTACCAATAGCATGTACAAGAGAGCATAGCATGCCTCTCTATTTATAGGGTTTTAGGATCCATGGATCTCAATCCATGGCACATATAAAATAAAAGGATGAGAATGATTTATGTCAATCCAATGGTCAAGATTGTTTTGGTAAAAACCAACAACTTATGATTTAATTTAGATCAAATATATTTGATAAATCAAATATACATCATTCCTAAAATTAAACCAATCAAATAAGGAGAGGATTTCAATGGAGATCATGTCTCCCCAAGAAATAGGGTGGACGGCCACCAATTCCATATAGGACTTGGTAGCCGCCCACCACATACCATGTGGGGACAATCTCATTGATTTCCATGAGATTGCATATCTCCTTGAAATTCTCTATTATTTAATCCAACAACTTTTGTTGGGATTTATTCTACAGAAATAATTCACAATTAATATTGAGAATATTGCAATCTTGGCATTGGAAAATTATGAATCATATTCACAACCCAAAACAAAATGTAATTTACATTTTCAATTAATTAGACAATGTGTATCCTTTATACATTATTAATTAATCAACAAATATAAATTATAATTAGCTCTCTCTAATACATTATAAATCACATTTATAAAATATTATGAATAATTGGATATTTCTATCCATATTATTCTTATCCGTAATAATTATATCACATTTAATTATATCCGATAATTCCTCATACATCATGATAATTAAATCATATTTAATTATCAATTTCTCAATGCTTAGATCTTATGGAATTATTCTTGAACCATTCAAGAACAATGCTATTTCTCCTCAGATACTTGGAGATAAGGATAGGGCGATTGTATTGTTCCCCGTATAGTGACTTGGATATTGAGATCACATCTCAAATCCAGATCCAATGGACCTCTCATAGATGCTTGATTAAATAAAGACCGTAAGCCTAATCTTCTCATTGTATCTGAATCTCATTCAGATCAATGTACAGTACATGGACTAATATTAGGTCACTTCTCTAATGAGAGGAGTCACTAAAATCGAGACCTGTTTCATCACTCCCTCGGAATGGAAGCGTCATGGTTATACAATCGTATATGACCAGATCACCCTCAGGTCTCCCAATACTTGTACATCCTGCATACTGGAAGACTCATGATCATATTGAAGATATAGATCACTTTTTCACTGTCATCTTCATGGTCTGATCACTAAGTTTCTCAATCTTGGTCCTTGGGATATGGTACAGATCATATGCTTTGACAAAGCATATATCTTACCTTCAAATTCATGTCATGCTTTAAAGTATGACGACCATGCATGGAATTTCATCAGTCCCAATACATCATGAGTGAGCTCATGTCTCCCGGTTCACAAGTGAACATGTATGATCCCTTTGAGATATTGTATTACTCATACGCCCTTACATGCACACCAGCTCACCGGTGTATAGACCTTGGTTAGGTCATCAACCTATTGGTCTGCCAAATGTATACACTTAGACATATAGCATTACATCTTTCTCTGCTCAGAGGTTGTTTGCATGTGATGTGACAATATTCATCATAGGTCTTTGTTTACCTCGATCCCGTTCAGTCAACCTATTAACTCAACTAATCTGATACCTCTGAATCACTATTCCCATGCAGAGGACCTGCATCAAGAGGTCGATCAAATATCAACCTAATGAGAAAAGATTGCCATCTCCTTCTCAGGCTGGAGATCACTACTTGTCAATCATTGATGATGCTTAATGAGTCATCTATCTAACTCCTTAGATATTCATCCAAGCATCAGCCTCTATGATTCAATCAATGAATCAACAGCTGTATGATTATCAAATTGGCCATGTTACATAACCCATATTGTACAGAGTGACCTTATAGTGCATTCATTCTATCAATTTCAGAAAGGGAGTGAAACATAATCAAAAACTTGTATTGATAAATCATTTATTACAATAACATTTATTGCAGGAATGGTTCGCCTCGGGCTCACATTGCTAACAAGTTGCCCACCTATACTAACAATCTGGTTATCGTAAGTATAGTGGAAAACAAAAATGAGGTGACTGAGGAATAATAATATACATATGACAGGAAGAAAGAAGAAATAGAGAACGAAATCAAAGAAATATTTCGTTCTCTCCATCATGCATCCTAAGAATAGAAAAGAATGTGGCCAAAAAGTAAGGACTAGTGATTGGTGGATAAGAAAGAAAAATCAAAAGAAAATTAAAAAGAACAAAATCGAAAATGAGAATGAATGGCCAATAAGTCGCCCCATACTAAGGATATGGTATGCTAAGTATAAATACGAGCAAAAAATGGGAACGATTCGGATTTGAGAAGAATATGCATGTGATGATGTACTCTAGAAACCCAAATGGCTCACAGGTCTCAGTATAGTACAAAATGAAGTGGAAGACTAACTCCTATACAAAGTAGATCACCTTGATTCGGGCCAGATGATCAGTAGCCTCCACGATGTGCTTTAGCATCTGCCCATTCACCACGAATGACTCTACACTAGGTGACACATCTGATATAGCTATGCTTCCATTATCATCCACTAATATGACTATGTAAAATCCTTCCCATGTGCTTTTTAATTTGCAAGGAAAATTTCGCAATCGTGCATTGAATAACAAGACTTTCTGACTAGAAACAAAGATCTTGTGACAAATGCGCATGTCATTCCACCTCTTTACTTTGTCCTTATAAATGAAGGAGTTATTGTATTCCTAGTTTCGAATCTCATCTAGCTCATTCAGATCCATTTTCATCTTAGTTCTTTCTCTCTAAATGTCTAATGAAATATCTCTGATAGCCTATTCAGATTTTTGCATGATTTCTTTGGGAAATGGCATGGCTTCCCACAAAGCAGTCTAGTAGGAGAAGTACCTAAGGTTGCCTTGTATGTAGTATAATATGCCCAAAGAACCAAGTCTAGAAGTTGTGAACAGTTCTTCCTATCTGGTCATACTACTTACGAAGAATTGATTTCTCCACCCTATTTGAGACTTCAGCCATGCCTTTCATCTATGGGTGGTAAGAAGAAGCTACTCTGTGATCAATTCCACAACTCTTCACTAGCATTTTCACCTTCTTATTAATAAAGCGGCTACCCCTATTAGAAAAAAAGAATATGTGGAATATCGAACTGTGAAATAATGTGTTCCCTCAGGAAACTTCTCAATGTCTTACTATCAACTGTTCATGTTGGTATAACCTCCACCCATCTACTAGCATAATCTACAGCCAGAAGAATGTTCTCAAAGCCACTACTCGAAGGAAGCTGTCTCATAAAATCTATTCCCTATGCGACAAAGATACCGCAAATGATAACGGGTTGCATTGGTATTGCATCTCTAGTACTGATCGTCCCTCCTTCTCTTTGACAATCCGGGCAAATATTCACAAATTTGCATTCATCTCTAGCGAGATTTAGCCACCAAAATCTGCTATGGAGTTCCTACTGTGATATCCTCTTATCTGAATGATGTCCCCCAACATCTAAAGAATGGCATAGACTGAGGACACTATCGTATTCCTAATAAGGATTACATGGCCAACATACACAATCGGTCCCTCATGAAAAAGAATCAGATTAGCCTAATGGTAGTGTCGTGAGTTAGAAACTGGCAAGTCGACTTAGTCCTTTGGCCAACCCTATGGACATTTATGTGTCAGCAGAAAGTTCACTATGTTTGCATATAATGGAAGCTCTTAAATTTCAAAGTTACTCTCATCTGGATATCTCTCTGCAATCTTTGGAGTGTACTCATATAAAGGATGCTCCTTCTGTAATCAAGAGAGGTGATCGGCTACCATATTCTTTACCCTGGGTTTATCCTTAATATCCAAATCAAATTCCGGAAGTAAATAACCCATCTATGAAGGCATGCCTTGTCATCCTTATTCTCCATCAAATATTTGATAACTGAATGATCTGTATACACTGAAATTTTGGAAACAAGAATATATGATCTGAATTTGTCCAATGCAAATACAATTGCCAGCATCTCTTTCTTTGTCGTTATATAATTACGTTGCACATCATCTAAAGTCTCACTGCCATAATGGATAGGAACAAGAATTCTATTACTCTTCGCTCCTAATACAACCCTGACTTTGAAATCTGAAGCATCTATCATGATCTTGAAGGGAAGAGACCAATCAGGTGGTTATTGGACATGAGCATTGATAATCATCTCTTTCAATGTGAGGAAGGCACTAAGACATTTGTTTTCTACCACGATCCTGATGTCTTTGCCTAATAATCCAATTAATGGCCAGACAATCATAGACAAAATACTGAACGAATTATCAGTAGAAACTGACATGCCCTAGAAAATGTTGTAACTGCTTGATGTTAGTTGGTGGCTCAAGACGCTTTATGATATCGACCTTGCCAGGGTTAACCTATGTGCCAATTTTTGAGATGACATGCCCCATCACAATCACATTGTAACCATAAAATGGCTCTTTTCTCACGACAAATGGAGATTCACCTCGCAACATTTTTTAAGAACTTGTTCTAGGTGCGCTAAACAATCATCAAATGAGTCAACATAGATAGAAAAACCATACATAAAGACCTCAAGAAATTCACCAACCAATTCTGTAAAAATGTCAAGCATGCATCTCTGGAATGTAGCAGGGGCATTGCATAAACCATTTGGCATCCATCTAAAAGCAAACGTGCCAAAGGGACATGTAAAGTAGTCTTCACTTGGTCCTAAGGAGCAACTTGATTGTATCTAGAGTAACCGTCAAGGAAATAGAAGTACTCCTTCCCTTCCAACCTCTCTATGGCGTGGTCTATAGAAGGTAAAGGGAAGTTGTGCTTCATCATCGCGACATTCACTTACTTGTAACCAATGCAACACCTGCAATGATGGGGTTACTCCCTTTTAAATCTCCTCTACACTTTCATTCTTGAACATCTGGATTCCCTACTTCCTCGGGACAACATGTAATGGGCTAACCATTTCAGAGTTGGCGATGCAATACATAAACCTTGAATTGCACCATTTCATAATCTATTTCCTAACAACATCTCGTAAAACATGATTCATCATATGCTGAAACTCTCGAGAGGGTCTGGTATCATAATCGAGACAAAATATGATGAGAGGACAAAACATGATTTATCCCATCGTACAGATGATGTCTAAAGCATCATCTAACTCTCTATTACGCTTCTCATCGATATGTCTAGAGGAAAATAACTCAGTTCTATGAAAATCAGTCTTTAGATAATTTGAAGTAGAGGAATCCTGAATAATCTCTGAATATGAAATATCTGGAATTAAATCATCAGATGTCTTCTCCATCTGCTCATCATCCATGCTAAAATATAGAGTACCATCAGAGAAAATTCCAAATGATGTCTCATACCAATTCTCTTCTAGAATATCACAGGTCTCTACTTGATACCTAACAAGGCCATCGAAATGAACCTTATCCATCTAATCACAGGAGGCTAACAAACTCATGTTGTTTGAACTGGATGTCGATGTGGCATTTGAAGTGGTTGATTCTCTTTCCATTTATATATGTACATTTTCACCCTCAATGTGAAAAGATACATTCCATGTATCATAGTTGAAGAGGGCCTTCGAGGTCTCCAAGAATGGCCTCCCAAGCATGATCTATGTAATATGTAATTGTGTAGGTTAATCCATGTCCAGGATAGTAAAGTCTACTGGGAAATGCATGTCCTAGACAATCACGATAATGTTCCCCAATATGCCCCTAGGTCTCTTAGTAATTTATAAGCAAACTGAAGGTTAATGTACGATTTGTAAAGAGAACCTAACTCAAGCTTTTTGAGTAAACAAGATGATAACAAATCTATCGAGGAATCGTTATCTAATAGAGTGTAATCGGATGTTGCACGTGATATCTTGCATCTGACATAGTGTGCACCTGAATCTCCCTTATTTTGTGTAATTTGTTATGTATGGTGCAAGATATGGCCTTGTTAAAGATATGCTTCTCTATATGTGATCTCTTCTTTCAGTGTTTGGTACGTCTATTCATCAAGTGTTGCTTGAGCGTAGTAAAATGATCCAGGGCTTCATTGAGTGAAATCTTCCAAAAGAAGTGATCTTTAAGTAATCGTTTTATCTCATTAGTAATATCATTCTTTTTGTTCTTATTCCTTTTCCATACAAAGCGGAAAAGGAATAAACTTAGGAACAACATCGTTTTCTTCATTTCATTCAAATCATCAAAGTAATAATAAATATGTACATAGGGAGTCTCAAAGTTATTTACAAAAATCTTGAATACAAGAAAGAAAACATAATCATCAGGAGTGTCTGTATGTTGTGGTGTGGTATCATCATCTAAGTTGCCTATATCGGTACCAACGGTCTCTGCATTGCTCCCCTGAATGGCATCATCGTAGACATCATGCTAGTCCTCATGGTTGTGGTCCTTCTAGCATTAGAATGTAAATCAACATCACATGGATCGGCTCTCGCTCCTATCATCCTCCTCCTCCTCTAGATCAGGTGCTCGTGTATGTCTACCACTCCTGAGATGAAATGAAGTTAGATAAAAGTTCTGGAAAAGTGGCCATACCTGTAGTGGTGTCAATTTGATTTGGATGTCACCTCTTATTGTTCGGGTTCATCTAAGGCTATGCTAGGAGAGTCATCTTGGAAACAACTAACTCATCTAGACAATAGTTAACCCCGCTCCATCTTAGTCCTATGTGTTGTCTGAAGCGTGCTCAACAAAGCCATGATCTGATTCAACGTTAGGGACTATACAGATATCTCTATCTCAGTGTGCTGTCCCTGGCTCTCTACTCTCTCCTACCTTATAGTAGAAGACTGATGATGTTGTTAGTGATGATAAGAATGTAGATGTGTAGAAGGATACTAGTAAGAATGTGATCTTTTATAAGCTTGATGGTGAGTTGTTGTTGCATATACGGCTATCGGTGCTGAAAATGTGGAGACGGGCGGACATGTTGTGGATGAAGCTATTGCTATCACTGGTGTACACTCTAAGGTGTAATATGTGCTTGTGACTGATACTGAAAAGGAGAGTACCATATTCTGTTGATCTCAAGATTAAAGGATGCATCAATATCATCAACTACATGGCTCATGATCTGACTCTAATTAGCATTGGATGAAACCCCGCGACAATCTCGATGTGGAGACTCAGTGGTACATGCCAGCACACTCTGAACAAAGTGAATATGACAGGTGGGAGGAGTGGATAAAGATCTATGTACATGCTGAGAAGTAGAGGAAGAAAGTGACTACTAATACTGAAGCTACAAATCGATCACCTTATTAATTAGATCACTCAACTATTGTGGATGTGGTGAGAGTTTCTCAAACATTTGCAGCGATTGTAAATCTTGAACTTCTTTATGAATCACATAAACCAATGTGAGCTCTCACTAATAAGTCCATGTCAGATCGTGAGTTAAAATTTGAAATATGTGCAACATTATGATGATCTCGCTGGTGTGGTGGCTGTGAGGCCTTCTGAATGCCCGAATAAAGTCAACAACACGTGAGTTCTCTTCCATCCCTCAAAGACGGACCAAACATAATCGACATCCATATTCAATTAGTTATCTCCCCATAGGGTACTCAATAAGCCCTTGATATCAAGTTGGAGTCCTCCAAAAATGTTCTCAACAAGCACCTTCAAAGGTATCTCATGATGATGGTCGCTCTCAGTCAAATCCTTGAGTCATTCCCGTGCCTCATGTAACGACTCATGTGGAAGCTGTGAGGGCATCTCTCAGTCAAATCCTCAAATCGTTCCCATGCCTCTTGGAACGACTCATGTGGAAGCTATGTAAAGATGGTGATCTAACTTCTCATCGCATTAATCAGCCCTAGAGGAAATGCTTCTATAGGAAAGTGGAGTTCAGATTGTCCTACATAGAAATCTCCCACCTCAAGTGATTCAACCAATCGAACACCTTAGTTTCAAAGGCGAAGGGGAAGGCCTTCAGGCATATAGCATCTTGTGTAAATCCGGGATAACTGGTCGTTACAAATATCATCTCAAACTACTGCAAAATTGTGAAAAACTCCTCTGATGTGTTCCCCTAAAATTTTGGAAGAAATGAAATGAACGACGACCTCAACTCGTATGACCTTTGATTCGGTGGGAACTACGGTAGGTGGTGGTGGGTTCCTAGCTCCTAATCTCAGCGTAGTGATCTCAGCTCTCAACTCATCCTGGACTCTACACTTATCTCGTATGTGTAGGCTCTTCTACTAGAGTGTGTCTAGAATCCCTATTGTAATGTATGAGGCAGGATCATGTCTTTCATCTGTGTGTCTCTCATTAGCTGATATGTCTTCAATATATCACTCATCAATAGGTGCCTTCACTCTAGGCATGATGTTAGTCGAATCCTCTAGGAAGGAAAAAGTCTCAATAAGCACTGAGCGAAAAATGTACATGACAAAAAGATGAAAATCCGAGGTGAGGGTCTACCTCGACTGAAAGGGTTTGGAGATGAGGGAGTCCGGGTCTGACTCACCTTGTTACAAGGTTGGACCGTCTTGAGAAGAGGGTCCCCTTATAAAAACCTGCATATAACGCTAACTCCATATTCTTAGTAACTTGCACCTGTGTGAAAATATTGTACAATTCTTACTAATTTTAAACTAAAACAAATAAATAAAGAAAGAAAGGAAAAATAAAGAAAAGAAACCCCGAGAGAAGGTTAAGACTTGACCTGATCGACCAGGAATAAAGTAGGAGGAGATTGGGTCCTTCAGCAGAAAATCCAAAAAAAGTTTGTGTCTAGTTTCTTCTCACTTATTTTGTGTATATCTGTATAAAGCTGACACTAATTTATTTGTACCTTAATTGACCTCAAATCAAATAACATTCAAAACCAACTTGTAAATAAAAATGTGTTTTAAATTACTAAAAATAATTACATAATTAAATCATGTACAGAATAAAAGTAGCCACACTTGGAAAAAGCCACTAAGCACTAATTCCGGCTCTATAGAGCTCAAATTGAATCAATCTCACTTCCATTGGATTCGAAATTAAATTATCTTTAAAATGGTTGTGTTTTCATAATTTTTGGAGTTACGGTTGAAAAGTCATTATTCTGAGGTGGTTTGTGCAATTTTCCCCTGTATTTTGTGAATATGTATTTGTATATATTTGTAAATTATTCTTACTAATTATTTAAAATAGAAATAAAAAAATTAATTAAAATTCTTAAAATAAAAAAGGCTAATTTCCTCATTACCCTTGTATATAATGTCATGTATGTAGTATGTGTATATAGTAGCTATTTTTTATTAATCACCATAAAAAAATAAAAAATAACAATTTTTAATTCAAATAAATAAAGTGACGAAAATTCAAAAAAATTAGATAGTTTTGTAAATATGTTTATCTCTTTTAATTTTGTCTCTTTTCATCTCTTTTATCTCTTTTACACGAAAAAATCAAAAATTCATTTCAATTTTCATCTCTCTTTATCCAAAAAAAATTCAAAAATTCATTTTAATTTTCATCTCTCTTTATCCAAAAAATTTAAAAATTCAAATTTCATTCTATATTTTCTATTTATATGGCTCCTTCTCCCTCATTTTCAACTTGATCAATCTTTAGAGAGGAGCCCGATCTCCGAGAAAAATTTCGTCGAGAAAGTTGCCTAGTCTCCAAGCCGTCCGGTGACAGCGAGTCGACCTTGTCGAGGCGATCACGATCTTTTCCGCTCCTAAGGTGAGATCCACATTTTTCTTTATTTTACCTAGGTTTATCGTAATTTATTTCTCGCATTTTTTATCTCGTTGTCAATTTTATTTCTCTAGATCTTATAAAAATACATCTCGATTGATCTGCCGCCGACTCGATTTTTCTTCTCACTTTCTCGATCTCCACACACTACCATCCACGATCTCTCAACTCCGGCCACGTACGGTGGCCAGAGATCGGATCCGACTCTTTCATTTTCGCCGGATCCATGTTCATTTTCCTGAGTTGTAAATAAATAAAAATATAATAAAAAGAGCTCTTTGTTTCAATTTTCTCTAACGTGTGTTTTGCAGGATCATCAATAAAAAATAAACAATAAAAAAATCTTTGTCCTATTTTTTTTGGTCTTTTTTCTATATTTTTTCAGATTTACAAAAAAAAGCTATTACTGTTTCAATTTGCGTTACAAAAAAAATAAAAAAACAAAAGAAAAAAAATTTTCATCAGCAGCGGTAGGGTCGCTTCCCCCGCCGCCGCCACTGTCAACCATCGCGCGTCGGCGCCCTTCCAGAGGCACTCCAGCTCCTCCTTGATGTGCCACCCATGACAGCCTTCCGTGCCCTCACGCTAGCCGTCCTCCGCCATGGGCGGCAACGCCGCCCACAACTGCTCTCGAACCCCCACCATAGACCATCGAGATCAGTCGCGCCCTCACCTGCTCGTGACTCCGGCAACCCACCGCGTCGGCCCCTCTACAGTGGCCATGCGCCGAGCGCCCCTCTGTCCAATGTGCGGCACGCGCGCATTCAGTCCGGTGGACCCCCAGCGCGGCCCACCGCCGCGACGCATCTCCCTACTCCTCAGCAGCCCACCAGCCGCTGAGCCCTCCACCCTTTGAAGCACCCAGCGGCCCAGCCTTCTACAACTCCCGCGCCGCCATTCCTCTGTCCAACAAGCGTCGCGCACGCGTCCACCGCCACTTCTCCGCTCGTCGTCTCGCCCGTCGCCCTCCGAAGAAGAAGAAGAAGAAGAGAAGGGGCAGCGGTGGCCATTCCTCTAGCCCCTTTGCCAAGAAACCATGGAACCAACCCTTGCTAGGGTTTTGGATTAAAAAAAATTATATTTGCAAAAATTATAATTGAAGCCCTCCGAAGTTTTCGGAAATTGCAAAAGGGTCCCAGCTAGAGCCTCAAGCACATGTTATATTGGTAAAATTGCGCTTTCCTCCCCTGTGCTTTATTTTTATTATTTGTTCGAGGCAAAAACCAACGTATTTACATTTTAGTCCCTATTCTCATACATTGCATGATTCTTATATAGAAATAAATGTTTTTATTAGTCCAAAAATTCTTATAAAATTATGCTATGTTCATGATGTGCATATCCATCAAGCATAAAATTTTCATTGCATTTTGATTTCATTTATTATTGTTAAAAAATCAATAACATGTCATTTTTGACTATTTGAAATTCCAAAATTCATAAAATTTCAAATAATGTTCCAATAATTCCAAAAAATATAGTAGTTGTATTTCATTGTCTTTTAATTTCTAACCAATTTTCACATATTAATTATTTATAAAATCCAATAAAATTGAAAAATATCAAAAAATCTTATAAAAATAATAGAAAATTCTACAAAAATCACAAAATGGTGATTTCAGTTTTTGTTTGTAGATAATTGCTTCTAGTTTCTTTAAAAATAATTGTCAGGAGTTTTGGGCAGTTATAATATTTTTAAGTTGCAAATTACTCCAGGCTGTGCACATTTTCACATTTTCTCACTCTTTGATTTTTAGAAAAATACAAAAACATATAAAAAAATTCCACAAAAATTCTCAAAAATATTTCAAAACTTTTAAAACCCAAAAATATTTTCTTTGGATTTTTCTGAGTCTTTTTTATTAATAGAAAAATTACAAAAAGATTTAGTGTGAGTATTTTTAATCTTTTGAATATTACTTCGTGTTATTTTTGAAAAAATTGCAAAAATCAAATCATTAAAAAATTGAACAGAAAATATACAAAAAATTAGAAATAAAAAAAATAAAAGATAAAAAATCACAATAATCAAGGATAGTTGTCCTTTGAGATTCTTGTTTTCTCTTAAATGATTTTTGATTAATTTAATAACCCTCGAGTTTTGTAGCCTCCCTGAGTTCGAC
The DNA here is from genome assembly GCA_037367405.1 of Ottelia alismoides. Lineage (NCBI taxonomy): Eukaryota > Viridiplantae > Streptophyta > Magnoliopsida > Alismatales > Hydrocharitaceae > Ottelia > Ottelia alismoides. The sequence continues at coordinate 113,537 of JAZKJV010008411.1, forward strand.
CTTGTCTGCTATACATGGTAATAAGTAGCAAAAATAAAAAAAATTGTTTGTCACGGATTTTTTGGGAATAACAATGACGACTTCTCATATTTTCCGTCATTTTTTTCTGTCCCTCGAGTATCCGTGCACAACAGTCATCTAGAGTCTTTGAAGTTGCACGTAAGACAATTGATGAATCAGAGATGTGTAGGATAAAAAGATGAAAAATGTGCATGTAAGATTGTTGATGTAAAATGTGTAGGACAAGAAGACAATAATCTAAGGTGAGGGTCTGTCTCGACTGAAGGGTTGGGAGGTGATAGAGTCTGGGTCTGACTCACCATGTGACTAGGTGGGACCAACATGAGAAGGGGGTCATCCCGAGTCTTTGAACAATCATCTTCATTTTTTTTGAGACTCCCTCATGACTAGGTGGGACCGACTTATCTGTGATGTGTTGACAATCGAGTCCCCATTAGATGAATAACTATTGTAGTATTCTTCCCTAGTCATCAGACGTCCTGCGTATGTGTTCTTAGATGACATGTCATTGGTGAGTTCCTACGTCAGATTGAGTTGATCAAGCTGGTCAGAGAAGGTCTTGTATGACATAGGGTAAGCCCATGCTCGTGTTACCTCATTACTATATAAAAGTCTTGTATCTGGTGATCTTCCATTGGATTTGTCATGGAAGTGGTAGAGGTGAAAGCAACAGGGAATGGAAAGATGAGATGAGTATCAGAACCAATGGCCTGCTCAACAGCCATTATCTTAGCCGTAGCAATGAGGTAGGGTTCGTCTATCGCTTGATGGTTACGGTTGTTGTCTGCTTTGTGGGTTACCTTATATTTTGTTTTCTCAAAGATCGGTTGAGCTTGAAGTGTTCCCAGTGCTGTAAAATTTATTTTATGAGTCTCGTATTCAATAGTTGCCTTAGCCATGGCTAAGAGTGGCTTTCCGAGAATTATTGGAGACTAGGTAAATTCTCCTTGATGGTCAATATAAGTGATCGTGATGTCCACCATGAGCCGAGCACCTTAGAATATCATGATGATTGATATTATTCCTCCCGGTCGTTTATAGATCGATCAGCCAGTTGAAAAATCTCTCTTGATTTCCTAATTGGTCGAGTTTGAGCTTCTCAAACATGGAGGTCGGGAGGAAGTTGATTGGCGAGTCATCATAAATTGGGGCAGCCTTCAGATGAGTACACGGAGGTCGGGAGGATGTTGATTGGTTCAAGTTTGATTACCTCTCCCGATTATAGATAGAGAATCCTTTAGATGAGTACACGATAGAGATTACAGAGAGATTTCAAGACAAGAGTATCTTTGAAGTTACAGAGTTTCCATGATATGCAGATATAGTGAAGTTTCTATTTACTCAAAAGAGTCCACAGGGTTGGCCGAAGGACCGAGTCGACATGCTAGTCTCCAAGGAACGACACTACCATTAGGAGGATCCGATTCTTTTTCGTGAGGGATCAGATTGTGTTTACATGCAATGTATTCCTTAGGAGGAATGCAACAATATCCTCACTCTGTACGATTCCTTAGAGGTAGAGAGACATCATTCAGGGAAGAGGACAATGCATAAGGTATTTCAGAGCAGATTTTGGTGGCTGACTCTTACTACATATGCTTGCGCATTTGTGAAGAGTTTCCTGGATTGTCAGAGAGCAGAAGTGACAGTCAATGCTAGAGATGAAATGCATATGCGACCTGATATTATTTTCGAGATCGCTACGCATGGGGCATTGATTTTATGGGACTGTTTCCCTCCAGTGGTGGCTTTGAGTACATTCTTCTTGATGTGGATTATGTTTGTAGATGGGTGGAGGCTACACCTGCACGAGCCGCTGACAATAGGACAGTATGCAGGTTCCTGATGGAACATATTATTTCACGGTTCAGTAGTCCATGTATTCTCATTTTAGACTGGGCTAGCCATTTCATTAATAAGGAGGTGAAAAACTAGAAATGAATTATGGCATTGATCACACAGTAGCTTCTCCTTACCGCCCATAGATGAACGACATGGCTGAAGTTTCAAATTGGGAGGTGAAATCAATTCTTCAGAAATTAGTACCACCGGATAGGAAGAATTGGTCAAAGATTCTAGACCAGGTTCTTCGGGCATATCGTATAAGACTCTATTAGATACTTCACCCTTCAGAATGGTTTATGGGAAGCCATGCCATTTGCTCGTAAAGATCATGCACAAATTTGAATGGGCTATTAGAGAGATTTCACTTTATATGCAGAAGGCAGGGGCCAAGTAGAAGATAGATCTGAATGAGCTAGTACAGATTCAAAATCAGACATACGAGAATACCCTCATTTATAAGGACAAAGTGAAGAGATGGCATGATAGACATATTCAACACAAGATCTTTGTTCCTGGTAAGAAATTATGGTTGTTCAATGCACGATTGAGAATTTTTCCTGGCTAATTGAGGAGCAAGTGGGAAGAACTGTACATAGTCAGAATGATGCAAGATAATGGAAGCATTGCTATATCAGATGTGTAACCTTGTGTAGAGCCATTGTGGTGAATGGGCAAATGCTAAAGCACTTCGTGGAGACTACCTATCATCTGGCCCGTGTTGTGGTGACCTACTTCGTACATGATACCTGACTACTCTTCCACTTCATTTCATCTTTTATAGAGACATGCGATCCTTTCGATTTTTCTTGAGTACACCACATGTATATTCTTTGTAGACCACAATTGTTCCCATTTTTTTCGTCTTATATGCTTAGGAAACATGATCCAAAGTATGGGGGGACCGATTGCCCGCCGATTTTCACCTTTCGATTTTGTTCTTTTTATTTTCTTTTGTTTTTTCCTTTCTCTAATACTAATCACTAGTCCCTAATTTTTGGCCGCATTCTTTTCTATATTTATGATGACTTATCATAAGTATAATGGGGGACCGAGTGATTTCATTGATTTCATTTTTCTTTCTTTCTTTTCCTTCATTTGTATATTCCTTTTCCTCACTCACCTCATTTTTGTCTTCCACGTACTTATGATGACCAGATCATAAGTATAGGGGGTCTACAGACTTCTATTCTTTTATTCTTTTCACCCACTTTTACATAGAATGAGTTATGTCCCCATTTTTCCCTTTTGACACTATGAGGACATAACATAAGCTAAGTATAGGGGGTGCGTATATATTTTATATATACTTGCATCCATTACTCATACTTTTTAGGTATTTTCTATATCTATAAAATTCTTCAAAAATGGGTGAGGGTAATTTAAAATCCATCGATCTATTTGTTATTTATAAATTCCTTGTAAATAAGTAAAATATGCCTAATATCATTATTTAAAATTCTTCATTAAATTATGTAATTAAAATATGTATTTATATATTCGTATAATACTTATATAAAATTCTATCTATTAAAATATGTGTAAAATTCATTTAATCCTTGTAAAATTTTATGTATATAAAATTTGTACAACACATTAGTTATTTAATTTAAATAAATATGGGTAATTTATCTTGTAAAATTCTTGTACAAAGATATGTTCATAAAAATTGAAAAAACAATAAAAATGCAAAGTCTAAAAGGCGTAAAAATTACAAATTCTAAAAAATCCATAAAATGAGTAAAATTTAGAAAATATACTTGACAAAAACATGGTTTATTTTGCATTAGCATTTTTCAGAATAAGTTTGATTTCTAGAACTAAATATTGGAAATAGTCTAAAACATGGAGCTTGATCATGGCATTGTAAGGAGCTTAGTTAGGAATTGGAATTTAGAATTTTTAGGTCTTAGACTTAAATCATTGGGTTCCTTGAGACCATATTTGGGAAGTCAACTTAGAAGTGCCTAAGTAGAACACTTGGTGTCATCCATTCAACTCTTCATCCATGAACCAATTTTGGACAAATGAACTTTGCAGTTAGATCAACTTGTATGGGGTTGCGAAGGGTATTCCATTTTAGTGGTGAATTTTCATTCTTGTCTGGTGGCGTTGACGTCTAAAGATGGGAAAGATTGGGATTAAAATAATGCTTTGGATGAAGGAAGGATCTGCTTGCACAATTTCTTCAAGACCTCAAAAAATGTATGAAATGAAAAGATGCTATATCCATCGAGGCACAAAAAGATTGATGTAGTGCAAGCAACATTACAAAGCCAATTCAAAGAAGAAGCCACCGATACAAATATGACCACAATGGTCCAAGATTCTTCCAAAAAGCATCCACATCTTAGTGGAGACTTAGCTACACTGGTTGGGCTTCACAAGGAGAAGCATCTACACTAGTCGCATTAATTTACTCTTTATAAGTCTTTCAAGGTCGGGGATATATGCAAAGGCCTGATGTAAGGAAAGTTCAAAAATCGATCTTTTGGGTGTGCTTCCCTCAAAGTAGGATCCAAAAATTTTCAAATCTTCTCCTATTTCATTTTTATGGGTTTTTATGGTTCTTCAGTCAGTTAGGTATTTTTGAATTTTGAATTTTTTTTCGATATTTTCAGTGTGGCGTGTAGATGAGTTGTTTTCCAAAGTAGATGAGGAGCTTAGATATGTGGGGTCTGAGTCATCCCCAAGGGAATAATATGCATAAGTGTCACTATCAAAGTCTTCACTAGCATATGTGGGTTTCTAAGCTTTCTCTGGAATTTCAACCTTAGATCCAATCATATTATCTTTCGCTTCCATACCCGAGCAACCAGAAAATGAAATTAGTCGATCAATGAAATATCTAAATTTATCAAAAAATAATTCATATCTCTTTATTATCCTCGAAATGTCATCCTCCAAATGCTCTTCATGATCAATCATGTGAGTAGTCTGTGTGGGTTCCTGAGTGTTCTCTCGTTTTTCAACTTGAGATCCAATAATTTAATCTTCCATTTACATGTATGAGCGAGGAGAAGATCCTCTTGGAATATCAAGTATATGATCGTTATCTTCTAAAAATTTCTCCTGAGAAATCTTGGAAGGAATCTGCTCTGTGGGTGGATTCTGCGGGATTCTATAGGTCTTATACTCAACATACCGTGACTCATTCATGCTTTGCTGAGTTGAGTAGAGCCACTTCCATGGTCGTGATTGATGTATCCATAAACAAAGGAATCATATAGGGTTCATGTGTGTTGATATAATCAGTCTGGTCCTCTGTATGTGCAGGTTGTATGAAGGAGTGGAATATGGGATGCTCAATAAAGATTTGGTCATTGGGGTCAATCTAGTATAGACGATCGTTAGGTGCAGGCCGCTCCCTTCAGCTTGATTGGTTGACCATGTTATTCCCTAAGGTCTTGTTTGGATGCATTTTTGTGAATTGTTGACATGTCCCAACATGATCATGAGGAAAGAATGAAGTCGGTTGGTCTTGGTGTCTCGACCAGACATGTGTCTCAAAGGTGATTTGACTTTTAAATGGTTCATGAGATTCAGAGAAAAATCGGGAATACGATGATTCAGTCCAGGAAGACAGTTGATCATGTGTGGATAAGGCTGGGATTTGTGGCTAATATGGAGTGTTGAATTCAATTGGATGTTTTGAATAAAAGGATTAGAATTCATAGATTGGACTGGATTCATTCGAGGGTGAGAGTCTTTCATAAATGTTGGAGGATATCTAGTGGAAGGGGGTTTAGATGATTTAGGTTTAACTGATAAGAATTCATTTGCAAAATGATCATTTGGGTTTAGATGATTTGGGTTAGATGATTTAGATTTTGAGGATTTGGGTTTGACTGAGAATAATTCATTTTCGAAGTACAGATCAGGTGGGCACTCGAACCAATGTCCCATCATTTTCAGCAGAGATGTATGAGTAAACAACATAATAGATCTTAGTTAAAGATGTTTTAAGTGCACAGGATATTCACTAGAAGAAATCCTAATTTCTAAATAAAAGCGGTGATGGCACAAGTGCGTGATTTTTTTAATATTTAAGTCATTCCACATACACCAATGCAAACAAACCAGAAGTTAACCAACTCACAAAATGAATTTTACAAGATTTCAGCCAATTATCTTTTAAATTTTAGGTGGTGATAAATTCAATATTGGAAAAAAAATAGAAGACTGTTAGGTGCCAGGAATTTTCTTAAAGACTGACCTGAATTCTTACGACTAGCTACACCTACTTTCAGCAAGTATGGGTGTATGTACATACCGTAGAATGTCTTCCAGTTACTAAGGAACGGATCCTTACACAGTGTCCTTTAAACCACCCACTCTGCTAAGAAAATCATGACCGTTTACCGACTACCAGTATTTCCTCGTTGATAAGTATCTAATCATTTTTATAGAATCAATAGCCTGAACAAAGATTCTGAAGTCGGAATCTAGACTTAAGTGTCATCTCTTGTTCACTGAGACAAATAAATGAATCCAAGGATAAGGTTGTTCTCCCGAAAAAATTCTCAATTTTATGGATTAATTAAGTCAGCTTTGTTTAGCACTCCCAAATTTTAATTAGATGATCACTGAAAAATTAGGGGATCACAAATGCATGTCTACCATCCAGTCTCAATTTCCTTTAGAATTTATGTGACAAAACATGATGGAGAAATTTAGGAAAAGTTGATGCACAATTAAAACAATGATGTATGCTCAGTTAGAAGTCTTAAAGTGATTCCTTGCAATCTCCATCCAATGTTGATTATAGCCTGCTCACCAGCTTGGGAGATGTTGATGTTGATTCCCAGGCTACTCTTGAGATCAATGGGATATGGTACGCTCCGATTCAGCCTTCACCGCACTTTACTCCTCAGAGTGTACACCAGCTGCAGCAACAGTACAATAATCCGCAACATGGACGTTAACATTTCCAACACCGCCAACATTACACACAACCACGGTCTCACCAGCTTGCATATCAGAGACCACATTATTTTTAGAACCCTGCTACACATTCACATCCACATCTTTACAAGTAGCATCAACCTTCTTACACACCATAGAGATCTCCCCAACCGTACGCACCACAACAACACACTCCTAAGCAGGAGAGAGTAGACATTTAGGGTCATCACACTGAGTCTATGATATCTTCACAGGCCCTGGCACTAAACTAAATCATGGAGATATTGAGCACGCTTCAGACCGCACATAGGATAGATAAGGAGCGGGTTAACCATTGCATGGATGAGTCAACCGCGCCCAAGACCACTCTCCCAGCCCAGCATCAGATGACTTGAATAACAGGCATTCAGATCAGGTAGACACTATTATTGGTATGATATCTTTTCCTGAATGTTTATCTAACTTCATTCGTCTTAGGAGCGGTAGATCACGACGAGCACTTGATCAAGAGGAGGAGAGGGAAGATGATGAGGAGCGAGAGATGATCCATGATACACATTTTGATGCTGAGGAGGAGGACCACCATGATAATGAGAATCAACGTGATTTCCAACCTAATGATGAGAGAGAGGAAGAGATGCTTAGATAGTGGACATGGACACGAGCAAGCCATACGATGATAACACGACAGACCATGCAGACACTCCCGATGCAGATTTGTTCCCCTGTTATAGAGAGTTTTCTACATACTTAAGAGACTCTCAATGTACATGCTAATTCTGATTTGAATAATGATGTTGATTTTGTTGTCTGTGAGTTTGTTCCTTTTCTCGATGCTTTGTATGGAAAAGGAAAGAAAAAAGTCCAAAAAAATAATGTTGTCACTCCAGAGACTAAGCGATTATTGGAGGGTCATATTTTTCTATAGATTCCACTCCATGATGTCATGGACCACTTCCCTACGCTTAAGAAACAATTGAAGAATAGATGTACCATGCGTAGGAAGAAGAGATCACGTACAGAAAAACATGCTTTGACCAAGGCCACATCCTGTGCTATTTAGATCAGTTTTCCTAAGATGAATAAGTATTCAAGAGCAGATTTCGTTAGATGCGAGTTTTCACATACACCATTCGATCGCACTCTATTAGATATCGGTTTCTCCATCAATTTATTACCATCTTTTCTACTCAACAGGTTCAAATTAGGTCCTCTTTACAAATCCCGGGTGATTCATCAGTTTGCTGATAGATCTGTAAGATACTTGGAGGCATTTTGAAGACTGTTATTGCGACTGTGTAGGGCCTTAAATCCTAATGGATTTTACTGTTATGGACATGGATTTCCCCACATAGTTGCACCTTACCCCGATACTTCATGGGAGGCCTTTCTTGGAGACCACGAAGGCCCTCTTCGATTATGATACATGGATGATACATATAGAGATGGTGAGAGAATCAAACACATCCATTGCCACATCTACAATCAGTTCAGATGCCTTGAGTTCTTTCAGCACCTGTGATTACATGGATGAGGTTCGCCTTACAACCTTGAGAGGTATCGAGTAGAGACCTAGAATATCCTAGCAGAGGATGGGTCCGAGACTACAGTTGGTAGTTCTAATGATGGTACACTTTATTTCAGCATGGATGATGATGAGCACGTGGAGTAGTTACCTGATGATTTGATTGCAGATATTTTATGTTGAGAGGTATCATGATTCCTCACTTCAGATGATTAAGAGACTGAGCTTCATTTAGCTGAGTTATTTTCCTCAAGTTGTTATGAGGATGAGTACAGTAGGGAGTCGAATGATCTTTTAGACATCTTCTGTAGTCCGACTCTGGAGCATATTGTGATGGTGGATAATCATATTGCAGACATGTCTACTACCAGCATAGATACCATTATACGTACAGATGAGGGTATAACAGAGCCAGATCTTTGCTTGCCAGAACTGAAGACATTGCCACCAAACATGAAACTTGCTTTCCTTGCGGGTCCACATCGATAGTTTCCGATCATTATTAGCACATATTTGATCGAAGAGCAAGAATGCCATCTGATTTTTTTTCCAAATTTTAATAAATTAGTTTAAATATATAAATAAATACTGGTATAAATTATACAATTCAATTTCATTTATATATAAGGTTTTTGATTTATTTAAAATATTAAATAGTATCAAAAAATAATGAAATAAATAGTGGTTGAAATACAAGATCAGAAAATAATTAAAAAATATTAAAATAATAAAACTATAAATAATGTGTTCTAAATAAAATAAATAGCCTAGAAACGTAGTTGTTATTAGGTCCCAAAATCAACTTTATGCAAACGAACTACGACTTTAGTGAAATCACCTCCACTAATTAGAATATTATTTTGTGTACTTTAAATGTGAGTAGATTGAAATTGGAGTTCGCATGAGAAAGTTATGATGTTCGGAAAGAATTTGACAATTTAAAAGTTGGATTTCTTGGTGTATAATATAATATTTTGAACATATTTTTATTTTTTTCTATATATTTTTAGAAATAATTAGGAAATGATTTTGGTAAAAAATATATATAAATGAATTAACTAAAAATCAATGAAAATTCGATGATTATTTGATAAATAGTGAATAATTTGTGGAGTGTGTAATTAATTATTTTTGTCTTTTTCTTTCCTTATCTCCCCCTACTCATTTGTTTGTCAACCAATCCATGCTGACTTGGTCTCAAGGGTAAGGTTATATAAATATAACTTTCAGTTATATTTATATTGTATAAGTCATATTTTACATATATACATATCTACAATATGCCTTCTTTTTGTATTCTTTATTTTTATTCTTTTATTTATTTACATGTTTTTTATGCATAAAGTACATTTTTATTTATGAATATAGTTTTGACAAAAGATTGAAATGCATATCAACATATATTTGTTAAGGGTTTTAAGATGAAATGAAAACAAAATGTTAATGAGACATGAATTCATTACTGCTCGCCTCCTTACGATGGCTGGACTCCACATGCTACCCTCTCTGTCATCGGGAGCGCATACGCACACAAGGTTAGGGGTTCAAGGGATTGAAGAAGGATCAAAACAAGGAAGAGAGGAGGTTTTATTTATAGGCATGGAGATGGGTCCTTATTGATTGAGGGTTTGTAATGAATCAAGATGATGTACGCAAGATTTAGGGTGGTGTTATATATTAGGAATGATCGAGCATTTATTTTCATGAAGAATCATATTGACGGGAGTTGTTAGATACTTGGGAAAAGGGAGAAAAAATCTTGGAGGAGACATCTCTGATGAAGCAGAGATGCCAAAGGGCTAGTTGACATGCGGTCAACAAAAGCCGACTTACATTGGACCATATCGACCACTAGAGGACAAACAAGGGTTGAAAATGATAAAAAATGAGAAAAAAGTAATAAAAGAATTAACTAAATAGAAGTTATAAAAAATTTTTTTACTATTTTACATAGTATTTTATGTTTATTTTTTTATAGATTAGTTTATTATAGGTTATTATTTACAAGTATAGTTATTTATAAATTTACATATATATGGGGTATTTAAATTTTATTTTGTATTTTGTGTTTTATTATTTTACATACATAAATTATATAATTATAACTTATTAAGATATACATGTATATATTTTTATTTTATTTTTCTAATATAATTTGTTTATTTTAATAGATATGTATACTTACTATATAGGTATAAGTATTGTATATTCCTTTGTGTAATTTTTTGTATTATTTTATTTTATTAATTTATTTATGGTTTTATTTTATTCTAAATATGTGCATATATTATACAGAGTATTTACAAAATAAAAAATATAAAATTATAAAAATTATAAAGAATACATAAAATAAATATTTTATTCTCGTAAATTATAAAATAGGGGGCCATAACCTAAATTTCACACCTTAACTCCAAATTAAGTGAAATCATCTTCATTAAATAACTAATTAAAAGTATTATGTAGTTAAAGGTGATTTTGATGCATTTTGAGTATTTATTGAGATTATATGGGTCAACGAAGTTTGAGTTTTGGATTTTTATTTGAAGAATAAAATGTACACTATGTATTATTTCTGTATGAAGTCAATTATATGTTTTCTATATATTTATATCTACACCTTTCATGTACAAAATTTCTTTATATTATTAAAATAATAGAGACAAAAATAAGACCCAAAAATGAATTATTTGGGAAAATAAATGAGGGCTCTATTGTTGTTTTTGACCTTTATCTCCCCCTACTTTATTCTTTATCGACCTAGTCATCAAGATGCCTAGGTCTCAGGGTTTAGGGTCATAAAATACCTTTGAAATTTTATTTCCTTTCCTTTTCTTTTATTTATTCTTTTATTTTGGCTTTAAACAATGTAATTTATACAATAATTATATAATAAAAAATGAATGTTAATTTGTACAAAATAATTATATTTAAAAGCATTTATCTAGGGTTTAAAAGAAAAACTAAAAGAATAAAGGTGATGAAATGGAGATTCATTAGGAGGAGGGTACTGCCGTTGAAAATGAGTAGTTGGTTGTTGCTCTTGATACGATGGTTGGCAGTAACCAGACTGCTGGTGATTCTGGCTCCAAGTATGAGATAGATGTGGAGACTGTTTATAGTGGAATGTGCAGATAGCCGATGACTGACCCTATTGTTATCCATCTGGACGGGTCAATTAATGATCATATCTCCACACTCTTCTTACCTCTTGAATTTGTGGAGGTGGTGAATAGAATGACTTGACATATTACTATGGTTCTGGATGGTACACCACGATCTGTGTTTGTTGTGGTGATTATGGAAGTGCTTGGTAAGGGGCCTGCTCATTGTATATGTCCCGAACCAACTATGGTTGTCTTGGACTCTGTTGCAGATTGGCTTCCTTTTGCTCATTATATATTATTAGCAATGTAAGCCTGAGGCGAACCATTCTGACAAAAAATATTATTGTAATGTTTGATATATCAATAAAAGTTATTTGTTTATTTCACTCCCTATCTGAGATTAAATGAATGAATGCATTATAAGGTCCCTTAGTACAATTATGCTTATGTACCATGGCCATCTTGATGATCATACATCTGTTGATTCAGTTATTGAATCATATAGGTCGGTGCTTGGATGAATATCTAAAGATTTAGATTGAGGACTTATCAAGCACCATCAAATGATTATTAAGAAATGATCTCCAACCTGAGTAGGAGATGACAATCAATTCTCTTTTGGTTGATATAAGATCGACCTTTTGATGCAGGTCCTCTGCATAGGAATAGAGATTTGGAGGTGTCAGATTAGTTAGGTCAAAGAGTTGACTTAACAAGATCGAGATGACTAAGTCCTATGTTGTAAACTGTCACAATATATGCATGCATCCTTTGACCGGAGACAGATGTTTTGCTATATGTATGAATATGTACATTGGCAGACCGATAGGTTGATGGTCTAATCAAGGTCTATACATCGGTGCGTTGATGTGCATATAAGGGCATATGAGTAATATGATCTATCAAATGGATCATAAAGATTCACTTATGAGTCGAAAGACGATCTCACTTATGAGGCATTGGGACCAATCAAATTCCATGCGTGGTCATCTTGCTTTGGAAGCTTGACAAGAATATATAAGTATGATATATGCATTTGGAAATCATATGATCGATACCAACTCCCAATGACCGAATGAGAAACTTAATGATAAAACCCTAAAGAACAATGCAAATTGATCTATATCTTTGTTTTATTCCAGGTCTTCCAATATGCAAGATGTATAAGTGTTATGAATACCTGAAGGGTGATGTGATCATAAACGATTGTATAACCATGATGCTTCCATTTCGAGGGAGTGATGAAACATGTCTGGATATTAGTGACTCCTCTTATCAGAGAAGTGATCTGATCTTGGTCCAAGTGTTGGACATTGATCTGAATGAGATTCAGATGCAATGAGAAGATTAGATCAACGGGCTTGATTTAATCTAGCATTTGTGAGAGGACACCGAGATATGGATTTGAGATGTGATCTCAATATCCGCATATCTATATGTGGAACGTACAATCGCCCTATCCTTATGTCCAAGTATCTGCGGAGAAAGCGCATTATTATTGAAAGAGTGCAAGAATAATTCCTTTGTTAAATTATATCCAAGCATTAAGATATTGATAATTAAATGTGGTTTAGTTATCATGAATAATGAGAATATGATTCATATTATTTAAATACATGAGAATGATGATACAAGATAATTAAATGTGATTTAATTATCAAGGATATGTCTAATGTGGATAGTGCTATCAATAATATTTATTTATATATTATAAATGTGATTTGTGTTATATTAGAGAGAGATTGTTGTAGATATTATCTTCAAATTAATTGATGAAGTGGATTGAATTAACATTTAAAATTAATTAGAAATATAATTTACATTTTATTTTGGGTTGTGAATATGATTCACATTTATTTAATGGCACAATTGTAATATTCACAAAATTAGTTTGGAATTATTTTTGTGAATTAATTTACAGTAAAATGTATTGTAAATAATTAAGAGATTATATGAGATAAATTAATCCCACATAATTGTAATGGCAACCACCTTCCACATATGGATGGTAGACAACCACCTTGACTTGGTCAAGTGGCTGTCCCCACCATATGTGGAAGGTGGTGCCACCTTCCTTATCCATTGATTAATTATTGATTTAATCAAATTATATTATATTGAGAATATCTCTATAATTAATATAATTTAAATCAATTATTTGTTGAACCATTAAATAGAAACACAAAACAATCTCAACCACTAATTTTGTGTTTCACATGGATCTTGATCCATGGACTCCCAAAATACTAAAAAAGAAGAGGCCTCTAGATCTTCTTTTACAAAAATTTTCAAGTCTATCTCTCTCTCTCTCTCTAAATCTCATTGTACACGCCACATCTCTCTTTCTCTCTCCAGTATGGCCATCCATTCTTTGTACTAGAGAGAGTCGTAGTCGTCGTGATGTCGTTGTGCTATCGGATTGACAACTTGCGGAGCTCCATCTTCTTAGGTGCTTCTTGTTTGTGAAGAAGACATTCGCTTTTGTGAGACAAAATTCGGAGTTCCAATGAATGGATCTTCACTGTGGATTGCGAGAAGCCCATAACACACTCACAAGTGTCTCCTCTATGGGGTCGAACTTGAGATAGGAGGTCTCTTCGCTTAGAGACATCAATCGCAACAACACTTTAAGAGGTAAACCTAGATCTTGCTTGTGGTTTGATGAAAAGATCCGAGAAATTTTCTTGGATCATGTGGGTTCATCATTTTTATTTTTTTAAAAATTTTGTTGCATCGAGCAAATAGTGCGACTAGTTGCTCCAATCACAGAAGATGTGATCATCACACTTCCACAATTCTCTTAAGGATCATTCCATATACTTCAATTGGTATCAGATCCTTGGTCGAGATCTTGGATATGATCCAAAAACCCTAGGCAATCATGGTTCGTGTTTTGGATGTGCGAGAATCATTATTTTTTGCATTAGATGCAAAAATCGAAACGGTTTTTGATGAAATAAAAGCCTACTATTTGTGCACTATTTGGCATTTTTTGGTTAATAAAATGTATTTAGAATATCTAAATATTTCCCAATAATAGTAACCTTTAATTGATACCAAAAATGCATGAACATGATCTGAATGGTTCTCACAATGGTAATTTTTTTGCATGTATTAACATATCTATAACAAAATTAATTTTCTTACTATTTTCCTGTCAGTAAATATGTAATAAACAATTGGATTAAGTATAGATTCAAACCAGCAAACCGTTAGAATTTATTTGACGCATTTCTAACTCTGTTTGCCCTATATATTCCATATTTAGTGCAGATGGATCGGAAGATGATCAGATCATCAAGACTCTTTACTTAATGTATTTATAATTCAATAGAAATCATGGAAATTATGAATCTTACTTGATTAAATATGATGCCTAATAATTATGAAAATAATTGAATAATCATCATAGGCCATTGATCTAAATAGGATTGGGGATTTAATTAGCAAATTTCCTTATAATATTAAAAGAAAAGATTTCGATAAATATTATATGGTATAACTTCTATTTAAAGATTGATTATAATCTCAAATATAAAATTATCAAATCGCATTATCCTGACCTGAGGCAGATATGGTGTCTAGTCGATGATAGAAGGGGTAGCAGGTCGCTCCGTGAGCAGTCTGTCCCACATCCTCTGTGTACTGGTCACGACAACGTGTTAGGAAAGGATAATGTTTGAAGAGATCCTGATGTATTTTAATAATTAATAAAATTTGAATAATACATTTTTTGAGATTATACCATCCTCTCATGTAACAATCAAGATTTTTTGTTGGTTGATTAAATTGGATTGATAAATGATTTAATATGATTAAATTAATTATATCCAATTAATAAAACTCTATTATGAATAGAGTAGTATTTCCCTTGGAAGAATTAACTATGTGAATATGATTCATAATAATTAATTAAATTTTGAATATGAGGTAGAGGATCACATAAGTGACATCAATGGTCTACTGTCAAGGCAAGGGGTTCTGTCGCCAGGGATTGTATGTAAGAGATGCCTATCTGAAGTAACAACTCCTGCATATAAGCGCATTTGGATCAGGCTCTTTGGTTCTCAAAAGAGTAAGGTTGTATGCATAGTGACCCCAATATCAGGTCCTCATATTATTGGGGCAATATTTGATTGCACATAGCGAGTTCTAATCATGTTAACGGTTTAATTAACAATGGGTCAACATAACCTTAGGTGTTGCCAACCCGGGTGTTAAAGACTGAATTGGGAAATGCAAGCTAGACTTGCAAGATGGAATGTGTTCCTTCTTCTTTTCATCTGAGTTACAGGTTCTCATATTATTGGAATGTAACAAAGGTAAAAAGGAGATCCCTATTCTTGCTAGAGATATAACAGTAAGTATATCTATTGCTTTGAAAGTGATTATGGGAATGAACTTTCAAAGTTGAAAAGACAAGACTAATTTGATTAAAAATCCTAATTAAATAATTTGATTTTTGAATATTTAATTATTTATATGTTCTAATATAGTACATTCTTAATTTCAAACATTGAAGTCCATTAACCAACTTAGTAGGCTTATGGAGGTCAACCAATTAATCAGACCAAATTACTCAGATTGAATCTAGAAGTTGGATGTTGTTCTATCTGCGGAGCACATATCTTATGTGTTGTCCAATAACAAGCATGAAAACCCTAAGAGACCAGAAGATATCAAATATAATGAAAAATATGATGAAGATCATACATTGGCCAGATGTTATATTATGGGATCTCTCTCCAATGTGCTTCAGAAGCAACATGTGGAGATGGAGACCTACCAAGATATAATGTTGAATTACAAGGAGATATTCAGTGATGTCCACCAAACTCAGCTTTATAATGTTATGAAATAGCTTATTTGCCGCAAGATGCAGGAAGGGACTTCGGTTCGTGAGCACGTACTCAAAATGTTTGAGTACCTCTCGGAACTGAAAATCTCGAGGCTAACATGGATGCATATATGCAGTCTGACTTCATTTTGCTCTTGCTCCCTAAGTCTTTCAATAATTTTGTGGTGTCATTTCTTCACTATATTCCACAGAAGATGTAAGGAATAAATATAATCCCTCTGGTAGTGCAATGGTTGCATAGATAAAAGGAAACACGATCAGAAGCAATGATCTCGGAAGGGCCCAACCAAGAAGAGAAAGATGAAGAGTCAAAGTATTGGCTCATCTTCTATTGCTTCCTCATGAGTGACATCAAAGAAGACCGATGTGTGTCATCACTGCAAGGAGTTGGGGCATTGGAAGCGTAACTTCTCATACTACCTGAAGTCTGTTCACAAAGGTAAAGCTCCAATAGTTATGACTTCTATTTTCATCATTGAAACTGATTTTCTCGTTGGACGAGAAGGTAGTTTGGTCATAGATTCCGGTGCTTCTGTTCATATATGCAGTTTGTTTCATATATTTCAGGAAACTAAGATTCTTGATGAAGGGGAGATAGTTATCCAGATGGAATCTGATGCAACTATTGCAGCAGTCGCCGTCGGGATCGACAGACTATCAATACCTAGTAGAAGAGTCCTAGTACCTAAAGAATATATTTATGTTCCATTTGTCAGAAGGAACTTCATATTGGTATCTAAATTAGTTAGAAGTGGATATTCGTTTATATTCTGTAATAAACTTGTCATAAGTCCTTATGATAAATATATTGCAGATGGTGTCCTGACTACTGGTGGACTCTATGAATTGTGCATTGATGAAAATGTCATGAATGTTACTGCCATTAATAAAAACCCTAAATGATCTAGGAAGGACGGAAATCTTACGAATATGATTTCGCATCAAAGGATTGGTTATTTATATATTGATAAGATCGATAGATTGATAAAGGATGGACCCTTAAATTTTCTACAGGTCCAATCTTTACCTACCTGTGAACACTATATTAGAGGTAAAATGACTAGGACGCCTTTACGGAACAAGGTTATTTGATGTGAGGG
Source organism: Ottelia alismoides (assembly GCA_037367405.1). Classification (NCBI taxonomy): domain Eukaryota; kingdom Viridiplantae; phylum Streptophyta; class Magnoliopsida; order Alismatales; family Hydrocharitaceae; genus Ottelia; species Ottelia alismoides. The sequence goes on from JAZKJV010008411.1 coordinate 130,895, forward strand.
TATTCCTGACCTAATACACACCGATGTTTGTGGTCCCTTCTATACCGCGACTTCAAATAGATATTGATATTATTTGACATTTATTGATGAGAATTCGTGATACGGTTTATCTTCGTACTACATCATAAATCTAAAACCTTTGAAAAGTTTAAAGAGTTAAAGGTTTCAGTTGAGAATTAAACTGATAGAAAGATTAAACAGATTTGATCTGACTGAGGTGGTGACTACCTCTAAGATGAATTTATGGAATACCTTAAAGTGAATGGAATTGTCTCCAATCTCGCTCCTCCTGGAGCCCCTCAACTTAATGGTGTTGCTAAAAGATGCAAGAGGACCATCATTGACATGTTCCATTCAATGATTATTAAATCATATTTACCACTTAGTTTCTAGGGATATGTAGTAGAGATTGCAATATATATCCTGAATAAGATTACTAGCATGTCTATACCTAAGACTCCTCACGAGCTTTGGTATGGAACCAAACCTTGTGTTAACAACTTAAGAATTTGGAGTTGCTTCATCCATGCGAAGAACTTGGATGCAAGAAAGCTAGAATATCGCAATCATTAGTGCTACTTCATTGGGTATGTTAAGGATGGTATTGGATACCAACTTTACAACCATGAGACTCAAAAGGTTTTTGTCTCTAGAGATGTAAGATTTCTAGAGGATGACTTCCTTGAGAATCTAGACAAAGATGAAGAAAGGGAACTCATGGAATCCCCTAAGGATATTAGGCTTCCTGAATCAGAAACTGAAGAAATAAATGAAGATGTAACACTTGTACCTCTTTGAAAGAGTTTGAGGGTAGCTGCACCACTTAAAAGGTACGTATTCCATGTAACATGTGAAACTGACAATGATCCAGCTTCATTTGATGAAGCAGTCACAGATCATGACTTGGATAGATGGATGTTAGCAATGAAGTCAGAAATGGACTCGGTGCATAATAATGGTGTACGGACCCTAGAGGATCCACCTAGAGGAGTAAAACCCATTGGGTGTAAATGGATCTCTAAGAGAAAAAGAGGACCTAATGGGAAAGTAGAGACTCTCAAGGCACGACTCATAGCCAAGGGCTACACAAAGAGAGAAGGCATTGATTACAATGAGACATTCTCTCCCGTGATTATGCTTAAGTCCACCAAGACACTGCTAGCTATAGCTACATATCTTGACCATGACATATGGAAGATGGATGTCAAGACAACTTTCCTCAATGGATACCTCGAGGAGGATATCTAAATGGAGCAATCCCAGGGCTTCATAACCAAGGAAGGCAAAGTATGCAAGCTGAAGAAATCCATCTATGTACTCAAACAAGCTTCTCGTAACTGGAACATCAGATTTGATGAAACCATTAAGAGTTACGATTTTGGGCAGAATTCTGATACACCATGTGTGTACAAGAAGCTTAGTGGGAGAGCCATTGTGTTTATCGTACTTTATGTAGATGACATCCTTATCATTGGGAATGATACGTTGATGATGACTAGTTTTAAGATTTGGCTTTCCCATGCCTTAAAGATAAAAAAATCTTGGATAATACTCTTACATCATGGGTTTGAAGCTGTTCAGAATTATAGAAAATAGGATCTTGGGATTGTCACAACATGGGTACATTGAGAAAATCTTGGAGCGTTTCCACATGGAGAAATCCAAGAAAGGTTTCCATCCCTTAAGACATGGTATCCACCTATCTAAAGGGATTTCTCCTCAAAGTGTTGAGGAAAAGAAATCCATGGCTGGATGCCCCTACGCATTAGTTGTAGGAAGCTTAATGTACGCTATGATGTGCACAAGGCCAGATATCTACCATTTAGTGGGAGTAGTAAGCCGTTACCAGTCCTGCTATAGAGAGAAACACTAGAATGCAGTGAAGAACATCTTCAAGTATCTAAGATAGACACAAGATTACATCTTGGTCTATGGAGATGGTGATCTCCAAGTCTTGGGATATACAAATTCTGAGTTACAGGCTGATATTGATGATCTAAAGTCAACATCAGTGTTTGTGTTCCTATTGAACATTGGTACTGTGAACTGGAGAAGTAAGACAATACGACCGATTCAACAACAGAAGTTGAATACATTGCTGCAACGGACTCTACAAAGGAGGACGTGTCGTCATCATGGATCTTGGCATAGTTTCCTCTGATACTCCCATCCCGCTAGTCTACGATAACACGGGAGCCATAACTCAGGCGAAGGAATCCAAATGACATCAAAAGAGCAAGCCCATGGAAAGAAAATACCACATCATTAGGGAGATTCAAAAGCGTGGTGACATCGTCATTACCAAGTTGGCCTCTGCCGACAATGTTGTTGATCCACTTATGAAACCTTTAACACATAAGGTTTTCAACCAACATGTATGAGTATGGGTTTAAGGATTGTACCTGAATGGTTCCGAGGGCTAGTGGGAGATTGTTAGCAGTATAAGATAGAGGCATGTCATTCCTACAATAAATGCTATTGTAATGTTTGATATATTAATAATAGTCATTGGTTTATTTCACTAACTAACTGAGATTAAATGAATGAGTGCACTATAAGGTCCCTTAGTATAATTAGGGTTATGTATTGTTGAGCATGAAATTGTTGAGGTTGGAAAATTTCTGAATTTTTTTTTATTTTTTTGGTGGAAGAGAAAAGAGATGAAATTTGAAATGATTTTTTTTTCAATTTTTTGGTGGAAGAGATAAGAGATGATAAGAGACAAAATAAAAGAGATAAAAATATTTACAAAATTATCTATTTTTTTTAATTTTCGTCACATTATTGATTTGAATTAAAAAATGTTATTTTTTTATTTTTTTATGAAGGTTAATTAAAAATAGCAACTATATACATATATGACATTATACACAAGGGTAAATAATGGAATTATCCTTTTTTGTTTTTAAAGAATTTTAATTTTTTATTTTTATTTTTTTTATTTTAAAAAAAATAGTGAGAATAATTTACAAATATATACAAATACAATATGCACAAAATACAAGGGAAATTGTACAAACCACCCCAGAAAACCGACTTTTCAACCGTAACTCCGAAAATTATGAAAACACAGCCATTTTAAAGATAATTTAATTTGGAATCCAATGGAAGTGAGATTGATTCAATTTGAGCCCATATAGAGCCGGAGTTGGTCTTTCAATTAGCGCTTAGTGGCTTTTTCCAAGTGTGGCTACTTTTATTCTATACATGATTTAATTGTGCAATTATTTTTAGTAATTAGAACACATTTTTATTTACAACATTTATTTTGAATGTTATTTGATTTGAGGTCAATTAAGGTACAAATAAATTAGTGTTAGTTTTATACAGATATATACAAAATAAGTGAGAATACATTTTTTTTGGATTTTCTGGTTAAGGACCCTATCTCCCCCTACTTTATTTCTGGTTGATCAGGTCAAGTCTTGACCTTCTCTCGGGGTTCGGGTCAGCTTGTATACAGTCTTCCTTTTTTATTTTATTTTCTTTATTATTATTTTTTTCTTTTTATTTTCTTTTCTTTATTTTTCCTTGATTTAATTATTTATTTATTTTAGGTTAAAATTAGTAAAAAGTGTATACTATTTACATAGATGCAAGTTAGTAAGAATATGGAGTTAGTGTTATATGCATGTGTTTTAGAAGGGATTTTAAGCTAAAATAAATGAATAAAGATGATGAATCGCATATTCGTCATCCCCCATGTTTTACCTTTGCTAGTCCCTTATGAAACACTTATTTGAAAGAATAAGTGAAGAAGAAAAAAGAAAAAGAAAGGGAAAATAAAGAAAATAGGACAACATTGAGTATTAAACTTATCTTCATAAAATTGTAGTTTGGAGCTCTATCGGACCTTTGGATTATTAGTGTGTCGGATCTTCTGTGAGACTTGGAATTTTAAAATCGACAGCCTTCAAGTTCTAAACATCATTGTCACAGTTTCGGCTCAGAAGTCATCTTAGATCAATCCTCTTCCCAAAGCACTCCCTACGAACATCGAATAATCGACTCATGTGTGTGAAAGGTTTTAGCTCTTCCCATCCAGAATGTCGGACTATCATACAAATCTCCTCTCCAGTAACTCATCCTCGGGGAGTCAGGTATTTCCTTCTAAGGTCTGTCGCACTGTGTCCACAATCGAATTGGGGGAGAAGTCAGAAAAAGGAGAAAAGAACTGGAGGGTGGCCAGTGTAGTCACCTCTCCTTGTGGAGCTGGCCAGTGTAGCCGAGTCTCCACCAAGATCTGCACGTTTTCTTGAAGCTTGGACCTCATGGGTCAGATATATATTTGGTAGTGGCTTCTTTGTATTTGAATTTTTGGTGGTTCTGCTTGGATCTTGTTGTGCCCCTACGGATATAGAATCTTTTATTTCCGTACATTTTTTTTGAGGTCTTAGAAAAAATTGTGCTTAGCCGTCTATCCCTTTTCCGAAGCTTTATTTCAACCCGTACTCCGGTCTTTAGATTTCCACGCTACAAGAAAAGAAGCTCATACAGTCTTCCAACTTCCCGTCTGAGTTGAGCTAAGTGCATAGTGCGAGAGTACAAATTGATTCCCTATTCCAGAGTTATACCGAGAATGAAGAGACCATGTTAGGCACTAAGAGTCAAACGCTGCACATTGTCATGTAGAACTCAAAGAATTAAGTCAAGGACCTGAAGCTTCTAAAATCCTATTTCTCGGTGAAGTTCCACTGAGAATTAGGTAGATTAAGGTCCAACTAAGCTCCATTCTTCAATTTTATTCCAGACATAGCTTAAATGTCAATACTATCCTGAAAAATGCACATGCAAATGCAAAATATGAACAATGCATAGAGTTTTTTTTGAAAAGGAATGATGCACATGTGAAAAGAACATTTTTTAATAATTTTCTAATTTTGATCTTTTTTATGGATTTTTTTGGAGGAAAAATGCAGATGTGAAAGAAAGGGTTTTTTTATTTTGCGAATTTTTATAGATTTTTAGTTTTGTAATTTTTTAAGGGAAAAGGGTTAGTAAAATATATACAAGTATATATAAGATTTTTTTCTCTCTTTTTTTGTGTTTTTTTTTGTTTTTTTTTATTTCTTTGGTTTTTTGGTTTTGTTTGTTTTTTTTATTTTTTCTTGTTTTTTTGTGATTTTTTGTTGATTTTGTTGATTTTTTTTGTTTTTGTTTATGGTTTTTTTTTATTTTTTTGTGTTGTTGTATTTTTATGTGTGTTTTTTTTGTTTTTTGTTTCTATTTTTTTACGCACGTGGATTTGACAAACTATACACATTACCCCCCCAAATAAACATATTTAAAAGTATGAGTTATACCTAAAATATATATACAACATATACGACACCCCCTATACTTAGCTCGAACTATGTCCTCATAGTAATCAGAGAGCGAAAAAGGAAGACATAACTCGTGCTAAGTATAGAAAAGTGAATAGACTCGTATGCTACAACGACTCAAAGAAAGGATAAAAAGAAGAGAAGATGGTGATCCCCCTGTACTTAGGATCAAGTAATCCTAAGTATAGTAGAGTGTACAAAAGGGGAAAACCGGTGAAGAGAATGTACAGACTCAAAAAATAAAAAGACACGATATGGACAACATCACCCCCCCCCCATACTTAGGGTAGAGTATCCCTAAGTATAGGCAACAACAAGAGTGATGAACAAGACGAATATGAACAACACAAATCATTCACCCCCCTATACTTAGGTTAAAGCACATCCTAAGTATAGCATATATACACACACCGAAATGGGGTGAATGATCAAACGGGAGAAGAAAGAGTAAAACGAAAGGATATTCAAGAGGAGTGGATGTACAGAGGTCAAGAAGGTCGAAAGCGGACCTTCTTGCGGGACCGCTGAGGTATGGATTTGATAAGGTGTAGGTCGATATTGGGATCATCATTAGATATAAACTTAGTAGAATCGACCAAGAATGTATCCTCAGTGGTTTCAGATTGTGCAGGCCTAAACCGATTATTGGAAGTAGTATGGTCATGTCCGGCCTGGGAAGTCTCACAAACATCGAAGTAAAATGAAACGAAATCATTATCAGAAAAAGTAGGATCAATATCAGCCTGGCGAGACTCTACCGGATCATCATCTCTATCAAAAGGCCCAAATTCTTTTATAAAAGCAATCAAATCAAATTTGGCCGGATCGGTCTCATCTGAATCAGCGTGAATAGGAACGAACTCATCAGTGGAAGGAGTCAAATCATGTTCGTCCTGTCGAGTCTCAGATTCTGCCTTCCGCTCTAAGGTGTCTATCGTGTAAATTCTGGGATGTCATCAATACATCTCCACATTCCAGAAGGGGGAACTCCAAGGTCTATGCTTTCCGAGTCTTCCTCATTCAAGAGGAATTCTTGGGTTTCCTTATCATTCAACATATAACAAGAATTACTGATATTATCATCGAGGTCAAATTCCTTGGGGTTGGCTAACTCGGGCGGGCTCTCATGAGATGCAGGTTTCTGGGTAGTAGTGGGTATAGTGATCAACACATCGCTCCCTACATCAGAACGGAAGCGAGTTTCTCATGAACCATAATCAATAACGGCTCCCGTAGAGGCGAGGAAAGGCCGTCCTAGGATGATTGGAGGGTACTCCACAGGGGCAGAGGTCTCCATGGGCATTACAACAAAATCCGAAGTAAAATTCAGGCCATGAATAGAAATGACAGCATTTTCTAGAATACCCTTCGGCCTCTTGATAGATCCATCAGCAAATTGAACTATCATCCTGGTTTTCTTGAGAGGCCCAAGATAAAGAGACTATATCATAGAGAAGGGTAATACATTGATTGACGAACCGCCGTCATGGAGTGTGTTATCACAAGAATAGTCAGATATGGAGCAACTCACAAGAGGTGTGGTCGTGTTCCCTTTCTTAAAATACGGACGGTGAGAGATGGCGTAGGCAGTGGCCATGGTCAAGATGTGACGCTCAGATATTCTCCTTCGCTTTCTTTTCTTATGTTGAGGAGTAGATAAATCTGTCATGGTCTGTTGAAGTGGAGCTTTAATGATCTCATGAAGGGAGGCTACCACTTCAGGTTCAGTCAACATTTTTTTGAATTTATGTACCTCATCCATACAAGGGAGGAGGTCGGAATCAGCATTTACACGAGGATTGCTAAGAGCAGTCTGTATAATGGAATCCTCGGGGTCAAGGTTGGGACATGTAGTTGATATATGTGTGGGTAAATGATCAAGCATTTGGGTCCTCTCCTCACAAATTAAATCACTAATGTGTCTCCCAGAATCTTTTTGGATTTTTATTTTTTTTTATTTTTTTGTATTTTGGGCGATTGCAAGCTCTCATGATTATCCTCAAGTGAACCCATATCCTCAAATATTGGAGCAGCATTTTGGCTCATATGATGTTAAATAGATTACTAATCCTCGAATTCATATGCTCCACCATCTGGTTCAGTGTTTCAAGTGTGGAAATCATGAAGGGTGACTCCAAAATCCCATGATCGGGTGGGTTGAATGTGGGTGGGTGAAAATCAATGTCCTCCAATTCCTGAAATAATGGGTTAGGCGAATATGCACAAAAATCAGGAGGAAAGTCCACCTAGAAAAAGGAAGGTGGATCGTCTGGAGAGTACGAAGTATCCTCGAATATCAGATTAAAATAACTCCAGTCGGCCATCTCTGAAGCAAAAGACGAGATCGGGAGAGCACGAGGGTCAAGTCAAAAGATATGAAGAAAAAAGGCATAAATGCACAAAAGGATATAGCAGGCACACAAGCAATCAAACACAATACAAACCCCCAGTTCACCAACTCAACTCAAAGTGAAGACCGTGAATGTTTGGTCAATTATCTTGTCAATTTTAGAGTTTGGTGATAATACAATATATCAGAGCGGTTAGAAGCGAGCTATTAGGAACCCAATGCTCTCAGGAGACTGGCCTATCCCAAAGTTAGATCTTTCCCAGCCAGTATGAATTGCGGACCGTTTACCAGCTACCCGATCAATTCAATCTATTAAGGACATCACAGGCTGCTTTACCAGCTACCAGAGAGATCCTCACTGGAGAACGACTAACCCAAGATAGTAGTCTGAAAAGAGTTCGAGCGTAGCTCTATCCTAGTGTGAGGGTCGCTCTCTCGCTCAAGAAGCCAAACAATGAGGGGGATACTCTACCCAAAACAATGATTTTTCCTTGTATTTTTTTAGGGTCGAGTTTTCTTTAGCATCCCCGATTTTAGAAGTTATCACTTTGTTAAAAATATTTTCAAAGAATCGCCTATCGAGTGTCCAATTTCCTTTTTAAATTATGTGAGTGTAAACAAGGAAGGAGATTGGAAATGCCAATGCGCGATTAAAAACAATGATGCATGCATGGGTTAGAGATGCGTACCTTGTCGCCAACACTCTACATGCAAGTGATCCGCGTAGAATTGAAATAAACAATACTATATGCAAATGCAAGTGAACCGTCCTAGATGATAGCTTCTACTAACAGGCAAGAACAAGTTAATTTGACTAAGTCCAAATTACGCTCTATTCTATAGGCACAGAAATATCTTGTTTATGGTGTTTGGACCTAATTAATTACCTGGCTCAAGCAAATTAATTAAAGCAATCAAGAGGTAGCTCACAAAATCCGCGGGAAACAAAGAAAAATAAAGGAGATGAAAACAAAACCGGTGAGGTCCCCCAAGTGCACCGACACTTGGCGAAAAAGACCCTGTAACAAATGAATGTCCTTTTACAAAGTTCAAACGGAAAAGAAACTCTCTCTCTCTCTTTCAAAATATTTTTATTTTTTCGTCTCCTTCACTTCTTCTTCTCCTCTTCTCACACTATCCTGCGGCTTGATGAAGAATCAAGCCGCCTCCACGTCGCTTGGGTGCTTCGGCTCTCCTAGGATCGCCTCCTTCACTTCGCGGGCCTTCGTAAGAAAAAGAAAAGAAAATATGTAAGAAAAACAATTACCAAATATGAGGAAAAAAGATGAAATGAATGCAATGGATATAAATAATGTAGTGAATGACAAAAAAATGTAAACAGATATTTACAACCAAGAATAGCAGGTCAAAAGAGAAACCTAACTACCCTCGTCGTGCCTCCCCGGCAACGGAGCCATTTGTTGAGCAGGAATTTGTTGAGGTTGGAAAATATTTGATGGAAAATGTATTGTTTCAGTCGTTGCTATCCCCAAAAACCCGTGCCAACAAAAAATATTTTTTTGCTACTTATTAACCTGTAAAGCAGACAGGGTCGAACTCAGGGAGGCTATAAATCCCGAGGGTTATTCAATTATTCGAAAATCAATCAAGAGAAAACAAGAATCTCAAAGGACAACTATCCTTGATTTTTGTGATTTTTTATCTTTTTAGTTTTTTTATTTTTTTTATTTTCTATTTTTTTTGTATTTTCTGATTTTCAAATTTTTAGTAATTTTTATTTTGCAATTTTTTTATTTTTTCCAAATCAACACGAAGCAATATGCACAAGATAAAAAATACACTCACCAACTCTTTTTGTGATTTTTAAATTTAACAAAAATGCTCAGAAAAATATAAAGAAAATATTTTTGTTTTTTAAAAGATTTGAAATATTTTTGACAATTTTTGTGGAATTTTCAGATGTTTTTGTATTTTTCTAAAAATCAAACAGTGAGAAAATAAAAAAATGTGCACAGCCTGGAGTAATTTGCAACTTAAAGATATTTTAATGCCCAAAACTCTTGTCAAATATTTTTATGACAAACTACATGCAAATATCTACAAAAAGGAACTGAAATCACAACTTTTGGATTTTTGTAGAAAATTTTTGTGATTTTTTGAATATTTTTAATGTTTTTCATTTTTTATTTTTATTCTTAATGCGTGAAAATTGTTCAGAAATTAAAGCACACCAAAATACACCAACAGTAAATCTTTTGGAATTTTTAAGCAATTTTTCGAATTTTTATGAATTTTTGAATTTCAAACAGAGAAAAATAACGTGTTTTTTTTTAAAAAATAATAAATGAAGGTAAAATGTATTGAAAATTTTATGCTAAGAAGACAATCACAACAGGAGCATGGCAACTTTTTTTTAAAATTTTCGGAGCATGAGAAACATTTATTTAATCATAAAGATCAAGCAAGTTCAATTGTTCTGCAGTTCAGGGACTAAAATGTAATTTCGAAAAGTTTTGTACTGAAAATATAGAAATAATAATTGTGCGGATGAAAACAGAAATTTACCCAGAGACCACGTGCAGTGCACGTGCCTTGAATTTGGCAGAGACGGGTTTGGCAATTTCGGAAACCTTTGAGGGCATAACTGTAAATTCTCCAAAAGATTTTTTTTATTTCCACAAGCCCTAGGGAGGTCCTTCGTTTCTTGATATCACAGAGGGACAAGAGGGGTGCCACCCCCCTTTCCTTCTTCAAGCAGATGCGACGGCGGCGGTGTACGGCAGGTGGCTCGACGAAGGGGGCTGGCGGCGGTTCAATGGCGTGTGGCTCGACGGAGGGGGCCGTAGGTGGCTGCGCCACCGTCGATGGAGGAGGGCGGCGGGGGGTGACGACCACGCTGCCAGAGGAAGTTTTTATTATTTTTTATTTTTTGTGTAATTTTTATTGTTTGTGTTCTAAACAATAAAAGGAATAAAAAACTTTTAATTTTTTTATTTTTTTAAATCCGAAAACTAAAAAAGTGATAAAGAAAATCCTTTTTTATTTTTTTTATTTTTTTATATTTATAAGATCCAGCAAAAAAAACGTTAGATTAAAAGAAACAAATATTTTTTTGTTTTATTTATTTACAACTCAGAAAATGAAAGGGGATCCGGTGAAAGCGGAAGATTGAATCCGATTCTCCGACCACCGTGCGTGGTCGGAGTTGATAGATCGTGGGAGATAGAAATCGAAGGCGGAGAGATCTAGAAGATGAGATGAAAACTCGAATCATTGGTGGATCAAATCGTGATGATGATTATATTATCTAAAAAAATGATGATGAAAAAAATGCGACAAAATAAAATACGATTAAACTAAGATAAAATGAGAAGAAAAATTTGGATCTCACCTTAGGAGCGGAAAATGGATCGTGATCGCCTCGACGAAGGCCGACTCACTGTCACCGGGCGGCTCGGAGGCTAGACACCTTTTCTCGACAAGAAAACTCTCAGAGATCGGGCTCCCCTCTCTAAAGATTGATCAAGTTGGAATGAGGGAGAAGGAGCTACATAAATAGAAAAGAGATAAAATTTGATTTTTTTAATGTTTATTGATTTTTTTGGTGGAAGAGAAAAGAGATAAAATTTGAAATGATTTTTTTTCAATTTTTTTGGTGGAAGAGATAAGAGATTATAGGAGACAAAATAAAAGAGATAAAAATATTTACAAAATTATCTATTTCTTTTAATTTTAGTCACTTTATTGATTTGAATTAAAAAAATATTTTTTTTATTTTTTTATGAAGGTTAATTAAAAATAGCAACTATATACATATACTATATACATATATGACATTATACACAAGGGTAAATGACGAAATTAGCCTTTTTTGTTTTTAAATAATTTTAATTTTATTTTATTTTTAAAAAAATAGTGAGAATAATTTACAAATATATACAAATACAATATGCACAAAATACATGGGAAAATTGCACAAACCACCCAAGAAAACCGACTTTTCAACCGTAACTCCAAAAATTATGAAAATACAACCATTTTAAAGATAGTTTAATTTGGAATCCAATGGAAGTGAGATTGATTCAATTTGAGCTCATATGGAGCCGGAATTGGTCTTTCAATTAGTTCTTAGTGTCTTTTTCCAAGTGTGGCTACTTTTATCCTGTACATGATTTAATTGTGCAATTATTTTTAGTAATTAAAACACATTTTTATTTACAACTTTGGTTGTGAATATTATTTGATTTGAGGTCAATTAACGTACAAATAAATTAGTGTCAGTGTTATACAGATATATACAAAATAAGTGAGAATACATTTTTTTGGATTTTCTCGTTAAGGACCCTATCTCCCCCTACTTTATTTCTGGTCGATCAGGTTAAGTCTTGACCTTCTCTCAGGGTTCGGGTCAGCATGTATACAGTCTTTCTTTTTTTATTCTCTTTTCTTTATTATTATTATTTTTTTTATTTTTTATTTTCTTTTCTTTATTTTTCCTTTCTTTATTTATTTATTTTAGGTTAAAATTAGTAAAAAATGTACACTCTTTACACAGATGCAAGTTAGTAAGAATATGGAGTTAGTATTATATGCATGTGTTTTATAAGGGATTTTAAACTAAAATAAATGAATAAAGATGACGAATCACATATTAATCATGTACCATGGCCATCTAGATGATCATACGACTATTGATTCAATTATTGAAGTATAGAGGCTGGTGCTTGGATGAATATCTAAAGAGTTAGATTGAGGACTCATCAATCACTGTCAAATTATTATTAAGATATGATCTCTAGCCTAATTAAGAGATAATAATCCATTCTCTTTTGGCTGATATTTGACCTACCTCTTGATGTAGATCCTCTACATGGGAATAGAGTTTCGGAGGTGTCGGATTAGTTAGGTCAAAGAGATGACTTAACGAGATCGAGATAACTGTTAGCAATGTGAGCCCGAGGCGAACCATTCCTACAATAAATGTTATTGTAATAAATGATTTATCAATAAAAGTTATTGATGTTTTGTTTCACTCCCTTTCTGATATTGAATGAATGAATGCACTATAAGGTCCCTCTGTACAATAAGGGTTATGTACCATGGCCAACTTGATAATCATACAGTTGTTGATTCAATGATTGAATTATAGAGGCTGATGCTTGGATGAATATCTAAGGAGTTAGATAGAGGACTCATCAAGCATCATCAATGATTAGCAAGTAGTGATCTCCAGTCTGAGTGGGAGATGGCAATCCCATCTCATTAGACTGATATCTGATCGACCTCTTGATGCAGGTCCTCTGCATAGGAATATTGATTCAGAGGTATCAGATTAGTTGAGTCAATGAGTTGACTTAACGAGATCGAGATAACCAAAGACCTATGATGAATACTGTCACATCACAGGCAAACATCCTCTGACCAGAGACAGATATATTGCTATATGTCTGAGCATGTACATTTGGCAGACCAATAGGTTGATGACCTCATCAAGGTCTATACACCGGCGAGCTGGTGTGCATGTAAGGGCATATGAGTAATATGATCTCTCAAAGGGATCATACAGGTTCACTTATGAACCGGGAGACATGAGCTCACTCATGAGGTATTGGGATTGACCAAATTCCATGCATGGTCATCATGCTTTAGAAGCATGATATGAATTTGAAGGTAAGATATATGCTTTGTGAAAGGATATGATCTGTACCATATCCCAAGGACCAAGATTGAGAAACTTAATGATCAGACTATGAAGATGACAGTGTAAAAGTGATCTTTATCTTCATGATGATCATGAGTCTTCCAGTATGAAGGATGTGCAGGTATTAGGAATACCTGAAGGGTGATTTGATCATAAACGATTGTATAACCATGACGCTTCCATTCCGAGGGAGTGATGAAACAGGTCTGGATTTTAGTGACTCCTCTCATCAGAGAAGTAACCTGATCTTAGTCCATTTATTGGACATTGATCTGAATGAGATTCAGATGCAATGAGAAGATTAGGTTTACAGTCTTGATTTGATCAAGCATCTATGAGAGGTCCATGGGATCTGGATTTGAGATGTGATCTCAATATCCAAGTCACTATACGTGGAACAATACAATCGCCCTGTCCTTATCTCCAAGTATCTGAGGAGAAATAGCATTGTTCTTAAATGGTTTAAGAACAATTCCATGAGATCTAAGCAAAGAGAAGTTGATAATTAAATGTGATTTAATTATCATGATGTATGAGAAATTATCCAATATAATTAAATGTGATTTAAATATTATGGATAAGAATAATGTGGATAGTAATATCCAATTATTCCTAATATATTATAAATGTGATTTATAATGTATTAGAGAGAGTTAAATATAATTTATATTAGTAGATTAATTATTAATGTGTATTGGATACACATTGTCTAATTAATTGAAAATGTAAATTACATTTTATTTTGGGTTGTGAATGTGATTCACAATATTCCAATGTCAAGATTGCAATATTCCCAAAATTAATTGAGAATTATTTTGGTGAATTAATATATCAACAAATTGTTGTTGGTAAAATAAGAAGAGAGAAAAATAAGGAGATTGAACTCCTCATTTGGAATGAGGGGGGCGGCAATCAATTCCCATGGGGAATTGGTGGCCGTCCCCTTTTCCTAATAAGGAGAGTATCTCCTTTGTCTTCTCTCTCTCTTATTTGATTGATTTAGATTTGGTATTAATATATATTTGATTTATCAAATATATTTAATCAAAATTAAATCACAAGTTGTTGGCTTTTACCAACAACAATCTTGACCATTGGATTATCATAAATCAATCTCAACCATTGATTTTATGAGACACATGGATTGAGATCCATGGATCCCAAAACCCTATAAATAGAGAGGCACCCTTGGCTCTCTCTTTACACATGCTATTGTAGCAAAACTCTCTCTCTCTCTTTCTCATACTCGACCCCCCTTCTTGTCTTCTCTTCTTGGTGGCCGTCCATCTTGGTGGAAGAGAAGAGTCGACGCCCGCGCCCTCGTGCTGCCGCCTCGACGCTCTGCGGTTCTTCGTCTACTTGGAGTGCTGTACTCGCGAGGGAGACGTACGATCTCGTGTGTCGAGATCAGGAGCAACCGCATTTGGATCAACATCTTGGATTGCGAGGACACCACGGTTCATCCCCGCGCTCGCAAGCGATCTCTCCGACGATCGGACTTGAGAAAGGAGGTCTCTTCACTTAGAGACTCGATCAACCACGCTTCAAGAGGTATTGCATTATACTTGCTGTGGTTATAGATGAAACGATCCGAGAATGGTTCTTGGATCATGTGGTTTCATCGAATAAAATTTTTTTAAATTCCGCTGCACCGAACAACTAGTACGACTAGTCGTTCTTCGTCGTATTCGATACGACGCTCACGCTTCCGTGATGCGCTTGAGGATCTCTCCATATCCTTCAAGTGGTATAAGAGCCAGGTTGATGGTTTCGAATAGTGATTCGTTAACCAAGGACGACTTGGGTTCGTTTAGGTCGCGAAAGTTTTCATCGCATTTGATTTCGCAGATCTGTTTAGTTAAGAAATTCGGCACTGTTTAAATTGTTTAAACACGAATTTTTTAATTGAATTATGTTCCCCATTAAATAAGGAAACCATAGGATCTGAGTTTGCGTAAATCGGATTTCGTATGCTCGAGATATAGTCGTTTTAATGGACATGTATGCACTGTTGCGAGAACTGTGAATCTGAACGTGATTAAAATGTTAATTACTGTTTAGACTTGCCTCGAAATGCGTGAAACATCACTTAGGTTCTGTCCTAAATCAAATTAGCAAACTTTAGAAATTGACTTTGCTTAATTTGGATTTAATATGATTGAGATATGTCAATTTTAGTAAGTAGGGGTCACTGCTGAAATTGCCTTCCTAATCTAGAACCAAGTGATTGTCAATTAGAGAAATTAATTGTTAATTTCGTGAAATAATCTTGAAAAATATTTGTGAAATATTGAAACATGATTATTTGCCTAATTGACTTGGCCCCAACCAATTAAATGATTAGATTTGATCTAAACCTTAATTGGAACTACAATCATCAAACTTCTTGCTTGAATAGGACTTGGGAATTTGTCTAGCAAATTTTCTTAAAATCAAAATTGTTTTGATTACTATATGGTATAATTTCGGTTGAAAAACCGATGATCATCTCAAGTACAAAGTAATCAATTTGGCATTATCCTTTCCCGAGGTGGATATGGTGTCTAGTCGGGGATCGCTAGGTCAGCGGGTTGCAACGTATGTGGTCCGCCCCACTCCCGTCGGTACTGGCCATGACAGCGGGTAGGGCCGGGATAATGTCCGAGGGATTATGATGTATTTTTTCTAATTATTAAAATTCGAATTAATACGTACTTTGAGAATAATATCATATATGTATATTCAAGCATAAAACTAAGTTTGATTGATTGAATTGGATTGATAATTAATTTAATATGATTAAGTTAATTATATCCAATTGAGAATACTCTAATATGATTAGAGTTGGTAATTCCCTTGGAAGAATTAATTATATGAATATGATTCATATTAATTAATTGAATTTGAATAAGAGGTGGAGGATCACATAAGTGACATCCATGGTCTCCCGTCAAGGCGAAGGGTTTCCGTCGCCAGGGATTGTATATAGGAGACGCCTGTACGTAGTGACAGCTCCTATATACAAGCGCATCTGGATCGGACTCTTTGCTTCTCAAAAGAGTAAGGCCGTATGCGTAGTGACCCCAATATCGGATCCTCATATTATTGGGGCGATATTGGATTGCGTATAGCGAGTTCTAATCCTGTTGACGGTTGGTTCAATTAATGACAGGTCAACATCACCTTAGGGGTGGTGGGCCTGGGTATTAAGGACCGAATTGGGAATGCAAGTTGGACTTGCGAGGCGGAATGTGTTCCCGCTTCTCTTTATTGGAGTTACAGTTTCTCATATTATTGGGATGTAACAAAGATAAAGAGGAGATCCCAGTTCTTGCTTGAGATATATTGGTAAGTATATCTCCTACTTTGAAAGTGAATAAGGGAATAAACTTTCATAGTTGACATAGCAAGACTAATTTGATTTAAAATGCCTTAATCAAATAAAATTAAATTGAATATATGATTATATGTTCTAATATAGTGCATTCTCAATTTCAGAAAATGAAGGCCATGAACCCACTGAATAGGCTTCTGGAGGTCAACCAATTGACCGGACCGAATTACTCGGATTGGATCCGTAATTTGGAGCTTGTGCTTTCAGCGGAGCGCATCAGTTATGTGCTCCATGATAACAAACTTGAAAACCCTAAATCTAAGGAAGAAAAAGCATATAATGACAAGTATGATGAAGATCATGTCTTGGCTAGATGCTATATCTTGGGTTCTCTCTCCAATGTTCTTCAGAAGCAACATGTGGAGATGAGCACTTGCCAGGATATCATGAAGAATCTGAAGGAAATGTTTGGTGACATTAACCGCACCCAGCGGTACAATGTTATGAAAGATCTTCTTCGCTGTAAGATGCAGGAAGGGACCTTGGTCCGCGATCATGTGCTCAAAATGTTTGGGTACTTGTCAGAGCTTGAGACTCTGGGGGCGACGATGGATGCAGACATGTAAGCTGATTTCATTCTGCTGTCATTGCCTAAATCTTTCAATAACTTTGTAGTGTCATTCCACATGAATAAGCTGGAACTGACAAATGCTGGGCTTCTTGCTGCATTAAAGTCTGCAGAAGACGTAATGAAGAAAGATGGTCCCTCTGGCACTGCAATGGTTGCACAGGTCAAAGGGAAGCGCGGTCGGAAGCAAGGTTCTCGGAAGGGCCCGGCCCAGAAGAGAAAGAAGAAGGGACAAGGTGTTGCCTCATCTTCCAATGCATCCACTTTAATGGCGTCGAAGAAAACCGACGTCTGTCACCACTGCAAGAAGTCGGGGCACTGGAGGCGTAATTGCCCGGATTACTTGAAGTCGGTCGACAAAGGTAAAGCCCCAGCAGGTATGAAATCTACATTCATCATTGAAACCAGCTTTCTCGTTGGACGAGAAGGAAGTTGGGTAGTTGATTTTGGTGCTTCTGTTCATGTATGCAATTTGTTGCATTTGTTTCAGGAAACTAGACAGCTTGAGGAAGGGGAGATAGTCATCCAGATGGGATCTGATGCAAGTGTTGCAGCAGTCGCCGTCGGGACCTGCAGACTATCATTATCTAGTGGTAGAGTCCTAGTACTTAAAGAGTGTCTTTATGTACTTGAAGTCAGAAGGAATCTAATATTTGTATCTAAGTTAGTTAGAAGTGGGTATTCATTCCTGTTCTGTAATAAATTAGTCATAAAACGTTATGATAAATATATTGCAGATGGTATTTTGACTTCTGGAGGACTCTATGAATTGTGCATTGATAATTGTGTTATGAATGTTACAAGCACTAATAAAAAACCCTAAAAGATCCAGGGAGAATGAAAATCTCTCAAATGAGATTTGGCATCAAAGGCTTGGTCATTTGTCTGTTGATAAGATCAATAGATTAATTAAGGATGGACCTTTAGACTTTCTACAGGTTCAACCTTTGCCTACTTGCAAGAATTGCATTCAAGGAAAAATGACGAGGATGCCTTTTCGTAACAAGGTTACAAGATGTGAAGGTATTATTGACCTAATACATACTGATGTATGCGGTCCCTTCAGTACCGCGACCCGAAATGGATATCGATATTATTTGACGTTTATTGATGACCATTCGCGATACGGGTTTATCTTCCTATTACGTCATAAATCTGAAACCTTTGAAAAGTTCAAAGAATTCAAGGCTTTGGTTGAGAACCAAACCGATAGGAAGATTAAACGAATTCGATCTGATCGAGGTGGCGAGTACCTATCAGATGAATTTAAGGAATACCTTAAAGAGAATGGAATTATTTCCAATCTCACTCCTCCTGGAACTCCCCAAATTAATGGTGTTGCTGAAAGACGCAACAGAACCATCATGGATATGGTTCGTTCAATGATGAGTAAAGCACATTTACCACTTAGTTTCTGGGGATATGCAGTAGAGACTGCAATATATATCCTGAATAAGATTCCTAGCAAATCTGTACCTAAGACTCCTCATGAGCTCTGGTATGGAACCAAACCTAGTGTTAATCACTTGAGGGTTTGGGGTTGCTTGGTCCATGCAAAGAATGTGGTTGCAAGCAAGCTAGAATCTCGCTCTCGTGAGTGTTACTTCATAGGGTATGTTAGAGATGGTATTGGATATCAACTCTATGACCCTGAGACTCAGAAGGTTTTTGTTTCTAGAGATGTGAAATTTCTGGAGAATGATTTCCTTAAGGGTCAAGATGAATATGAAGTAAAGGAACTCATTGAATCTCCTGAGGATTCTGAGCTTCCTGAACCAGAAACTGAAGAAGTAAATAAAGATGATACACCCATACCTCTTCGAAGGAGTTCGAGGGTGGTTGCACCACCTGAAAGGTATGGATTCCATGTGTCAGGTGAAACTGACAATGATCCTACTTCATTTGATGAAGCACTCGCGGATCATGACATGGATAGATGGATGCTAGCAATGAAGTCAGAGATTGACTCCATGCATAAGAATGGTGTATGGACCCTAGAGGATCCACCTAAAGGGGTAAAACCCATTGGGTGCAAATGGATCTTCAAGAGAAAGAGGGGACCTGATGGGAAAGTGGAGACTTTCAAGGCACGGCTCGTAGCCAAGGGCTACACACAGAGAGAAGGCATCGATTACGATGAGACATTCTCTCCTGTGGCTATGCTTAAATCCATCAGGGCACTGCTAGCTATAGCTGCATATCTTGACTACGACATCTGGCAGATGGACGTCAAGACATCTTTCCTCAATGGATACCTCGAGGAGGATATCTACATGGAGCAGCCCCAGGGCTTCATAACTGAGGATGGCAAAGTATGCAGGCTGAAGAAATCCATTTATGGGCTCAAGCAAGCTTCTCGTAGCTGGAACATCAGATTTGACGAAACCATAAAGAGTTATGATTTTGTGCAGAATCCTGATGAACCTTGTGTGTACAAGAAGCTTAGTGGGAGCGCCATTGTGTTCATCGTGCTTTATGTAGATGACATCCTTATCATTGGAAATGATACAGGGATGATGACCAGTGTGAAGATTTGGCTGTCCAATACCTTTGAGATGAAAGATCTTGGAGAAGCCTCTTACATTTTGGGTCTGAAGCTGTTCAGAAACCGAGAGAAGAGGATATTGGGATTGTCACAACAAGGATAGATTAAGAAGATTCTTTAACGATTCCGTATGGATAGTTCCAAGAAAGGATTCCTACCCTTAAGACATGGTATCCACCTGTCTAAAGGAATGGCTCCTCAAACTGTTGAGGAAAAGAAGGCCATGGCTGGATGTCCTTATGCATCAGCCGTAGGAAGCTTAATGTATGCCATGATGTGTACTAGGCCAGATATCTGCCATGCAGTGGGAGTGGTAAGTCGTTACCAATCCTTCTATGGAGAACAACACTGGAATGCAGTAAAGAACATATTCAAATATCTTAGACGGACGCAAGATTACATCTTGGTCTATGGAGATGGTGATCTCCAAGTCTTGGGATATACAGATTCTGACTTCCAATCGGATATTGATGATCGAAAGTCGACATCAGGGTTTGTGTTCCTGTTGAACGGTGGTGCTGTGAGCTGGAGAAGCAAGAAGCAGGACACTACGGCAGATTCAACAACAGAAGCCGAATACATTGCTGCATCAGATGCTGCAAAGGAGGCGGTGTGGTTGCGCAAGTTCGTCCAGGAGCTTGACGTAGTTTCCTCTGATACTCCCATCCCGCTACTCTGTGATAACACGGGAGCCATTGCCCAGGCGAAGGAACCTAGATGGCATCAGAAGAGCAAGCACGTAGAAAGGAAATACCACATCATTCGGGAGATTCAAAAGCGTGGTGACATCATCATCACCAAGGTGGCCTCCGCCAACAACGTTGCTGATCCTCTTACCAAACCTCTGACACAGAAGGTTTTTGACCAACATGTAATGAGTATGGGTTTAAGGCTTGTTCCTGAATGGTTCTGAGGGCTAGTGGGAGATTGTTAGCAATGTGAGCCCGAGGCGAACCATTCCTACAATAAATGTTATTGTAATAAATGATTTATCAATAAAAGTTATTGATGTTTTGTTTCACTCCCTTTCTGATATTGAATGAATGGATGCACTATAAGGTCCCTCTGTACAATAAGGGTTATGTACCATGGCCAACTTGATAATCATACAGCTGTTGATTCAATGATTGAATTATAGAGGCTGATGCTTGGATGAATATCTAAGGAGTTAGATAGAGGACTCATCAAGCATCATCAATGATTAGCAAGTAGTGATCTCCAGTCTGAGTGGGAGATGGCAATCCCATCTCATTAGACTGATATCTGATCGACCTCTTGATGTAGGTCCTCTGCATAGGAATATTGATTCAGAGGTATCAGATTAGTTGAGTCAATGAGTTGACTGAACGAGATCGAGATAACCAAAGACCTATGATGAATACTGTCACATCACAGGCAAACATCCTCTGACCAGAGACAGATATATTGCTATATGTCTGAGCATGTACATTTGGCAGACCAATAGGTTGATGACCTAATCAAGGTCTATACACCGGCGAGCTGGTGTGCATGTAAGGGCATATGAGTAATATGATCTCTCAAAGGGATCATACAGGTTCACTTATGAACCGGGAGACATGAGCTCACTCATGAGGTATTGGGATTGACCAAATTCCATGCATGGTCATCATGCTTTAGAAGCATGATATGAATTTGAAGGTAAGATATATGCTTTGTGAAAGTATATGATCTGTACCATATCCGAAGGACCAAGATTGAGAAACTTAGTGATCAGACTATGAAGATGACAGTGTAAAAGTGATCTTTATCTTCATGATGATCATGAGTCTTCCAGTATGCAGGATGTGCAGGTATTAGGAATACCTGAAGGGTGATTTGATCATAAACGATTGTATAACCATGACGCTTCCATTCCGAGGGAGTGATGAAACAGGTCTGGATTTAAGTGACTCCTCTCATCAGAGAAGTAACCTGATCTTAGTCCATTTATTGGACATTGATCTGAATGAGATTCAGATGCAATGAGAAGATTAGGTTTACGGTCTTGATTTGATCAAGCATCTATGAGAGGTCCATGGGATCTGGATTTGAGATGTGATCTCAATATCCAAGTCACTATACGTGGAACAATACAATCGCCCTGTCCTTATCTCCAAGTATCTGAGGAGAAATAGCATTGTTCTTAAATGGTTTAAGAACAATTCCATGAGATCTAAGCAAAGAGAAGTTGATAATTAAATGTGATTTAATTATCATGATGTATGAGAAATTATCCAATATAATTAAATGTGATTTAATTATTATGGATAAGAATAATGTGGATAGTAATATCCAATTATTCCTAATATATTATAAATGTGATTTATAATGTATTAGAGAGAGTTAAATATAATTTATATTAGTAGATTAATTATTAATGTGTATTGGATACACATTGTCTAATTAATTGAAAATGTAAATTACATTTTGTTTTGGGTTGTGAATGTGATTCACAATATTCCAATGTCAAGATTGCAATATTCCCAAAATTAATTGAGAATTATTTTGGTGAATTAATATATCAACAAATTGTTGTTGGTAAAATAAGAAGAGAGAAAAATAAGGAGATTGAACTCCTCATTTGGAATGAGGGGGGCGACACTCAATTCCCATGGGGAATTGGTGGCCGTCCCCTCTTCCTAATAAGGAGAGTATCTCCTTTGTCTTCTCTCTCTCTTATTTGATTGATTTAGATTTGGTATTAATATATATTTGATTTATCAAATATATTTAATCAAAATTAAATCACAAGTTGTTGGCTTTTACCAACAACAATCTTGACCATTGGATTATCATAAATCAATCTCAACCATTGATTTTATGAGACACATGGATTGAGATCCATGGATCCCAAAACCCTATAAATAGAGAGGCACCCTTGGCTCTCTCTTTACACATGCTATTGTAGCAAAACTCTCTCTCTCTCTTTCTCATACTCGACCCCCCTTCTTGTCTTCTCTTCTTGGTGGCCGTCCATCTTGGTGGAAGAGAAGAGTCGACGCCCGCGCCCTCGTGCTGCCGCCTCGACGCTCTGCGGTTCTTCGTCTACTTGGAGTGCTGTACTCGCGAGGGAGACGTACGATCTCGTGTGTCGAGATCAGGAGCAACCGCGTTTGGATCAACATCTTGGATTGCGAGGACACCGCGGTTCATCCCCGCGCTCGCAAGCGATCTCTCCGACGATCGGACTTGAGACAGGAGGTCTCTTCTCTTAGAGACTCGATCAACCACGCTTCAAGAGGTATTGCGTTATACTTGCTGTGGTTATAGATGAAACGATCCGAGAATGGTTCTTGGATCATGTGGTTTCATCGAATAAAATTTTTTTAAATTCCGCTGCACCGAACAACTAGTACGACTAGTCGTTCTTCGTCGTATTCGATACGACGCTCACGCTTCCGTGATGCGCTTGAGGATCTCTCCATATCCTTAAAATAACCAAGTCCTATGTCGTATACTGTCACGATATAGGCATGCACACTCTGACTGGAGACAGATGTATTTCTATTTGTTTGAATATGTACATTTCACAGACCGATAGGTTCATGGCCTAATCAAGGACTATACACTGACGAGCAAGTGTCCATATAAGAGCATATGAGTAATATGGTATCTTAAAGAGATCATACAGATTCACTTGTGTATCAGAAGACAAGCTCACTCATGAGGTATCGGGACCGATCAAATTCCATGCATGGTCGTCTTGCTTCGGAAGCATTGCAAGCATGATAGGATAGGTATGATATATGCTTTTGGATAGCATATGGTCGATTCAAACTCCCAATGAGAGAATGAGAAACTTAATGATAAAAACCTAAAGATGACAGTGCAAATTGATCTATTTCTTTGGGTTATTCTAGGTCGTCCAGTATGCAAGGGTAATGTGATCATAAACGATTGTATAACCATGACACTTCCATTTTGAGGGAGTGATGAAATTGGTCTAGATTTTAGTGACTCATCTTATCAGAGAAGTGATCTGATCTTTGTCCAAATGTCAGCCATTGATCTAAATGAGATTCAGATGCAATGAGAAGATTAGATATGCGGTCTGGATTTAATCAAGCATCTGTGAGAGGTCCCTGAGATCTGGATTTGAGGTGTGATCTCAATATCCAAGTCACTATATGTGGAACATACAATCGTCCTATCCTTATCTCCAAGTATCCGCTGAGAAATCACATTATTCTTGAAAGAAATATTATCGTAAATAATTAATGGATTTTGTGAGATAAATTAATCTCATATAATTTGAAGGGAAACCACCTTCCATATATGGATGGTGGACGACCATGTTGACTTGGTCAAGTGGCTGTCCCCACCATATATATAGAAGGTGGGTTGCCATCTTCTTTATCCCTTGATTAATTGTTGGTTTAATCAAATTAAATTATATTGATAATATATCTGTATTTAATTTGATTTATACTAATTCTTTGTTTTTGTGTTTTTACAACAAGATCATAATAATTGAATAAAAATATAACTCAATCTCAACCAATGATTTTGTGTTTTACATTGACTCCCAAAATACTATAAAAGAAGAGGCAACCCTACCTCTTCTTTTACAACAAATTTTAAGTCTATCTCTCTCTCTCTCAAATTCTCATTGTGCACACCTCATCTCTCTCTCTCTCTTGAGTGTGGCCTCCATACTCTGTGCTAGAGGGAGAGAGAGAGTCGTAGTCATCGTGACGCTATTGTGTTGCCAAATTGACTACTTGCGGATCTCCATCATCTTCGGTTCTTCTTGTTCGTGAAGAAGACATTAGGTTTCATGCGATGAAATCAGGAGTTCCAATTCTTAGATCTACACCTTGGATTGCGAGAAGCCCACATCTCATCACGCGCTCACAAGTGTCTCCTCCGTCTAGTCAGAATTGAGATAGGAGGCCTCTTTGCATAGAGACTACCATCGCAACCACGCTTCGGGAGGTAAACCTACATCTTGCTTGTGGTTTGATGAAACGACCCAGGAAATGTTCTTGGATCCTGTGATTTCATCATTTTTTTAAAATTCTATTACATTGAGCAGCTAGTGCGACTAGTTGCTCCGATGGCATATGATGCGATCATCATGCTTCTATGATGTGCTTAAGGATCTTTCCATATACTTCAGTTATCTAGGCATATGAACTCACAGACTGACATGAATTGATAGTGCTGGCGTGGAGATCTGGTCAAGCTTATCCAAATTCTTTGTCCTCTCTTCAATCACATTCAAATTTTCTAAGCTATGTGATCTGTTCTCGATATTGTCGACTCTTCGAGAGAAGGTTCCCGATATTGCTCAAGTTAGAACTCTCATCTCTCTCAACTCCAATTGATTCTACCATATTCACTGACTTGTGGATTCTTCTGGGATGCACGAGGCAAAGATGGCGCAACCGATCCTTTGACAACGATCTCCTCAAAATTTTACCAAACAACATCTTCATCCTTATTGAAATGGGACTCTCCAAAGGCTGTGATGTCACGATTTTGGGATCGACTAAGGTGGAATAAATATATCAATCGTCGTTGTCCTAAATCAATCAAACTGACCACCCTGAAAATCAAACCACTGCGAAATAAAACAATCAATGTAAGCGGCTTCGCTATTTTATTTACCCGGTATAGCAACCGAGATCGAACACAAGGAGCACAATTAAAATCTAACTAGTGTGATTTCAGGAATAAAACTTTTTTTTTGGTTTTCAAAGTTTTAATTTTTGGAATAAAGGTAATAAGCATAAAGAATAAAAGGACTCACACATTCTTTTTGTAATTGTCTAATATGTCAAAAACATCAGAAAATTGCAATAATAATATTTTTAGCATTTATACATTTAATATTATTTATGATACTTTTTATAGACTTTTCAAAAATTTTTATGATTTTTGAAAAAATTAAATAGTGAAAAAATTACAAACAATGCACAACTAGAAGTAATTTGCAAATTAAAATTAATTAAGGGCCCAAAACTCCAAATGGTATTTTTATGATAAAATAGATGCAAATATCTACAAACAGAGACCATAAACACTATTTTTGGATCTTTCGCAATTTCATATAATTGTTATAAGTTTTTGAGTGTTTCGAAATTTTTTTGGTTTTTATAAGAAATTATAAAAGAAATTTTATACTGGAGATAAAAGACAACAAAAAACAACTGCCCTAAAATTTTTGGATTTTTTAGATGATTTTTTGAATTTTTATAATTTTCAAAGACAAACAGGACACATTTTAGGGGTTTTTGAATTTTTAATAATATAAAACGCAAGCAAATCAACACCCAAAAATCAACACAAAGAACACATGCTAGCGTGAGCTATAGGTAATTTTCACGGTTGATTTAATATTTATTACATCAAATAAAAGACATGTAATTAGAAATAGTTTACATGGACCTTTCTGTAAATAAAATAAGTTCAGGGGCCTAACGAATAACAAATCAATAAAGCTCAGGGGTGATTATGCAATTAATCCACTCAATTCACTAGCAATACATGATCCAGGCAGGCAGGGGTATAAATGCAAATATCGGAACATAAACTTCAGTCAATAACCAACAAAAAGTTCGACATACGATATGCAAATAACCCAAAATAAGTGTGCGTCTACACGTGACTGTGACTCGACTAGACTAAAGTGCAAATACAAAATGTAGAGGGTCCAAACTGCAAATATTCTTAACTACATTTTACATTTATTGGACTAAACAAAAATAGCATAAAAGGTGGGGAAGAAGTGAAATCTACCCATTAGCAGGGACATGTGGCAAGCATGGGGCCCCTCTGACATACGATCCTGATGACAGTTAGAGACCAATCATACGGCTCAGACGACAAGCGAGCGCGTATGTCAGATCTGTCTGGGTGTTAGATCCGACGCCTCTCAAAAGTGCAAGGATGGATGGCTGGGATGGATTCTGGCAAAAGGCGACCGATCAAACGACAGAAGAGGGCTCTAGAAGAACTCTGCTCCAGCAAACTTCAATAGAATGTGGAAGGGGATCTACCGGTCTGATGGCTCCGTGAAAAGGTCCAATAGCCTCGTGTAGTTGCTCTGCGTCGAGTGAACGTCTTTGATGGAGGAGGTGATGGGCAGATGTGCGTAGCAGGGGTGCTCTACCTAGAGCTACTTCACCAACTGATGTGAAGCTCAGACAACGCTCCCTGCGAAGGAAGGTACTTGCAACTGAAATATGGACTCGGAAGCGTAGCTCCAATTACGTTATTACATAGAAACACATCAAGAAGCGAGGGGACAATGGGGATCGACGTCCGACAAATCAGAGGAGGGGCATCTAGATCTTAATCTCGACCAATGAGTCTAAGTTGGTCAGGTTGCGAGGGAAGGTGTGCGGTGGGATGGTGTATCGATCGGAGCAATGAGGTGAGTCAGGTTGCGATAGACTAGGGAGGTTAGAAGTGCTGGTCTCCAGCCACGTTAGTGAGCTTCGGCCAAGAAGCCACCAAACTTCACAACAAAAGCTTCTCCGACCTATTGTCACTCTGCTGGAGGTGGATAGGGAAGAAGAAAGAGGCGAGGGATGAGATGCCGTGCTCGGGAGGTGGAGAGAGAGGTAATTATAGGGCTTCTGTATGGCCTGGGAAGATCAGACATGGGAGCGAAACCCTAGGAACATCCATCCTCACCTATGGATCTGCGAGGATCATGGATCCTAGGAGAGGAGTCAAGCATAAAAAGTATGGGCAACAGAGGTCGGACTCGACTGGGAAAATGTAAAGAAATCGGACCGACGACATGGGCAGTCGGGTCGGGTCTGGAGGAGGAGGGGTTGACCCGGGTCAACAGACCGGGGTCATCCAATCGGAAAATTCAATGCTGATAAATCATAGAATAACTAAATTAAAGTAGTAAAATAATTTAAAATAGAAATGGTAAAATTTAAAAATATTTATTATTTTCAATCTATGTTTTTATAATTTTTTATTATTTTTATGAAAAATATAGAAAGGGTATATACATTATAGTGTATTATATACATGCATAATATACATATGTATTATTATTAGGTATTTTTATTTTATTATTTTTACACAAATAAATTTTTTTTATATTTTTATTTATTTACAAAACAATTTGAGGAATATAAAATGATTTTTATTTGATTTTTATAAATTAAATGAGGGTATTAAATAAATAAGTATTGTATACATTATATATACATGTTTCCTTTATACAATGAATTGTGGAATTTATTTTTATCTTATTTTGTGTTTTCTGATTTTTATTTTATTTTTTTATCATTAGGGCAATATACTAATGTTCAAAGATAATATGGTATTCACATAATGTAAAATAAACATGAATATTTATTGGTACATGTATAGGTGGTATGTGTAATATACAGTGTACCTTATCTCTCTCTACTTATTTTTTTTATCGATAAGGTCAAGGTTTGACCTTCTCTTTAGGATTTGTGTCGATCTGTATTTATTGTAAATACCTCTTTCCTTTTCTTTTCTATTTATTCTTTTATTTTTAAAAATTATGTGTTAATTATGCAATATTAACAAAGACATGTATAATGATAAAATATTGTTTTTACATAATTTCTGCTAATAGATAAATCTAAAATAAAAGAATAAAGAATGGGAATCCTATATTCATCATCCCCCTATACTTTACCTTTTATTTTCTCTTAGCAAATACTTATTTGAAAAAGAAGTGAAAATAAGAAGAAAAGAAAAAGAACCAAAGTTGACTATTAAACTTATCTTCATTAAATTGGAGTATAAAGCTCAGTCAGACCTTTGGATTACTAGTTAGGCGGAACCTTATTGGGAAATATGTTTAAGACTCAACAACCTCCAAGTTCCACATTTCTATGGACAGGACTCCTTAATAACCAGGTCAGAACAAGTCTACATACGCAAACTCTAATGACTATGTATCTTTCCTTGTTTTGTGTAAATGATATGTAGCTTCCCACTTCAAAAATGGCAAAGAAACAACCTCCCTTAACAAGGTAACTCTAATCTCCTGGTCTAGAAACTATTTCCTCAAGGAGCAGGGTATTCCCTTTTAAGTTCAAGTACGACCAGTTCATAAAGAGGGGGGGAGAGAATGGATCATAACCAGTGTAGCCACGTATCCTTCGGAGCTTAACCAGTGTGGCTAAGTCTCTAGTTGTAAGCTTCCATGAGATGAGACGGTGGAATACATAAGCTTTGCTTATTCACTATGTACAATCTGGCAGGCATTTTATTTTCAGTCAGGCATGTCCCCTTTTTGGAGTTTTTCACAATTTTTGGACATTTTTAAGCATATATACAACATATCTACATGGTGCAACATATACATAAGGAATTTTTCTTTCTGAGCCAGTAGACTATCCCTGTTCTGAAGCATTATTGCAACCCACAGTCTCATGTCTTTAGACCTCAATGCTATTAAACCAAGTTGAGGCACACATACCTCCCTAGAGGAAGACGAGAGGTTCCGGCTAGCCGTACTACCCTCGTTTGCTCCCCCAAGACAAAAGGATTCTGCCTCCTCACCACCTCATCCGTGTTGAGCTTCATGTAAGGTGCGTGTCCAAGTCAAGCCATTGTCTCTGAGAGTCTTGTGTGCGTTGTTAATTGTTCTACTTAGGCTCATCAAGATGACATGTGAACACAGCCTAGTGGACTCAAAGAATTAAGTCATTGTGGACCTAAAAAAGTCTAAACCCCAAATCCTATAAGATTTCTTTAAAGTTAAGCGGATTAAGGTCTAAACCAAGATCTATTTTTCAATTTAATTCTAGACTAGTTAAAATGTCAACCATGATTCTTAAAAATGCACATGCAAGTATATACAAAACTCTTTTTGTGGAACTTTTCAAAATATGCAAATTTGTATGAGAATTTTGTTTTTTTGATTTTTTTTGGTATTTTGAAAAATAAGGAAAGATTTTTGCAAAATATATACAAAAAGATTTATGTACAATATGGATTTTATTTACATAATACATATATACAATGATTTTTGGGGTCGATTCTGGTTTTTAATGTAGACAAGTAGTTTTCATACTTCTTATGTATTTCTTTGTGGCAAAATATTTTTGCAAAATAGTTTTCAAAATATTTTTCAAACATAGTTTTACAAATTGTTTTGGCAAACTTTTTATTTTCACATAATTTTCAAAAATGTTTTACTATATACATAATTTTATTACAAAAAATAATTTACAAATATTTTCAAAACGACATATTTTTACAAATATTTTTACAAAAATTTTTACAAAATTATTTTTTGCAAATATTTCTTAGACATGTTATTAACATACAAAGTACAGGTTATGGCTAAAGTATATATATATATACAATATATATAAGACCCCTCTATACTTAGCTTAAACGATGCCTTAGAGTGACCAGAGAGCGATAAAAGAAGACATAACTCGTGCTAAGTATGGGGAAATGCAAAGAATGCTATACTACAATGACAAATGAAAGAATAAAAGAATCAAATGAATAGAAGTCGGTGATCCCTTTATACTTAAGATCAAGTAATCCTGAGTATAGAAGACTATACATACAAGGAAAAACCGAGGAGTAGAATGTACAGAAATTGCCTCAAATGTATTTAGGGTAAAATATCCCTAAGTATATGCAACAAAGATAGAGGTAATAGTGTCAAATGGGCAATCGTATATTAAACACCCCCTATACTTAAGGTAAAGTTCTGTTAGCCATGTGAGCCCGAGGCGAACCATTCTTATAATAAATGTTATTGCAATAAATATGTTTTATCAATAAATGATATCGATTGTTTCACTCCCTTACTGAAATTAAATGAATGAATGCACTATAAGGTCCCTCTGTACAATTAGGGTTATGTACCATGGCCATCTTGATAATCATATGGCTGTTGATTCATTAAATGAATCATAGAGGCATGTGTTTGGATGAATATCTAATGAGTTAGATAGAGTACTCATCAAGCACCGTCAAATGATTATTAAGAGACGATCTCCATCCTGAGTAGGAGATGGAAATCCTTTCTCACAAAGGCTGATATCTGACCGACCTCTTGATGCAGGTCCTCTGTATGGGAATAGTGATTCGGAGGTGTCAAATTAGTTAGGTCAAAGGGTTGACTTAGCGATATCGAGATAACCTAAGTCCTATGTTGAATACTGTCACATCATAGGCACACATCCTCTGATTGGAGACAAATGTGTTACTATGTGTCTGAGTATGTACATTTGGCAGACCATTAGGTTGATGACCTAACCAAGGTCTATACATCGGTGAGCTGGTATGCATATAAGGGCATATGAGTAATACGATCTCTCAATGACAGGTTCACTTATGAACCGAAAGACATTAGCTCACTCATGAGGTATTGGGACTGATCAAATTCCATGCATGGTCATCGTGCTTTGGAAGCATGCCAAGAATTTCAAGGTATGATATATGCTTTGGGAAAGCAAATGATCGATACAGATTCCAAATGACCAAGATTGAGAAACTTGGTGATCAAACCCTGAAGAAGACAGTGCAAAACTGATCTATATCTTCAGGTTGATCATAGGTCTTCCAGTATGCATGATGTGCAGGTATTGTGAATACCTGAGGGTGATGTGATCATAAACGATTGTATAACCATGACGCTTCCAGTCCGAGGGAGTGATGAAGCATGTCTGGATTTTAGTTACTCCTCTCAGTAGAGAAGTAACTTGATCTTAGTCCAACTGTTGGACATTGATCTGAATGAGATTTAGATGCAATGAGAAGATTAAGTATACAGACTTGATTTAATCAAGCATCTATGGGAGGTCCGTTCGATCTGGATTTGAGATGAGAACTCAATATCCAAGTAACTATACATGGAACAATACAATCACCATGTCCTTATCTCCAAGTATCTGTGGAGAAAGCACATTATTCTTGAAGGAATTCAGGAATAATTTCTATGACGAATTTTGTATCCAAGCAAGAAGGTCTTGATGATAATATGAATGAGATTCATATTGTGAGAATGATTATCCAAGATAATTAAATGGGATTTAATTATCAAGGAAATACATATCGTGAATAGTGCTATCCATAATATCTGTATATATATATTATAAATATGATTTATGATATATTAGAGAGAGAAGCTTTGTAAATAACATTTGTTAATTATTAATGTGAATTGGATTCACATTAAGTAATTAATTGGAAATGTAATTTACAAATTAGTTTGGGTTGTGAATATGATTCACATATTTTTAATGGCATGATTGAAATATTCGCAAATTAATTTGGAATTAATTTGGTAGATATTATTGCAATAAAAGTTATTGTAATTTATAAGAAATAATAGGATAAAATAAAAAAGGAGATAATCACCACCAAAATGAGGTGGCGTCACCAATGACTTAGTCATGGGTGATGCCCCCCAATTTTAGGGGGTGATTTGTTGTCTCCCTTTTTGTTATCTTGTTATATCTTAATAATTGATTTATGTTAAATTAAATTATGTTGATGATAATACAACATATATTTGATTTGATATAAAATAATGTTGTTGGTTTTTAACCAACAATCATCATGATCGTTTATTGATGCATAGATCAATCCAACTGTTGGATCTATGTATGCCATGGATTGAGATCCATTAGATCCCAAACTAATATATAAGGAAGGCAACCCTAGACCTTTGGAGAATATAAAAAAGACAACATCAAGAGTACACGCCTACACACTCTCTCTCTCCCCCTCATTCTCGCCGTCTCTCTCTCTCTCTAGGGTGGTCGTCCATCTTATGCGTTGAGAGAGACCTTCTCGCCTTCGCCTTCGACTACTCAAGGATCTACATCTTCTTTGGGGCAGCTTTCTCTACAGGAATACGGCGGATTTCGTTGGATGAAATCAGGGGATTCGAAGCTCGGATCTTCGTCGAGGATTGCGGGAGTCATGCGTCTCATCATCGCGCCCGCAAGTGCTGTCTTTGTGGATTGGTCTTGAGCCACAAGGATCTCTTGCTTTAGAGATCTCGTGATCGCAACCCCTCTTTGAGAGGTATTTCTAATACTTTGTTGTTTGATGAAATTATCAAAGAAACATTCTTGTGATCATGTGGTTTCATCATATGTTTTAAATTTTTTAAAATTCTGCTGCACATTACGACTCGTGCGACTAGTCGCCCCGATCACATGAGATGTGATCGTCACGCTTCCGAGATGCGCTTGAGGATTCCCCATATCCTTCAATTGGTATTAGAGCCTTAGGTCGGAAAAGGTTTTGGATACGATCCGCGAACCTAGGATGACATGGGTTTGAAAGGGTCGCGAAAGTTTTATCGCATTTCAATTTTCGCACCTCTGTCTAATTGGATTTTTTCGGCACTGTCTAATTTTTTTAAACACGAAATATTCAATTTTATTTTGTTCCCCATTAAATAAGGAAATCATAGGATCTGAGTTTATGAAATTTGGATTTCATTTGCTCAAGATATAGCCTTTTGAATAAGTATGTATTCACTGTTGCGGGAACAGCAAGTCTGAACGTGATTAATGAGTTAATTACTGTTTTGATGCGCCTCGAAATGCATAAAATATCACTTGGTTTCTGTCCTAAATCAAATTGGCAATCTTAAGAAACTGATTTTGCGAATTTTGGATTTAAATTGGTCAAGATAAGTTAATTTTAGTGATTAGGGGTCACTGCTGGAAATTGACAAACTTGATCATGAACCTTGTGATAGTCATTCAAATAAATTGAAGAAAATTAATTGTTAATTTTCTGAAATGATTATTGATAAGTATTTGTGAAATATTTAAAGATGATAATCATTTCCTTGAATGGCATTGATATTAAATCATCAACAAACATTGTTTGCATACAAAACCCTAGTTTATCCTACAATAGTTGTAGGACAACTTTTACATGTAAAACCCTCTTGCTTGAATAGGATTGGATTTTTATAGCAAATCTCCTTATAATATAATCAAAATTATATTGATGTATATTACATGGTATAATTTCGGTTGAAAGACCGATGAGCATCTCAAAGTACATGATGATCTATCTGACATTATCCTTTCCTGAGGTGGATATGGTGTCTAGTCGGAGAGCATTGGGGTAGCGGGTTGCAACGCATGTGGTCCGTCCCACTCTCGTCAGTATTGGCCATGACAGCGGGTAGGGACTCGATAATGGCGGAGAAATCAAAGTGTATTTTTCTAATTATTAAAATTCAAAATAATACGTACTTTGATATTATACCTACTATTCAATTAATAATCAAGTTTGTTGATTGAAAATTGGATTGATAATTAATTTAGTGTGATTAAATTTATTATATCCAATTAAAAACACTCTATTATAATAGATGTGTATTTCCTTTGGAAGAATTAATTTTGAGAATATGATTCACGATAATTAATTATAATTTGAATATGAGGTGGAGGATCACATAAGTGACATCCATGGTCTCCCGTCAAGGCAAAGAATTTCGTCGCCAAAAGTTGTATATAGGAGATGTCTGTCCGAAGTGACAGATCCTATATACAATTATTTGGATCGGGTTCTTTGCTTCTCGAAAGAGTAAGGCCGTATACGTAGTGACCCCAATATCGAGTCCTCATATTATTGGGGCGATATTAGATTGCATATATCGAGTATTAAGCCTGGTGATGGAAGGTTCAATTAGCAACGGGTCGACATCATCTTAGGGTTGGTGGGCTCGGGTGTTAAAGACCGAATTGGGAAATGCAAGTTGGACTTGCAAGGCGGAATGTGTCCCCGCTTCTCTTTATTTGAGTAACAGGTTCTCATATTATTGGGATGTGATAAAGATAGAGAGGAGATCCCAGATCTTCTTGAGATATAGCTGTAAGTATATCTCTTACTTTGAGAGACAATAAGGGAATAATCTTCCAAAGTTGGCATAGAAAGACAAATTTGATTTAAAAAGCCTTAGTCAAATGTTTTGAAATGAATATATAATTAATTTATACGTTCTAATATAGTGCATTCTTAATTTCAAAAAATGAAGTCCATGAACCCACTGAGCAGGCTCCTGGAGGTCAATCAGTTGACCGGACCAAATTATTCAATTGGATCGGAAATTTGGATCTTGTCCTATCTGCGGAGCGCATCTCATATGTGCTGATCAAGGATAAGATTGCAGACCCTCTGCTTCCTGAAGATAAAACTTTTAATGAGAAATATGATGAAGATCATAACGTGGCAAGGTGTTATATCCTTGGCTCATTGTCCAATGTGCTTCAGAAGCAGCATGTGGAAATGAACCACTGCCAAGAAATCATGTTGAATCTGAGGGAAATGTTCGGTGACATAAACCACACACAGAGTTATAATGTGATGAAAGAGCTTATTTCTTGCAAGATGCAGGAAGGGACCTCTGTCAGAGAACACATGCTCAAAGTGTTTAGGTACCTCTCCGAATTAGAAACCCTGGGAGCCTTCATGGATGCTAATATGCAGGCTGATTTCATTCTCCTATCGCTCCCCAAGTCTTTCACCAACTTTGTCGTGTCGTATCACATGAGCAAAGTTGATTTCACTAACTCTGGGTTGTTAGTTGCATTAAAGTCTTCAGAAGACGTGATGAAGAAGGACGACCCCTCTGCTAGTGCAATGGTTGCACAAGTAAAAAGGAAAGCGCGGTCGGAAGAAAGGTTCTCAGAAGGGACCGCCCTAGAAGAGAAAGAAGAAGAATCAAGGAGTCGATTCATCTTCTAGTGCTTCCACATTAATGACATCGAAGAACACCGATGTATGTCACCACTGCAAGAAGCCGGGGCACTAGCGGCATAACTGTCCTGAATACCTGAAGTCTGCTGACAAAGGTAAAGCCCCAACAGGTATGAAATCTACTTTTATCATTGAAACTAGCTTTCTTGTTGGACGAGAAGGAAGTTGGGTTGTAGATTCTGGTACTTCTGTTCATGTATGCAATTCATTGCATTTGTTTCAGGAAACTAGGAATTTGGAGCAAGGGGAGATAGTCATCCAGATTGGATCTGATACAAGTGTTACAGCAGTCGCCATTAGGACCTGCTGACTATCGTTATCTAGTGGTAGAGTCTTAGTACTTAAAGAGTGTCCTTATGTACCAGAAGTCAGGAGGAATTTGATATCTCTATCTAAGCTTGTTAGACATGGATATTCCTTCCTATTCTGTAATATGTTAGTCATTAATTAATATGATAAATTTATTGCGGATGGTGTTCTGACTTCTGGAGGACTCTATGAATTGTGCATTGATGAATATGTCATGAATGTCACTACCACTAATAAAAACCCTAAAAGATCTAGGGAGAATGGAAATCATTCGAATATGATTTGGCATCAAAGGCTTGGTCATTTATATGTTGACAATAGATTGATAAAAGATGGACACTTAGATTTTCTACAGGTCCAATCTTTACCTACCTGTGAGCATTGCATTCGAGGTAAAATGACCATGATGCCTTTCCATAACAAGGTTACGAGATGCGAAGGTATTCTTGACCCAATACATACTGATGTATGTTGTCCCTTCAGTAGCGCGACCCGAAATGGATATCCATATTATTTAACGTTTATCGATCACCATTCGCGATACAGGTTTATCTTCCTACTACGTTATAAATCTGAAACCCTTGAAAAGTTCAAAGAGTTTAAGGCTTTGGTTGAGAACCAAACCGATAGGAAGATTAAACGGATTCGATCAGACCGAGGTGGCGAGTACGTCTCAGATGAATTCAAGGGATACCTTAAAGAGAATGGAATTGTTTCCAATCTCACTCTCCCTGGAACTCCCCAACTTAATGGTGTTGCTGAAAGACGCAACAGGACAATCATAGACATGGTCCGTTCAATGATGATCAAAGCACGTTTACCTCTTAGTTTCTAGGGATATTCAGTAGAGACTGCAATATATATCCTGAATAAGATTTCTAGCAAATATGTACCCAAGACTCCTCACGAGCTCTGGTACGGAAACAAACCTAGTGTTAGACACTTGAGGGTTTGGGGATGCATGGTCCATGCAAAGAATGTGAACGCAAGTAAGCTGGAATCTCATACTTGTGAGTGTTACTTCATTGGGTATGTTAAGGATGGTATTAGACATCAGCTTTATGACCCTGAGACCCAAAATGTTTTTGTATCTAGAGATGGGAAATTTCTAGAGGATGATTTCCTTAAAGGTCAAGATAGAAATGAAGTAGAAGAACTCATCGAATTCACTGAGGATTTTGAGATTCCTGAACCAGAAACTGAAGAGATAAATGAAGATGAAACACCCATACCTATTCAAAGGAGTTCGAGGGTGGTTGCACCACCTGAAAGGTATGGATTCCATGTGTCAAGTGAGACTGACAATGATCCTACTTCATTTGATGAAGCACTCGCGGATCATGACATGGATTGATAGATACTATCAATGAAGTCAGAGATTGACTCCATGCATAAGAATGGTGTATGGACCCTAGAGGATCCACCTAAAGGGGTAAAAACCATTGGGTGTAAATGGATCTTCAAGAGAAAAAGGGGACCTGATGGGAAAGTAGAGACTTTCAAGGCACGGCTCGTAGCCAAGGGCTACACACAGAGAGGAGGAATCGACTACGATGAGACGTTCTCTCCTATGGATATGCTTAAGTCCATAAGGACACTGCTAGCTATAGCTGCATCTCTTGACTACGACATATGGCAGATGGACGTCCAGACAGCTTTCCTCAATGGATACCTCGAGGAGGATATCTATATGGAGCAGTCCTAGGGCTTCATAGTTGAGGATGGAAAAGTGTGCAAGCTAAAGAAATCCATCTATGGGCTCAAACAAACTTTTCTTAGTTGGAACATCAGATTTGATGAAACCATAAAGAGTTATGATTTTGTGCAGAATCCTTATGAACCTTGTGTGTACAAGAAGCTTAGTGGGAGCGCCACTATGTTCATCGTGCTTTACGTAGATGATATCCTTATGATTGGGAATGATACATGAATGATGACCAGTGTGAAGATTTGGCTATCTCATACCTTCGAGATGAAAGATCTTAGAGAAGCCTCTTACATCTTAGGCCTGAAGCTGTTCAGAAACCGAGAAAAGAGGATGTTGGGATTGTCACAACATGGATACATTAAGAAGATTCTTGAACGATTCCATATGGATAGTTCCAAGAAAGGATTCCTCCCCTTAAGACATGGTATTCATCTGTCTAAAGGGATGGCTCCTCAAAGTGTTGAGGAAAAGAAGGCCATGGGTGGATGCTACTACGCATCAACTGTTGGAAGCTTAATGTATGCCGTGATGTGTACTAGGCCAGACATCTACCATGCAGTGGGAGTGGTAAGTTGTTACCAATCCTGCTATGGAGAGCAACACTGGAATGCAGTATATAACATATTCAAATATCTAAGACGAACGTAATATTACATCTTGGTCTATGGAGATGGTAATTTCCAAGTCTTGGGATATTGATGATCGAAAGTCGACATCAGGTTTTCTATTTCTGTTGAACGGTGGTGCTATGAGCTGGAGAAGCAAGAAGAAGAACACTACGACGGATTCAACAACAGAAGCCGAATACATTGCCGCATCGGATGCTGCAAAGGAGGCGGTGTGGTTGTGCAAGTTCATCTTGGAGCTTGGCGTAGTTTCCTCTGATACTCCCATCCCGTTACTCTGCGATAACACGGTAGCCATTGCCCAGGCAAAGGAACCCAGATGGCATCAAAAGAGCAAGCACGTGGAAAGGAAATACCACATCATTCTGGAGATTCAAAAGCGTGGTGATATCATCATCACCACGGTGGCCTCTGCCGACAACATTGTTGATCCTCTTACCAAACCTCTAACACAGAAGGTTTTCGACCAGCATGTAATGAGTATGAGTTTAAGGATTGTTCCTTCATGGTTCTGAGGGCTAGTGGGAGATTATTATCCATGTGAGCTCGAGGAGAACCATTCTTACAATAAATGTTATTGTAATAAATACGTTTTATCAATAAATGTTATTGATTGTTTTACTCCCTTTCTGAAATTAAATGAATGAATGCACTATAAGATCCCTCTATACAATTAGGGTTATGTACCATGGCCGTCTTGATAATCATATAGCTGTTGATTCATTAAATGAATCATAGAGGTTGGTGTTTGGATGAATATCTAATGAGTTATATAGAGGACTCATCAAGCACCGTCAAATGATTACTAAGAGATGATCTCCAGCATGAGTAGGAGACGGCAATCCTTTCTCACAAAGGCTGATATATGACCGACCCTTGATGCAGGTTCTCTTCATGGGAATAGTGATTCAAAGGTGTCAGATTAGTTAGGTCAAAGGGTTGACTTAGCGAGATCGAGATAACCTAAGTCCTAAGTTGAATACTGTCACAACATAGGCACACATCCTCGACCGGAGACATATGCGTTACTATATGTCTGAGTATGTACATTTGGCAGACCATTAGGTTGATGACCTAACCAAGGTATATACACCTGCAAGCTGGTGTGCATATATGGGCATATGAGTAATACGATCTCTCAAAGGGATCATACAGGTTCTCTTATGAATCAGAAGACATGAGCTCACTCATGAGGTATTGGGACCGATCAAATTCCATGCATGGTTGTCGTGCTTTTGAAGCATAACAAGAATATGAAGGTATGATATATGGTTTGGGAAAGCATATGATCGATACCGATTCCCAATGACCAAGATTGAGAAACTTGGTGATCAAACCCTGAAGAAGATAGTGTAAAATTGATCTTCATCTTCAGGTTGATCATAGGTCTTACAGTATGCAGGATGTGCAGGTATTGGGAATACATGAGGGTGATGTGATCATAAACGATTGTATAACCATGACGCTTCCAGTCCGAGGGAGTGATGAAAGATGTCTGTATTTTAGTGACTCCTCTCTGTAGAGAAGTAACTTGATTTTAGTCCAAGTGTTGGACATTGATTTGAATGAGATTCAGATGCAATGAGAAGATTAAGTATACAGACTTGATTTAATTAGGCATCTATGGGAGGTCCGTTCGATCTGGATTTGAGATGAGATCTCAATATCCAAGTCACTATACATGAAACAATACAATCACCCTGTCCTTTTCTCCAAGTATCTGTGGAGAAAGCACATTATTCTTGAAGGAGTTCAGGAATAATTCCTATGATGAATTTTGTATCCAAGACGGAAGGTCTTAATGATAATTTGAATGAGATTAATATTATGAGAATGATTATACAAGATAATTAAATGAGATTTAATTATCAAGGAAATACAGATCGTGGATAGTGCTATCCATAATATATGTGTATATATATTATAAATATGATTTATGATATATTAGAGAGAGAGAAGCTTTGTAAATAACATTTGTTAATTATTAATGTGAATTGGATTCACATTAAGTAATTAATTGGAAATGTAATTTACAAATTAGTTTGGGTTGTGAATATGATTCACATATTTTTCAATGGCATGATTGAAATATTCATAAAGTAATTTGGACATAATTTGGTGGATATTATTGCAGTAAAAGTTATTGCAATTTATTAAGAAATAATAGGACAAAATAAAAAGGAGATAATCACCACCAAAATGAGGTGGCATCACCAATGACTTAGTCATAGGTGACGCTCCCCCCCCCCAATTTCAGGGGGTGATTTGTTGTCTCCCTTTTTATTATCTTGTTATCTCTTAATAATTGATTTATGTTAAATTAAATTATGTTGATGATAATACAACATATATTTGATTTGATATAAATTAATGTTGTTGGTTTTTAACAAACAATCATCATGGCCATTGATTGATGCATAGATCAATCTAGTCGTTGGATCTATGTATGCCATGGATTGAGATCCATTGGATCCTAGACTAATATATAAGGAAGGCACCCTTTGGAAAATATAAACAAGACAACATAAAGAGTACATGCCTACTCTCTCTCTCCCCTTCTCATTCTCACCGTCTCTCTCTCTAAGGGGGCCATCCATCTTATGCATTGAGAGAGACCTTCTCGCCTTCGCCTTCGACTACTCGAGGATCTCCATCTTCTTTGGAGCTGCTTGCTCTAGAGGAAGACAACGGATTTCATTGGACGAAATTAGGCGATTCAAAGCTTGGATCTTCGTCGAGGATTGCGGGAGTCACGCGTCTCATCATCGTGCTCGTAAGTGCTGTCTTCGTGGATCGGACTTGAGCCAGGAGGATCTCTTGCTTTAGAGATCTCGTGATCGCAACCAAACTTCGAGAGGTATTTCTAATACTTTATGGTTTGATGAAATGATCCAAGAAACGTTCTTGTGATCATGTGGTTTCATCATATGTTTTAAATTTTTTAAAATTCCACTGCACATTGCGACTAGTGTGACTAGTCGCCCTGGTCGCATGAGATGCGATTGTCACGCTTCTGTGATGCGCTTGAGGATTCGCCATATCCTTCAAGTTCACCCTGAGTATAGCTTAATCATAAGATGAGAATGGGGTGTTGAACAAAAAGAATGAATTGCATAGACAGAATGGATCGATACAACAATGGAATCGAAGTAAAAATCAACTACGAGATGCAAATGATGTGTGTCAAAGATCACATCTCATATAAAATGAATAGGGGCAACGTTGACAATCAATGG
Source organism: Ottelia alismoides (assembly GCA_037367405.1). Lineage (NCBI taxonomy): Eukaryota > Viridiplantae > Streptophyta > Magnoliopsida > Alismatales > Hydrocharitaceae > Ottelia > Ottelia alismoides. Next base: position 172,301 of record JAZKJV010008411.1, read on the forward strand.
ATCATGATCTAGATATGGATTCAAGCCCTGACTGTTGGCTCGAAAGGTGGAATCAGATGACAACTCAGACATGTCAATGCTTCTGTTGTCGTGCACCTTTCTGATCAAGTATGGTCCCTTCCATTTACTCTATAATTTCCCTAGAAATAACCTCAACCTAGCATAAAATAGCCAGACTCTCTGGTTTGGCTCAAATTGTTTATGGTTGATGTGAGAGAAGGATATGGGGAATCCTCAAGCGCATCACGGAAGCGTGATGATCGCATCTTATGTGATCGAAGCAACTAGTCGCACTAGTCGCTAGGTGCAGCGAAATTTAAAATTTTAAATCATATGATGAAACACATGATCACAAGAACAATTCTTGGATCATTTCATCAACCAAAAAGTATTAGAATTACCTCTCGAAGCGTGGTTGTGATCACTAGATCTCAAAAGCAAGAGATCCTCCTGACTCAAGTCCGATCTATGAAGATGGCACTTGCGGGCGCGATGATGAGACGTGTGCTTCCCGCAATCCTTGATGAAGATCCAAGCCTTGAATCTCATGATTTCGTCCAACGAAATCCGATGTCTCCTTCTAGAGCAAGATGCTCTAAAGAAGATGGAGATCCACGAGCAATCGAAGCGACAACACGATGGCGTTAACTGCGACTGCTATTACCTCAAGGTCACAAGGTGGTCGACCACCTTTAGAGAGAGAGAGGGAGATGGGAGAGAATGAGAGTTGAGAGAGAGAGTAGACGTGTACAATGTGTTTTCTCAATGGGCTAGGGTTGCCCTGTTTATATACTAGTTTGGGAGTCCATGGATCACAATCCATGGCCTACACAAAATCAATGGTTGGATTGATATGTGTATTTAATCAACGGCCATGATCATTGTTGTTTAAAAACAACAATTTATTAATTTATATTAAATCAAATATATGTTGCATTATAATAAACATAATTTAATTCAATAAAAATCAATTATCATTAAATAATGAGATAATAATCAAAAGGATAATTAATCCATCCAAAAATATGGGGCATCACCCAAGACCAAGTAGTGGGTGACGCCACCTCATATTTTGGTGGATTATCTCCTACTTTTATTTTATATCATTATCTCTTAATTATTTGCAATATCATTTATTGCAAAAATTATCCACTAAATTAATTTCAAATTAATTAGTGAATTTTTCAATCATGCCATTGAAAAAATATGTGAACATATTCACAACCCAAACTAAATTGTAAATTACATTTTCAATTAATTGCTTTATGTGAATCCAATCCACATTAACAATTAATAAATGACATTTACAAAAAAGTTCTCACTCTCTCTAATATATTATAAATCATATTTATAATATACACAGATATTATGGATAACACTATCCACAATCTGCATTTCCTTGATAATTAAATCTCATTTATTTATCTTGGATAAACATTCTCGTAATATTAATCTTATTCATATTATACTTGATAATTAAATCTCATTTAATTATCAACATCTTGTTGCTTGGATACATAGTTCATCAGATGAATTATTCTTGAACTCCTTCAATAATAATGTGCTTTTTCTGCAGATACTTGGAGTTAAGGACAGGCCGATTGTATTATTCCACGTATAGTGACTTGAATGTTGAGATCTCATCTCAAATCCAGATCTCATGGACCTCCCATAGATGCTTGATTAAATCAAGTCCGTATACATCTTCTCATTGCATCTGAATCTCATTCAGATCAATATCCAACACTTGGACTAAGATCAAGTTACTTCTCTACTGAGAGGAGTCACTAAAATCCAGATTTGTTTCATCACTCCCTTGGAATGGAAGCGTCATGGTTATACAATCGTTTATGATCACATAACCCTCAGGTATTCCCAATACCTGCACATCCTGCATACTGGAAGACCTATGATCAACCTGAAGATGTAGATCAATTTTACATTGTCTTCTTCATGGTTTGATCACAAAGTTTCTCAATCTTGGTAATTGGGAACAAGTATCGATCATATGCTTTCCCAAAGCATATATCATACCTTCAAATTCTTCTCATGCTTCAAAAGCACGACGACCATGCATGGAATTTTATCGGTCCCAATACGTCATGAGTGAGCTTATGTCTTCCGGTTCATAAGTGAACATGTATGATCCCTTTGAGAGATCGTGTTACTCATATGCCCTTACATGCACACCAACGCACTGGTGTATTGACCTTGGTTAGGTCATTAACCTATTGGTCTGCCAAATGAACACACTCAGACATATAGTAACACATTTGTCTCCGGTCAGAAGATGTGTGCCTATGCTTTGACAGCATTCAACATAGGACTTAGGTTATCTCGATCTCGCTAAGTCAACCCTTTGTCATAACTAATCTGACACCTCTAAATCACTATTCCCATGTAGAGGACCTGCATCAAGAGGTCGGTCAGATATATTTGTGTGAAAGGATTGCCATCTCCTACTCAGGCTGGATATCATCTCTTAATAATTATTCCACGGTGCTTGATGAGTCCTCTATCTAACTCTTTAGATATTCATCCAAACACCAGCCTCTATGATTCATTTAATGAATCAACAACTATATGATTATCAAGACGACTATGGTACATAACCCTAATTGTACAGAGGGTCCTTATAGTGCATTCATTTATTTAATTTAAGAAAGGGAGTGAAACAATAAATAACTTTTATTGATAAAACATATTTATTACAATAACATTTATTGTAAGAATGGTTCGCCTCGGGCTCACATGGTTAACAATGAGATTCATGCCATACCTTCACTCTAACCTTATATTGTAGGCTACTTGAGAAGGTTGTGTCTCTCAACTCCTCTAGGGTTGCCAATTCTGATTTCTGATGATCTATACACTCTTGGGATCCAATAGTATCTTGGTAACTGCCCAAAGTGACTTATGCTTGATCTCCACTGGTAAGTTGTATTGATTGCCATAAACGAGTCGAAATGGAGATGTGCCCAAAGGTATCTCAAAGGAAGTCCGATAGGCCCACAAGTTCGAGTCGAAAAGTTGTGACTAATCCTTTCGATCTTGGAAGACAACCTTCTCCAGGATAGTCTTAATCTCCCTGTTCGAAACCTTTGCAAGATAATTAATATGTGGATGATTTAAAGTGGAAACTCTATGGTCAATGTTGAACTCGCTAGTAAGGACCTTACCTTATCGTTGATAAAATGAGTCCCCCCATTGGAAATCAAGACTCTCGGTACCCCAGACCACAAAATGATATTCTTCCTCAAAAATTTGCAAATAGTATTTGCATCTGCGGCTCGGGCGAGGATGGCCTCAATCCAATGACTAACATAATCCACAACAAGCAAAATGTACTGAAACCCCTAACTCTTTGGGAGTGGAGCCATAAAATCGATGCCCCATACATCAAAAACCTCATAGAAGTGAATGGGCTGCATCGACATCATATCTCTTTGTCCACAAGTGCCCATCCTCTGACAACCAGTACACCTCCTCACGAATTCATATGAATCCTTGAAGAGGGTAGGCCACCAAAGGTTGGATTGGAGAACTTGCTTCGTTGTCCGTCTCCCAGAGTGATGTCCTCCTACCTCAAGCTTGTGACAATAGGTGAGGATGCTGTGGTGCTCCTCTAGAGGAATACACCGATGCCAGATACTATCCCCCCTTCATGGTAAAGGTTGGAATCCTCCCAATGGTACGACTTGGCCTTCGCGAGGAAGGTCTCAAGCTGCATGAGCCAACCTTGTCGAACTTTCTTGGCAACAAGATAGTTCAAAATGTCAGCGTACCATTAAGTGAGGTGATAGCAAGAATTAACTCATCTGGGAATGTCTTAGTGATAGGTATGGTTTGCTCTGAATCCTACAAATTCTCTAATCAGGATAGGTGATCCGCCACCACATTCTTCACTCCAATTTTATCCTTAATCTCTTTATCAAACTCTTGGAGTAGAAGGATCTATCGGGTCAATCTGGCTTTGGCATCCTTCTTTGCCAGGAGGTAACGGATGGCGGTATGATCTGTGTAAATTGTCACTCTAGATCTTGGAATGTAAGATCGAAACTTATCCAAAGCAAAAACTACGGCTAGCATCTCTTTCTCATTCACAGTGTAGTTCTGTTGAGTAGAATCCAAAGTTTGGATAACGTAGTGAATGGCAAAAGGTAATCCATCCCTCCTCTATCCAAGCACAGCCCTTATGAAAAAAATCAAAAGTATCCATCATGATCTCAAACGGGAGAGACCAATCGGGTGGTTGAAGGATATGAGCCTGCATAACTAATCCCTTGAGAGCCTCAAAAGATGCAAGACACTTATCATCTACTAGGAACCCGACGTCTTTCGTCAGTAGATCAGTAAGCGGTCGGGAAATCCAATTGAAGTCATGTATGAAACGTCGGTAGAAACTGACATACCCCAGAAAAGACCGCAACTATCGCAAATTAGACGGTGGATTGGGCTTCTTGATGATATCCACCTTGGCCGGATGAACTCCAAGCCCCTTTTAGAGATGATGTGGCCAAGGACCATCCCCTGAGTCATCATGAAGTGACTCTTCACCCATGATAAAACAAGGTTGACCTCGATGCAGCACTGAAGTACTCTGTCTAGGCAATCAAGACAAGCATCTAACCCATCACCGTAGACCGAAAAGTCATCCATGAAGTCCTCTAAACATTCGCCCACCATGTCCGAGAAGATGGAAATCATACACCTTAGCATATGTATAAAACCACACGTTCCAATTAGACATGTGAACGTCGTTTTCTCCTGGTCTTCGGGTGCTATGGCCACCTGATTGTACCCTGAATACCCGTCAAAAAAACAGTTGTGACTCTTCCTGGCTAACCTCTCGATATTCTGATCAATAAAAGGCAGCGGGAAATGATCCTTCTTGGTGGCCTGATTCAATCGTATGTAATCCAAGCAGACCCTAAAAGAAATGGGTACTCAGGTAGATATCTGCTCTCCTAACTCGCTCACAAGTGGTGTGATACCTGGCTTCTTAGGTACCACATGCAACAGACTAACCCACTTGGAGTCAGACATGAAGTAAATAAAATCATTGCTCCACCACTTAAATATTTCCTTCATGACCACATCTCGAATATTCGAGTTCATCCTTTGTTGGAACTCATGAGATGGCTTGGCATCGTCTTCAAGATAGATGTAGGGGAGCACAGGGTCGAACTTTTTTAGTACAGATCAGCTACGCTCCATCTGATTGCCAGTGGTTTCTTTCAGGAACCTCCATCAAGTGAAATTCTTGATCTTCAGTCAAATCTGCTGAGATAATGACTTGAAACATATTTGGATCACTCGCAAGAAATCTATACTTCATGCTCTACGGCAAGGTCTTCAACTCAGGACAAGTGGGGGCTGGAAAATCTGCCTTCTGAAAGGTCTACTTGAAGGCTACTAAATCTGCATGTGAGAACTCTTGTTGAATCTGCAAATTTGACGAAAACAACCGTGCTGATGTATCTATCAACTGCACTGGCTTGCTCTCCGTCCTAGTTGTGGGCTCTATGGACATCAGACAGGGTAAATAATCATCAAAATATTGCCAATAAAAATCAGTGTTTGAGCCCTAGAGATCTAAGTCCGAATCGCATGAAATATAATCTGTTCTATTACTCTGATTGCAATCATTAGCCTCTATAGTGTCCCGTGCCATGAGTGTACTCTCTGAACTCTCATCAGTTGTCATCTGTAAAGCTGCAGTGTATGAAGGTGTGACAAGAGCTCATGACGCTGGATCTGTCCAAACTGCTTCATCGTCTATAATAATATCTCCTCGTGGACGTCTAGCTATGCATCATTCATCTGCTCTGAATCGATGGTCTTCTCTGAGCAAGCTGAGTCTATAACTCTAGTCTCCTCAATCATCTCTATTTTTACACTTTCTCCGTCGACGTGAAAGTATACCTTCCCGCAATCGTGATCGGACATTGCTTTGGCTGTGGCCAAGAAAGGTCGTCCTAAGATGATGGGGGTATTGGTCACAGATTCAGGGATCTCCATGTCTAGTACGACAAAGTCCACGGTGAATTTCATACCCTGAATTGTGACAACAACGTCCTTCAATATCCCCTTAGGCCTCTTAACAGATCTATCAACAAACTGAAGTAATGTCTGATGAATCTCAGATTCATCACTCTAAAAGTCATGACTTAAACTCAAATCCCTAAAATTCAAGAGAATTTCTTCATTTATTTTGCATAATTAGCATTCATGCATGTTTTGATAAGAATTGCATTTTATCACTCATTATTGCACAAAATAAAAAGCCAAAAAAATCCCATCCAAAATGACCTATAAAATAGCCTCACTTCCCTGATTTTTAACTAATTCATGCTAACTCCAAATGACATAAACCACCTCCATTTTGTACATATCACTAATAAGAATAAATAAAAAATACAAAAAAATAACTAAAATAAGTGGACCAAAAACTCAAACCCTAGTTGTAGGATTTTCGGACTAAAACCTCAATAACTTCCTCATACAGTGTCTGATTTGATCCTACTCACTTTTGAACTCATGTACATTCAAACACCTTCAAAACATAATCAATTCATGTGAATCAGAGCTCGTATGTGAAAGTTGGATTTTGGGCCTCTTTTGTACATTTTGTAGGTTTTTTGACCTATTATTTTATATACATAATTAATCCATTTTATTTTATTTCTTTTTCATTTATTTTCTTTTTAAATGTTTTACTAAAAAGTGCAAAAATCCAAATACAAAATGATCTTGAAATCAAAGAAACTATCTGAGTCTGAATCTTCACTAACCATTTGTACAAAAATTGTCATTTTCGTATTTTATTTTATTTCTTATTTTTCTTAATTACTAAAATCCAAAAAAGATAGATTAATGTGTAAATATTTATCTTTGTTTTTATCATATTTTTGAGGTCTTTATCTGATTTAAAAATAACAAAAAAATTATAAAAACAAAAAATCAAGGTATTCTATGTACATGGGATACCCAAAAAATATCAGTTTGCACAAATGATCGATTTTGGTTTTGATCTCTATTTGAAAGTTGTAGATCTCATCGAGATGAGTAATTTTATGAAGAAAAATTTTCGATCCGAGGATGTTTTCTATTTCTTTTTTAATTACCTTAAATTTTTTATTTTTTGATTTTTCAGGGGCTGACACGTGGCTGCTCCTAGAGCCGCCACGTATCACCCATTTTTAACATTTATTTTCATTTATCTTTAATACAAAAAAATAAAATTAAATAAAAAATTATAAATATAAATATAAATATAAATATAAATATAAATATAAATATAAATATAAATATAAATATAAATATAAATATAAATATAAATATAAATATAAATATAAATATAAATATAAATATAAATATAAATATAAATATAAATATAAATATAAATATAAATATAAATATAAATGAAATATAAATATAAATATAAATTAAAGGCACTGCCACGTGGTACGATCTGGGACGTCCGATCGGACGGCCCCAGACCCGTCTTCCTCATCTCCCACTTTCCCAATTCGCCATGGCGCCTCCTCCTCCTTCCATCTAAGGTTGGCCGCCATCGCCTCCGCGCCACCCTTCCACCTTCTATCTAAGGGGGCGCCACCCTTCCATATTGCCCTCAATGCCCCTCCAATCTTGGCAATCACCCAATCAATCTCACATTGCCTTCCTTCTTATTCAACTTCGTGCAATCTTCCTCTTCATCATATCTTGTCTCCTCTACTCCTGCCATTTCGGCCCCCCTCTCCCTCTACTATAACGGACCACCGCCGGCCATACTTGAAGCCATCCGCCGATATGCAACAGAGCAAGAGAGCGACCACCACCGGAGGTGACAGATCCGGCATTGCCTTCCTGACCTGCAACAAGATCCGACCAACTTCAGCCATCATAGCTCATGCCTACGTTGTACAGTGCCAGCTATGGCTCTCTGTCGTTGAGCACCACCATATATCCATCTCCTTCTTCTACTTCAACCACGCATGACGGTCGTATGCCTCCCCCGACTCCAACAACGCCTCCAGCCCCCTTCGTCGGGTGCCTCACCTTACGCCTTCGACAGAAGCTCCAGTCGCCAGCTCCGCCATGCCTCGTTGCCGAGCAGCCTCGCACCGCCTGCTACCCTGGTCGACGACCACCATGCCTCCGCTCGAGGACCACCGTTCCCTACTTTTTGTTGCAAACAGTCGGGTACGAGGCTCGAGACTCCCACGCATGTGAGAAGCACGTGCATTGGGGGATGTTTACATCGAACCCCCTAAAGACACGTTCATTTGCGCAACAGTCCAGTACCCAAGGGTCAAGTGCTACGCACGTGACCACTTAGGTTAATTGTAGAAGCCCCCCCAAACTTCGCCTATTGGCAATCCGGTCCCGCTATTCAGAGGGCATGTGCGACAGCCGCGCCCCTCTAACCATTTTGCAATCTGACCTCCAAGGGTCTCGGTAATTCCATTTATACCCCTGCTCTACAAATTTTTTATTTTTTATATTATTTTAATTGCAAACAGACCCATGTGTTCCCCCTTTATTTTGAACCACTTAAATACGTCATTTTATTTATTAAAAATAGACACTGTATTCTACAATGATTTTTCAACATGTTGGCATGTTTGTGATATTTTTGTGGTCTATGGATAATTACTACTTATTATTTTCAAGGAAATTACATATTTTGCCCATTCTGTTCTTGGAAATTCATAATTAATTAACCAATGTCCTAAAAATTGCCAAAAATTCTCAGATTCGAGGATTAATTGTGTACATGGTGCCAAAAAAGAATTGCATTTGTATGCATGATTTTCCCTATAAAATCTATTTTGTATATTTCTATCTTTAATTTTTAATAGGTATTAAAACTTGTATTTTTGAGGTTTAGGATTTTTCTAAGATCGATCACCTAGTGATAGAACTTGGATAATTTTACCCTTTGAAAATAAACAGGTTAGATATTTATTATAATTAATTACTGAAATTCACACTATTTGAATTCATCAATTCTTAAAAATATTTATCTTGGGATTAAATAATTTCAAAAAAATTGCAGTGCATTCATTTCTTCGTGATTGACATCTCGGCCAGGTTTCATATTTTTCAGACATCATTTGATTGATCTTTACTTTTTAGTCCCTAAATCTGGCCACATTTGATTTTGCATCCCAAAATCGCAGTAAAAATTCCAAAAAGACCGCCTCAACAACCGTGCACAAACTTTGATAGACAAATTTCTAGGTTGTTCCTTTGCCTCCTTGAGTTCGACCTTGGAACATGCCCAAATAAAATAAACATAAAACCATGCTGATTAAAAATTGATTTATTTCTTGTGGTTATTTTTTGATCGATTTTGAATTCCCGCCTACAACGAAACGACAACTTTAAAGCTTAATTCACACAAATTAACATAGGATTTTCGCAGCTCGTCAGATGGCGTCATTGCCGAGGAGGCAAACGGCTTAGTTTTTGCCTAAAATTTTTGTATTCGATTTTCCACATTCGAGTATCTGATCCCGGATCTTCACTGTATATTTTCCATAATTTTTTTGTTTTATTTTTCACCATTTATTTTCTTGTTTTATTTTTAATTAATTTTTATGTTACACTCTTATACTCTCTCTCTTATTTTTCTTGCGAGGTACTTGACAAATGTGGAGCGGTTTCTCACAAAATGGACGCATCTTCACTGGTGCATGAAAATCCGCATTAAAATTAAGATCGAGTCGAGTCATGAGAGAGCGTAGAGTCTAGGATTTATTTTCTACAATTTTAATTTTTGTAATTAATTGCTCATTTATAGCGGTGTCTGTTCGGACTCTCGCATGTGTAAAAAAGGCCTTTAACTTTTTCTGTGGTATGTTGTGGCTTGTTTCACTCTCCGGTGAGGGTGGGGCCCAATTTGAGTGGCTCGTAGGTTAGACCGGAACATATGGCTATTAGGTCTTCTATAATTTTTTACCGTGCTCGTAGAACCTAGGACCACACTTCACATTAATTGAGATGCACATTAGATCGTTTAATTTAAAGTCAAATTCAAATCATTTCTTCACTGCTAATAGAACTTTCTGCTAGGTGCGGTTTTCATCGGCTTGCATTCGTATAGATTAAATTTTCAATTCTTGTATTGCATCCCATATGTAGATTGTGAGGAATCATTGTAAGTCTTCTAACTGAGCATACATCATTGTTTCACATGCATCGGCTTTTCTCGAATTTCTCCCTCTTGTTTTGTCACATGATTTTAAAAGGAAATTGGGACTGGACGGTAGACGTGTATTTGTGCTCATTTAATTTTTTAGTGATCACCTAATTAAAATTGGTACTACTTAACAAAGCTAATTAAATAACTCATAAAATCAAGAATGTTTGCGGGAGGGCAACCCTGACCTTGGATGCATTTATTTGTCTGAGTGAGCGATAGATGATACTTAAGGTTAGAGCCCAGCTCTGGAATCTTCGTTCAGACTACTGATTCTAAAAACGATTAGATACTTCTCAGTGGGGATCTACGGGTAGCCGGTAAATGGTCCAGATTTCCTTAGCATAGTGGGTGGTTTAGAGGACATTGTGTAAGGCTCCATCATTAAGTAACACGGGTAGTTGTTTTACGGTCCGTACTTACACCCATACTGACTGAAAGTGGATGCAACTAGTCATAAGAATCGGGTCAGTCTTTACGAAAATTTCTGACACCTAACAACTCGCTAAATTTTTTCCAATGTTGAATTTATCACCAACTAAAATTGAAAAGATAATTTGTCGATCTCTTGCGGCTTCATTATGTTAGTTGGTGAACTAGGGGTTTGATTTGTGTTTGCATTGGTGTGCGTAAACCTGTTTCAAAGATAAAAAACTGCACACTTGTGCCATCACTCTCCTTGATAAATTTTTTTGTAAATATCCTGTGCACTTGAACCGATATTAACCATGTCGATTTATCATCAACCTCCTTTAACAAAGAAAGGACAATGGTCTGTGTACCCATATGATATATATTATGAAAAAGAATTTGACTTGGTTAGACCCAAATCATCCAAATCCTCTTCTATCAAATATCCTCCAACATCCGACTGAATTCAACATACCATATGTGCCACCTTCCTCATCCTTTGATACACATGATCACGTGCCATCTTGGACTGAACCGTCTTATTCCCGATTTCTCATCGAAACTAATGAACCATTTAAAGATCAGATCATTTCTGAGACTCATAACTAGTCGAGACACCAAACCCAACTGCCTTCCTTCTTTCCTCACAATCCTATTGGGACAGGTCCACAATTTACAGAAATGCATTCAGACTGGACCTTAGGGAATAATATGATGGCCCGATCAAACCTCAAGGAGAGGTCCACACCTAATGATCAACGAGGTTGGATTGACCCTAACGATCAAATTCCTATTGACTAATCAGAATACCACTCTTTCGGACAACCCGCACATACAAAGGATCAAACGGATTATATCGACACATATGTACCCTGTATGACTCCATTATTCGAGGATACAATCAATCAGGACCATGGAAGTAGACTCTACTCAAACTAGCATTACATGCCTGAGTCACAACATGTTGAGAATGAGACATACAGATTTCCGCAAAATCCTTCCACTGAGCAGACTCATCCACAATTTTTGAGGCGAAATTTTCAGAAAATAACAATTACATATTAGATATTCCAAGAGAATCTCCTCTTAGCACATATAGGAAAATAGAAGATGAAATTACTGAATCTCAAATTAAAAAACAAGAACATACACCGATTGCTCCCATGATTGATCATTAAAAGAATTTTGAGGATGATATTTCAAGGATAAATAAGAGTTGTGATTTATTGGAGGATAAATTTAGAAAGTCCGTCGACTAACTAATTTCACTCTTTAGTAGCACCGATATAAAAATGGAAGAGGAAAATATTGGATCGCATGTTGAAAATTCTGAGGATATTCAGAAACCTAGAGACTATTATCACTCTTGGGACGATCCTGACAGTGACACCTCTGCCTATCACTCCCCTAGGGATAATTCTTATTCTGACTCTGACTCGGCATATCAAAACCCTTCATCATCTATGGAAAACACCACATCTACACACTACACAGAAAATACCGAAAAATTGAAATATTAAAAAACACCTAACAAATCAAAAATCTAGAAAAATACATAAAAATTGAAACCGAAGAAGATCTGAAGAATTTGGATCCTGCTTTATGGGAAGCACTGGAGAAAAGATTGATTTTTGAACTTGGATTGATACAAGCCATTAAATACTTCCCTAACTTTAAAGGATGTGTATTGAGCAAATTAATGATGAAAAAGTCGGGCAGGATAAGAACAAAGACTGAAAGACATATCTTGTCAATGACCACCTCCTTGGTGTTTAGGAGAAAAATCAAGAGCTGTATAGTGAAGCGGTTGCCCAGATTTGACTGTGGAATCAAAGACATCATATTTACCCGTGCTTGAATAAATGACAGCTCACCAATCAACATCCTCTCGACCTCTGTATTTGACAAGCTCAAACTCGGACCTATCAGAAAGATAAGAAAGATCGTTCAACTGGTTGATCGATCTATAAAATGGCCGAGAGCAACAATTTCAGTCATCATTACATTTAAGGTGCTCCGCCCAAAGTGGACTTCACGATCATTGATATTGAGTATCAAGGAGAATTCAACCAAACTCTAATCATTCTCAGAAATCCATTCTTGGCATTTACTAAGGCAATTATTGAGTGCGAGACTCGGGAAATCAACTTTACAACATCGGGAGCACTTCGATCTCAACCAATCTTTGAGGAAACACGATATTCCAAGGCGACCCATGAAGCCATCAACAACTGAAACCATCAACCGGTAGATGAGCCCTACCCCACTGCTACCCCTGAGATAACGGTTGTTGAAGGGACTATTGGTTTAGAGACTCTCCCCACTATTCCATTACTTGTTGCTCTCACCACGGAAAAGGGTTTTGTATATGGTCCTAAGACATATGCATGGGCGCATCGTGAGTCAACCGAAATCCCCTCAGACCACTTTGATCAAGTCAACCTGACAGAGGAATGCACCAACATCAAGTCAGTTGAGAATTGACATGCAGAGACTCTCCCCACTGTTCCATTTCTCACTGCTCTCGCCATGGAAAAGGGTTTCTTATATGATCCTGAGACATATGCATGGGCTCACCTTGAGTCAGACGAAACCTTCTCTGACTACATTGACCAATTCATTCCAACTCAGAAGTGCACCAACATTAAGAAAACTAAGAACAAATATGTGGGACGTGCACTGACTAAGAAGGAATATTTCAATGGTTATTCATATGGAGACTCAAATGTCAACACCTCACTCCTAGGACTAGCACCTTCACAAACAACATGAAACATGGTTGCTCCTTCATCTAAAAAGAAAGTCACCTTCCACCTTTCGGAAGATGAATTGTTTGATGATTCCTCATCAAGTCCGGAAAGGGTAATCTACATGAGTGAAGTATGTTCGGCAATCTTAAAATCCTATCTTTGCAAGGATCCAAACTTCAATTGTTGTTGAACGACTCCTGTTCTGCACTATTATTCATCCAAAGACAATTCTCTAGGTCTCATTAAATATACTGGAATAATTTCTTATGAGCTGACTGAGACTGGTTCTTCAGAGTATTCATCATCCAAGGATGAATCACTTGATCACAAGAAGGAACAAATTTTGAGAAAACAATTGAAGAAACCAAAGAACAAGAATATCTGGAGTACCTCCACTTTCAAATACTATTCCTCTAAGGATAGGTTTGATGATGGTTATCTTTAATCTGATTCATGCGCTTGATCTACTATCTAGCATGATATCTCTAAGGATAACAAAGATAATGGTTGGAAATCTTATGCTTCATCTCATTCTTATCATTACGATCTCCCACTACAGTCTCACAAAAAGAACAGCCGAAAACCGCCTTAATCATAGGCTACCCTCCCTCCCTCCCAACCCAATCTGTCTCCTTGTACATCTTCTTCCTCTACTTAGGCCAATGCCTAAGTATGGGGGGGGACTGATACCATTCTCCCCACCGCCTCATTTTCACCCTTCTATACTTAGGCTGACCAGAGCCTATGTATATGGGGAATTGATGCCCATATGTATATATTCTCCTCATTCACATATCCCGACCGCCTCCGTTTCTCTCTTCTTCTATACTTAGACTGTTCACAACCTAAGTATAGGGGGATGAGCAGATCTGCCTTTTTCTTTTTTTTCACTCTCTTACGTTTAGCCCGAGCTATGGCTTTCCTAAGCTTCTTGTGCTCTGTGGACACAACACTCGCTAAGTATAGGGGATGTGTGTATATATACTATGTATATATTTTACTCGTAGCTTGTACTTTCCCTGTAAGTCTATATGTATTTATAGGATGGGGAACTAACTTGAAAAAAAACAAAAAATGGAAAAAAAGTTTTGTTACTAACATTGACTGTGTCCAACCAAAATTTTTGAAAAAAAATGGCTTCTTATTCATTTTTGCATAAAAAAGTTCTTCCAAAAAAATCACAAAAATAACAAAAAAAGAAGAGAGAGTGTATCTGCATTTTAGGCACCTGCACTTCATTCAACATTACATGCATTTGCATTTGTGAAAATCCCTTGAATTCTGAATCGAGTTATGAGCAAAACCGAGAGTGGTCTGGACTTTACCTTAATCCACCTAATTTTCAGAGGAACTTCACCGATAAATAGGAATTTAGAAGCTTCATGTCTATGACTTAATTCTTCGATTTCCACATGAAAATGTGCAGAGTATGACTCTTAGTATCTAACCTAGTCTCCTCATTCTGGGTATGACTCTGGAATAAGGAATGTTTTTGTACTCTCGCACTATGCACTTTGCTCAACTCAGACGGGGTGTTGGAAGACTGTGTGAGTTTCTTTTCTAGTAGCGTGGACATCTAAAGACCGGAGTACGGGTTGAAATAAAGCTTCGGAAAAGGGATGGATGACTAGGCACAAATTTTTTTAAGACCCCAAAACATGAACGGAAAAAAAGATTTCATATCCATCGGGGCATAACAAGATCCACGTAGAGAAACCAAAAATTCAAAATACAAAGAAGCCAACTACCAAATAAACATTTGACCAAAAAGGTCCAAGCTTCAAGAAAACCTGCAGATCTTAGTGGAGACTTGGCTAAACTGGCCAGTATAACAAGGAGAGTTGACTACAGTGGCCACCCTCCAGTTCTTTTCTCCTTCTTCTAATTTCTCCCTCTATTCGATTGCGAACACAGCACGACAGACCTAAGAAGGAAATACCTGACTCCCTGAGGACGAGTTATTGGAGAGGAGGTTTGCATGGTAGTCTAACATTCTGGATGGGAAGAGCTAAAACCTTTCATACATGACTCAATTTTTCAACGTTCATAGGGTATGCTTTGGGAGGAGGATTGATCTAAGATGACTTATGAGCCGAAACTGTGACAATGATGTGTAGAACATGAAGGCTGGTATGGAACCCAATCTCATTTCACCTTATTGCATTTCTTTTAAAATTCTAAGTCTCATTGGAGTTCTGCTAAAGTAATAATACAAAGGTCGAGTCTAGTTTCATTTTCACCTTCATCTCATTGTCTTGGTATGGAACCCAATCTCATTTCACCTTATTGCATTTCTTTTGATGCTCAGGGACAAGCATGGTTTAAGTATAGGGGGATGATGAATCTCAGATTTCTAACTCTAAAGGTCATGAATTAAGTTCAAATCCCTAAAATTCGTTGGCATTTCTTCATTTATTTTGCATAATTAGAATTCATGCATGTTTTGATAAGAATTGCATTTTATCACTCATTATTGCACAAAATAAGAAGCCAAAAAAATCCCAGCCAAAATGACCTGTAAAATAGCCTCACTTACCTGATTTTTAACTACTTCATTCTGAATCCAAATGACCTCATTATGTACATATCACTAACAAGAATAAATAAAAAATACAAAAAATCACTAACTTAAATAAGTGGACCAAAAACCCCAAACCCTAATTGCAGGATTTTCGGACTAAAACCTCGATATCAATCTCATACAATGTCCAATTTGATCCTAATCACTTTGGAACTAATGTACATTCTTACCTTCAAAAAAGGACCAAGTTCTAGTGAATCGAAGTTCATATATGAAACTTGGGTTTTAGGCCTCTTTTGTACATTTTGTATTTTCACGGTTTTTGATCTATTATTTTATGTACATAATTAACCCATTCTATTTTATTTATTTTTCATTTATTTTATTTGATAAAAGTTTTATTAAAAGTGCAAAAATCCAATTAAAATGAGCTTGAATTAAAAGAAACTAACTGAGTCCGAATCATCACTAACCGTCTGTACAAAAATTGTCATTTTTGCATTTTATTTTATTTCTTCTATTTCAAAATTATTAAAAATCCAAAAAAATAGATTAATGTGTAAATATTTATCTTTGATTTTATCCTATTTTTTTCGGATTTTTGTATGGTTTAAAATAACAAAAAAATTATAAAACTCAAAAATCAAGGTATTCAATGTACATGGGATACCCCAAAAATATCACTTTGCACAAATGATCGATTTTAGTTTAGATCCCTTCATGACAGTGGTAGATCTAATTGAGATAAGCAACTTTTGTAAAGGAAATTTTTTGATACGAGGACGTTTGCTATTTCTTTTTGAATTGCCTTTATATTTTTATTTTTTTGATTTTTCTGAGGCTGGCACGTGGCCACTCCTGGAACCGCCACGTGTCACCCATTTTTAACCTTTATTTTCGTTTATTTTTATTAAAAAATATATTAAAAAAACTAAAATTAAAATTAAAGACCCCACCACGTGATATGATCTGGGACGTCTGATCTCGGCCGATCGGACGGCCTTAGACCCGTCTTCCTCATCTCCCACTTCCCCAATTCGCCCAGGCACCGTCACCTCCTTCCATCCATGGCAGACTGCCATCACCTCTGCTCTGCCCTTCCACCATCCATTTGAGGGGGCGCTGCCATTCCATCTTGCCCTTAATCCCCCTCCAATCTCGGCAATCACCCGATCAATCTGACGCCGCCTTCCTTCTTCTTCACCTCCGCACGATCTTCCTCTTTATCATATCTCATCGCCTCTACTACTGCCATCTCCAGCCCCCTCACCCTCTGTTGTAAAGGACCCCCGTGTGACATACTTGAAGCCATCCGCCGATACGCAACAGATCAAGAGAGCGACCACTGCCAGAGGTGACAAATCCGGCATCGCCTTCCAGGCCTATGGCGAGATCCGGCCAACATTAGTCTTCGCAGGTCCAGCTCTCCGTCGTTGAGCATCACCATATATCCATCTCCTTCTGCTACTTCATCCATGCACGACGGTCGTACGCATCCCCCGACTCCAGCAGCGCCTCAAGCCCCCTTCGTTGGGTGCCTCACCTTCTACCTTTGACAGAAGCTCCAGTCGCCAGCTCTGCTATGCCTCACCACCGACTAGCCTCGCTCTGCCTGATGCCCTGGTCAATGACTGCCATACCTTCGCCATAGAACCATTCTTCGCTACTCTTCACCGCCAACATGTTGGCACGAGGCCCGAGAACCCCACACACGTGAGGAGCATGTGCATTGGGGATAGTTTGCATCCAACCCATTGAAGACCCGTTCATTTGCATAGCAGTCCAGCACCCAGACGTGATCACTTGGTTTAATTGCAGAAGCCCCCCCCCCCAAGTTCGCCATTGGCAATCTGGTCCTGCTATTTAGAGGGCACGTGCGACGTACGTGCCCCTCTAGCCATTTTGCAATCTGACCCCTAAGGGTCTCATTAATTCCATTTTTACCCATGCTCTACATATTTTTTTCTTTATTGAAATTGCAAACATAACCTGGTGTTCCCTCTTTATTTTGAACCACTTCATTACATCATTTTATTTATTAAAAATAGGCACTGTGTTTTACAATTAATTTTCTACATCATGGCATGTTTTTGATATTTTTGTGGTACGTGGATAATTACTACTTATTATTTTCATGGAAAATTGATATTTTGCCCATTTTGTGCTTGGAAATTCATGATAAATTAAACATTATTCTAAATTGCCAAAAAATCACATATTTGAGGATTAATTGATTAACATCATGCCCAAAAAGAATTGCATTTGCATGCATGGTTTGCCCTATAAAAATCATTTTGTATATTTCAATATTTAATTTTTAATAGGTATTAAAACTTGTAATTTTGAGGTTTAGGATTTTTCTAAGATCGATCACCTAGTGATAGATATTGGATAATTTTATCCCTTGAAAATAAATATGTTTGGCCTTTATTATATTTAATTATTTAAATTCACACTATTTGCATTCATCAATTCATAAAATATTTATCTTGCATTAAAAAATACCAAAAAATTACAATGCATTCATTTCATCATAATTGGCATCTCGGCCAAGTTTCATATTTTTCGGACATCGTTTGATTGATCTTTACTTTTTGTCCCTAAAATTGGCCACATTTGCATTTTGCATACCAAAATTGCATTAAAAATACCAAAAAAGACCGCCTCAAAAACTGTGAATGAACTTTGATAGATAAATTTCTAGGTTGTTCTTTTGCCTCCTTGAGTTTGACCTTGGGACATACCCAAGTAAAATAGACACAAAATCACGCCGATTAAAAATTGATTAATTTCTTGTGGTTATTTCTTGATCGATTCCTAATTCATTCCTACAATGAAATGACAAATTTAAAGCTTAATTCACGTAGATTAAATAGGGCATTTCGAATTTGTCAATGTCCTGCTCTATTTAAGAGTACCAAACTTGAAGCGGTCGAGTCAGGCAGCCAGGAGCAGGTTAATCAAGAAACCGCAATATAATAGAGTCCAATCGAACCGCTTGATGAACCTCCATTTCATTACCTTTATTCTATCATTTTGGCCTTGAAAACCCTAGCCAATGCTTGTAAATGACATTAATTTGCATAAAATAGCATCCATTATTTATTCAATTTATTATGTCTAAAATAAGGATTTTAATGCCAAAATTATAGAATAAAGAGAAGAAAAGAAAAAGGAATAAAATATTGAAGATATTTTATGATCCTAAACCTCGAGACCAAGGCAAGAATTGAATTGGTCAACAAATAATAAAATAGGGGGAGATAAGGGGCAAAATGCTATAAAAATGCTATTTCTTTATTTATTCATTCTTTTATTCACTTTTGACACCTATTTTATTCTTTATTATTTATTCATCAAATAAAGAATTCTTGTATATGAAAGTTATAGATAATAATGTTGTACAGAAATAATGTACAATGTGCATTTTATACACAGAATAAACAACCAGAAACCAAAATTCACAGACCCATATCTCTTCAATAAGAACTCAAAACATAGAAAAATCAATCTAATTGTATATAACTTTTAAAGAGCTATTTAATGGTGGTGGTTTTATATTTTTTGGAGTTACTGTGTGATATTTAGGTTTTTGACCCCTATTGTACATTTTGCTGATTAAAATATTCAATTTATTCATTATTTACTATTCTTACAAATTCATATTTTTATAATTTTGAAAATATTATCTAGAATATATGTCTTCATTAAAACTAGTATAAAACTAAGAAGAAAATGAAAAAATAAAATAAGTTTATGTAAAAACATAGACAAAACACCTATGTTATTATATGTATATAAATAAAAGGAGAATATATTCCTTCAATTCTTTATTCTTTTATATTTTTTCTAACATTGTAAATATTATATAGATTCTATTAAAAATATAAAACTAAAATAAAACTCAATTAAATACCATAAAATAAAATAGTAGACATAAAAAATAGGTAAAATACCTATGAATATACCTATACAATATACTTACATATTTATTAAAGTGTGCAAATAACATCATAAAACTAAAATAAAAATATATTTATACTCACAAAAATAAGTTATAAATATATAAAATAAAAGAATAAAATAACAAAATAAAATATACAAATTAAAAAAATGTATAAAATTTAGGTAATTATATCTATAAATAAACCCTTAACAATTAACTACTAATAAAATAAGCAAAAAAATAAATAAAAATCATAATAAAATAATACATAAAATAATTAACATTTTTTATACACAGAAATTAATAAAATCATATACTATTTTAAATTAATTATTCTTTAATAAAATTTCAATTTTGTCGCGTAGCGGGTTTAGTAGTACCAATCAGAGGCCGCCAAAAGTTGACCGCGGTCAACAGTCCCTCCCAGGTCTGACTTGAGCGGACCTGTTTAATCCCCGATTTTTCACCTTTTTTTCGGGGCATCTCGTCTATCTATCGACCTCGCTTCCTGAAGATGAAGTGATCATTGATCATTAGAGATCCACACCACCTTCTTAAATCACCTAGAGACACAATCGATTCTTTGATTTACCACGGTCAATAAGGGTGCGTCACTATGTCTATAAATAAGTGCCTCTGCCTTCCTCTGCAAATTTGGTCAACCATTAATCCTCTTCCACCCCAGCTTTTAGTCTAGAATGCCTCTTCGTGACAGGGATAAGCTCCTGGAGGTTTGAGGGGGCTGAAGAAGGTGGGGCTACACCCACAGCGGTGCTCCGGCGTAGCCCTGCTCCCTGGCGCCCAACCAGGTATAAGAGCCGCTTTTCTTGCATATTTAGATAGGTTTTAATTCCTGCATTTCATTTATGTTAGTAGTTTAATGATTAGGGTAGATCGTTAGCTTAGTTTACTTAATTCGTAGTTTGTTGGAGCATCACTCGGACGAACAATCCCATCATGAACCACCCATTCTCCGACCATTCTTCCACCCTCACTTCGTTCCCTCTCACGTTATCCATCTCCTGACCATCTAAGATCAACCAGAACCTTCTTGGTTCTGCGAATAGAAGCTCACCCACCTCCCCTCGTTGGAGCTTCATCACCCATCTCCTTCCCGATGCATTTTAGCTTCAGGCCTGGACGAGGAGAATCCCCTCGAGCCGTGTGATTTTCCTATGCAGGTTAGCTGCTCGATACAGTGCTAGAAGTCGAATATAAGCACCGTCAGAGGCACCTGGAGTGCTTCCCCTTCTCCGAACTCATGGAGGCACTCCAGCGCACCTCTATCCAATCCGATACCTCCAGCAGATAGAGCCACCTTCCAAGAAGCCATAGGGACCCCCTGGAGCAGCAAATACCACCAGATTAGGGAGATCTCGTTGGGAGAACCTCGCCCGGGCGAGTGTTCTTCGTTGTTCATCAAACCCCTTCTTCCGTCGTCCGATCGAGAAGGAGGTCCCAGTTCTGATCAGAGCCGTTGGATCTAGACACGTAGTCATCATCCGATCGTGCCACGTGATCTAATCCTAGCCATCCGCGGATGAAGCGTCATCGAGTGTTGAGGAACTGACACGTGGATAAGTGCAATGATCCCGACCGTCCGCCCGCGCACGTTTAGAGGTAAATTGCACTTATTCCCCTATTTTTTGTATTTCATAATTAGTCCTGTAAGTTAAATATTACGTGTAAATAAAATAGGGCATTTTGCATGTAAGCCCTTAAACTTTTTATATTAGCACTTTGGTTCCTACCAGCGTCACGTGTAGTCCTTACGTGACCCTGGACATTTTGCATATATATAACCGTGGCATTTTTGTATATTGTAAAAATGTCTAGAAAATTTAAATAAATGTTTTATTATGTTGGGTAAATTGCATCTGAGTCTTGAAGTTTATTTTATTTGCAGTTATGCCCCTACTAAGATATTTATTTTTGTGTCTTTTATCTAGTTATTAAAAATAGCTACATAGCTCCTAGAAATCCCCAAAAATAGGATTATATGCTCCATGCATTGTACTTACATGCCACATGTACACTTCGCATTTTTTGCATTTAATCGATTTATTAAAATTTAAAAGGAGCCTAAATAATCCATATCTAATTTATAAAACACTAAGAAATATAAATTTTTTTTGAAAAATTCCAAAAAAATTATATACATATATTTATTGAGTCCAGAAAATGAAAACACCTAAAAATAGTAAAAGAAAATTAAAAAAGTTAGAAAGCTCCAAAATGCAACAAAAAATATAAAAATACCACAAAAATACCAAAAATATATTTTTATGTTTTATAATTATCTATATATTATTATTTATTTATTGAAATTAATTTGGGTATTTTTAGGACTCATTTCATATTTTTAAAAGCCAAAATAATTTCAGATTATGTATTAATCCCATATTTGGGACTTTTTGGACTTTTAAAATACATAAAAATTAGTAAAAATTTCTGGAAAAATATAAAAACACTATAAAAATTTTAAAAACCCAAAAACAATTTATTATTTGAATTTTGTTTATATTTTATAGCATTTATAATTATATTTCGATACTTAGTGCAAATAAAGCCTTATATTGGTTATATGGTTTTTATAAATGAAAAAAAAAAGATAAAGACATAAAAAGAAAATACAAAATCAGAGAATTGAAAAATTAAATAAAAAAATATAAAATTAAAAACCAACAAAAAAATAATTGTACAAATTAATGACTTGGTTGAACAAAGATAATCATAGGCTACCCGTTTGCTCTCTGTGGTTCTACCTCTACATGCTTATACCCTATGCATTTTATGGTAGAGAAAATAAATGTTAACTCCAAATTTTGGTACATAATTGCTTGATTAATTATCATGGGTTATCTGTTGATTAATCCTGGATTTAGTTTGGGGTCGCCTCAACGGTTGTCCTTCCCGCCTTGTATAGAATGACATGACTTCGGCTCAAATCCTTGGTTTATCAAATGGCGTCTTTGCTGAGGTGCAATGAGCGTAGCTTATTTTTGTCTGTTGTTTTTGTATAATAATTTATTTGTATTATTAATTCATTTATTTATTTGCAAATTAGTTCTTTGATATTTGTTGCAAATATTCATTAATTTTGTGAAATTTAGTGTTTTGATTATTTAAAATGCTAATGCCAATTTTTTTACAACTTTGATGCGAGGGCTCACCACACGAGGACGGTTTTCTAGGAGGCCGGTGCAGCCAAGCCTGGAGGAGGCTGGTCTTCTCTTCTTGACTGGCTGGAGAGAGAGCACCAAGGAAGCAGAAGGAGGGATTATCTTAAAACAATAAATTTTATAATTTTATGGTGAGAGAGAGAGAGAGAAAATTTTGGCATGTAATATAACTTGGACTCTACTCCTCACAACGAGGTCCAATGTCGGGTGTCTGTTCACTTGGGGGCCTCACCGTAGTTTTCAGTGTTTTATCACCTTCTTTTATTTTGTTTTCCGTCGTTTTGAGCTTTCCGCTTTATTTTACTTTGTTTTGTGTGCATGAAGCCCCTACATTTAGGCTGCTTGACTCGGTGACTAGGTCCACACATTAACAAGAATGCTTATTCCTATAGTCTACTACATATGGATCTAGTCAAATTAATAATGCTGATAATTCAATTTTGAGACCGCGTGCCGCTAGAGGTTGTATACAACGCGTGCAAGACCGGACCTTGGCCTCATTTCTGAATAACTAGCAATTGGTTTTCACGATTAAATAACAGCTACTGTTTAGGGTGATTTTGTCGATTGCACACCACCATGTAGATATGTTTAAAAATTCAGTTTTGCATACCGTATGGAGAGAGTTGGGATGCACTATAAGTCTTCTAACTCAGCATGCATCCTTAGGTTCAATGGTGAGATTTCCATCATTGAATCGACTTGCACGACTTTTCAGCTTCTCCCTCTAATTTTGAGCACCTAGGACTTAAATGAAATTCTACAAAAATAGTAGGCACTTGTATGAAAATAGACCCAAAAAAAGTGAAAACCAAAAACTAAAACAAGGGGATTGCTAAATAAACTTTGACATTAATTAAAATCTGTAATGGATCATCATTGTATTGGGTTCTTAAAGCCCTCATTATTTTCAGCCAAAATCCCAGTCTGTAATTGCCTTGTGTATCACCTGGATTTCCGAAGTAATGGTGCTTCTATCGTACGTGACTGAGTAGGGCCTTGTCAACGCTGGTGTTCCCGTCTTGTGTGGAAAATAGACATGGCATGATGTACTGAGCATAGGACACTCTTTTACTGGGGTGTCTATCTCATCGGTTTGTGTCCGAGTAGGTTCTTTCACGCTCACGGGTGATTCCGTTCCGAGCGAGAACCGAAGTATTGGTTTCGCCTACTGGCTTGCTCTCTCTATTTCTTTGGCTGAGTAGGGATCTAGGAAGGGTTACAAGGGCCTCAAAAAGTGCTGACTACATGTTACAAAGGATGAGGACAAGTACGGGATACTTTTATGGCAGTACTCTCTCCTATAAGGGTTAGCATACTAAGGACTTGTTATAAGATATGCCTGAAATAACAACTCTAAAACTGAAAAGATAATAAGTAGACGAACCTTCATAGCTTCACATGGTGTGAGTTGGTAAACCCAATTATGTATTGTGTTTATATGGATCAAGATTAAGTTTCAAAGATCGAGTCCGACGCACTTGCACAAAAATTTTGTCATGTGTTTCTCCCTTTGACCCCCACTCAGTTTGAGCCTTTCTATTGTTTTGCACTCCATTTTATTCCTCGTTGACCACCGTATCCTTCTTCCTACATCTACTCCTCTCTTGCTTCACGAGGGCGATCCATAGATGGTTTAGTCGGGATCCCGCCGACACCTACATTGATTCCATGGACTCGACCTTGCCAATAATTCGAGGTGATTCTCAAGAACCTGATCCGGACCTTGCGGGTCGATCTCCAAACTCCTCGTCTTCTACCTTTCTTCTTGACCACCCAATAAACCGGGACCACTCTTGTCCCACTTTTACCGTTGTGAATGGAAGTCGATTATAGTCCATATCCTTTTTCATTCACAACACTCTGGAATTGACCTTGATTCCAGATTCATCATGGCAGCTGGGATACAATTGCAAGTGGTATGATGGAATTATCTCATTCTGCAGATAGAAGACAAACAAAGCCCTGGATTCCAACCTAGAATTCATATCCTCATATCAGACCCTGATGTGGCTCCTCAAGGAAAGG
Organism: Ottelia alismoides; assembly: GCA_037367405.1. Taxonomy (NCBI): domain Eukaryota; kingdom Viridiplantae; phylum Streptophyta; class Magnoliopsida; order Alismatales; family Hydrocharitaceae; genus Ottelia; species Ottelia alismoides. Next base: position 197,349 of record JAZKJV010008411.1, read on the forward strand.
GCAAGGGTCAGTAGACCCCTCTGCAAGAGCAAGGACAGATGCCTGATCAGAATCAGGTCAATGCACAAATGTTGGCATCTATCCAAGCTATCCAGCAGTAGCTGATATAGCAAGCCCTAGCACAGACTGCATTTTAGGAAATGTTGAATGATGTGATGAACAGACCAGAGGGAGGGGGAGGCAGATGTGAAGGAGGTGGTGGTCCCCCAGGTGATGAGGAAGAGCCTGAACAAGGGAGATCCAAACCTACACTGATAGAGACATACAATCCTGGTGACAACCAGATGACCGAGTGGATCCTCATTCCACTGGTGCATGCTCACTTTGAGCTGAAGCCCCAGTTTCTCACTCTTCTTCCTTCTTTCCATGGAAATTCCAATGAAGAGCCTTATATCCACCTACAGCAATTTTCACGCATCTGTCATATTACTCACTACCCCAATGTCCCCTTGGACGTTGTCAAGATGATGGAATTCCCATTCAGCCTATAGGACAAGGTCCTCTATTCAGTCAACCATATGGGGAAGGTCGTGACGACTTAGGAGGAACAAAAGTCTGCTTTCCTACACAAGTTGTACCCTCTCGGTCGTCTAAACCAGATGCAAGCAAGAATTAGCAACTTCTCTCATAGAGCGCATGAGTCTATTCATGAAGCCTGGGAGAGATTCACAGATCTGCAGGAGAAGTGCCCCCACCATAAGATTCCGAAGACCAGCCTGGTCCAACACTTTTTTGGGGGCCTAAACATAGAAAGTCAAAGGCTCGTCGACGCAGCATGTGGGGCGCTCGCATTTCAACAAGGATGAAGATGTAGTCTGACAGATATTCGAGGAAATGGCCGAGGGAGAGGCTGCGCTCTCGTCATCCAACGCATACTAGAAGCAGCCTTAGATCCTCCAGAAGCAAGTACACATGGCAGTGTCCTACGAGGCGGAGAGAGATGAGAGATCCAACCTTAGCATTATCGTGAGCCATCTCTCGAAGGTTGATATCATCGAGAATCGATCACAAGACCTTGATAAACTCGTTGTGATCAAGAAGAGGACAAAGAATCTTGATAAACTGGATCAGATCACCAAGAAGTTGGAACTGCTGGTGGGAACCATCAACTCTGTCCAGTCGGCACCACCATCTATAGAAGCTCTAGTTGAGACGAAGAACGATCCATCACCGATGCATCAGCCTCAGCCGAGCCATCAGCCACCGGTAGTCTAGCACGTATACTACGTGCAGGCGCCCGACCAGGGCTAGCTGCAACAATAGATGTTTATGTACCATCCTGATTTCCTATCAGCATCCAATCCAGCATTCCTACCACCACCCCTGATTCAAGTAATTAACAGGGTTTAGAGTAATGATACACAGCTGGCCCATCCTACTAGACAACCTCAGGGCTGGTTATCAGCCAACCAGCAGTACCACCAATCTGAGGGTCGTCGTTTTGGGCAGTCCTCACAGCCGCCGCCACAGTATCATCATCCTCCCCAGTATGCCAATCAATGGAGGTAGAATCAACACTATCAGCAGCCGCAGTACCGTCAGCCACCGCCATTCCACCAGTATGCGGCTGCCCCACATCAGCTGTACCAACAGTTTCCTCCTCCCTCCTACAATCAGTTTCAGCTTCCTCCACCACCGTAGCACCATCAACAGTCGTTTCCTCAGCTTCCACACCCGCAACAGCAGCGTGGTCTGCACACAGAATCTTCTGAGGCCATACCCGTGAACCCGATCCTGGATTGCTTGGCCCAGCTTATCAAAGGGCTAGCAGATATGACGAGGAAGTTAGATGACCTGACCGCCACTAAGACCACCATCCCGACACAGGTCGAAGCTAACCCCAATAGCTTCAAAAAGAAGGAGCAGGTAGAATGTGATGTCCCGTCTATGCGTGTAGAGTCGGATGATTGTACTATTGTTTTATCTAATGTTGTATCTCTCAGGAGCGGTAGAGCCTTGCCTCCTCCTGCCATCAAGAAAGGGGAGAATCAAGCTTCAGGTGAATCGTCATCTTCTGAATTAACCGTGCTAGCTACAGGGACGGGTGAGTAAGAAGAAGAAGGAGGAGCCATTCCAACAGTCGACCAGCATCTGCATCAACAAAACAAAAAAAATCAGTAAACAAAAAGAACAAAAAGAAGATCGTCGTCGAAGTGAAGCTGCACCATCTTTGGAGGAGCAGCCAGCAGTAACCGATCCCTCGCCACCCGATGGAGTAGAGGCCCCGCTTTTTGTCCGTCCACCAGCACCAGCACCTCAACTTTCAGATTGTACTCCTTTTTGTAGTCCAGATGTACAACAATTTGTGGATGATGATTTTAATGTAAATAAGAACTCTAATTTGAATTCCAGTAATGTACATATTCTTTTTCCTGATGCAATAGAAAAATCCAAAAAAATACGAATAGAAAAAGTGCATTATCTAATCCTGGAGTTGTGGATATAATAAGTAACTTAATTGTTGAGATTCCTCTAATGAAGGCAATGGAGTACATGCCAGCTATAAAGAAAGGTCTGAAAGAAGAGTGTAAAAGCAAGCGTCATCTAGCACGCAAGAAAGATGCAAACAGGTTGAGAAGCATGTTCTCACCATGGCCACGGTAGCAGCCATTAGCAACCTCCAACAGAAAAAGCAGGACTAGGGAGCACCTCTTATCAATTGTGATATTTTTGATCAGGTCTTCAAGAGCACTCTTCTTGATAGTGGGTCTTCCATCAACCTTTTGCCCTCGTCACTGATGCAAGAATTTAGGCTAGGTCTGCTCAAGCAAACACAAATGATCCTTAGGTTCACTGATGAATCCATCAAGTGACCTAGAGGTCTGTTGGAAGACGATGTGGTAAAGGTGTGGGAAATGCAGTTTCCAGTTGACTTTGTAGTCTTGATATGGACTCCCCCGCACCCTTACTCCAGACCCCTATCATCCTTGGCCGGCCATTCCTACAGACCTCAAAAGCCATGGTTGATTATGGGTCTGGCAAGATCACCTTCAGCTCGGGCAACAAGCGAATCACTATAGACATGATTAGTGAGCCGAAAGTCATGACTGAAGAGAGCCGTGCAACACCAGAAGCCGGCTGTGACTTTATTGCAGAAATCAGATATACACCACTTTCTTTGGATGATCCATGGACCCAAGAAGTCCTCTCTCTAGAAGAGGACTTGGAAAGCACAGTCGACACATGCTCTGATGATACTTGGGAGATAGAAACCCATTTGTTGATTCACCTTTTTGACTCCAAGGATTCACCCCAGACCGAACATGATGAGCCTAGTGCAGAACTGTTCGGCACATCACCAGAATCTCAACAGAGTACTGAGGACAGTAGCTCTACCAAAGTTCAAGCAGCACATTCCGCCACCAGTATAGTTTCTAAAGTGACTAACAAGTTGGCTAGATCAGAACCATAACTCAAGCCACTTCCTGCAGGCCTAAAGTATGCTTTCCTTGCGGGTGAAGAAAACATGTATCAGGTCATCATCAGCAGCAGGTTGAATCCGGAGTAGGAATCTCGACTTCTCGAAATTCTAGAAAAGAACTGCAAGGCGCTTTGTTGGCATGTATCAGATCTAGCGAGATAAATCTGGCATTGTGTTCACCATATTTATCTGGAAGAAGATGCCAACCATCCCACGCATTCCAAAGAAGACTGAATCCAAACCTCTGGGACGTCGTCATGAAATATATCATGAAATGGTGTGATGCAGGATTCATTTATCACATCTCCAATTCAAAGTGGGTAAGCCCATTGCACGTAGTTCCAAAGAAGTCAGGGCTTACTGTGGTTACAAATGACAAAGGAGAGGAGATATCCACTCGGGTACCAACATCCTGGCGGGTGTGTGTTGACTACCGTCATCTTAACGCAACAACTAAGAAGGACCACTCCCCCTTGCCATTCATTGATCGGGTTCTGGAAAGACTAGCCGACAAGGAGTTCTTCTGCTTTATGGATGGGTACTCTGGGTACAATCAAGTGGCAATCGCCCCTTAGGACCACGAGAAGATTACCTTCACTTGCCTATTCGGTGCCTACGCTTTCAGGAGAATGCCCTTTGGATTGTGCAACACACCTATGACATTCCATAGATGCATGCTAGCAGTCTTCACGGAGACGGTAGGCAGTTTTCTTAAGGTGTTTATGGATGACTTCTCAGTCTATGGTGACGTTTTTTATTCTTATCTTGAGCACCTGGACAGAAAACTTTAGAAATTCAGCAAAGTCAATCTTGTTCTATCATGGGAAAAGAGCTACTTCATGGTCACATAAGGAATTGTCCTAGGTCACGTCTTTTCCAAACGTGGCATGGAAGTCGACCTGGCAAAGGTGAATGTGATTGCCAATCTCTAGTCACATCAGACAGTGAAGAATCTGAGGCCAGACCTGGGTCATGTGGGATTCTACCGACGGTTCATATAGGATTTCAACCGCATTTCCTGACCTCTAATAGAACTTTTATGCAAGGAGATTGAGTTTAATGTTGATCAGCAGGTTCTCCTTGCTTTCAATCAGTTGAAGGAGCTTATCATTGAAGCTCCAGTCCTACAGTCGCCGGATTGGTCTCTCCCTTTCGAGATCATGACGAATGCGTCAAACTTTGCAGTTGAGGTTGTGTTAGGATAAAGGAAAGACAAGGTGCCCTATGCCATTCATTACTCCAGCAAAACATTAGATGAAGCGCAAAGAAATTACACTATGACAGAAAAAGAGTTGCTGGCCGTGGTTTTCGCCCTGGAAAAGTTCAGATCTTATTTGCTTGGATCGAAAGTTACCATCTTCATAGACCACTCTGCTATCCGATATTTACAGCAGAAGAAGAATGCCAAGCCCAGACTAATCAAATGGATCCTTCTCCTCTAGGAATTTGATTTGGAAATCAAGGACAAACCTGGAGTTCAGAATGTGGTAGCAGATCATCTCTCCATAATTGAGCAACAAGAGACTCCACTGAACAATGCACCCATCACAGAAACCTTTCATGACGAATCAATATTGGTTGTGGGTTCACTCCCTTGGTATGCTGATATTGTCAACTACCTCATTCCGGGGGTAGTACCATCGGATTGGACGAAAAATCAGAAGGACAAATTCTTGTCGACCATCCATTTCTACCAATGGGAAGATTCCCTCTTATTCAGGGAAGGAGCAGATTGCATTTGGCGTAGGTGCATACCTCATGAGGAGCGTCATAGTGTCCTCAAGCACTGTCACTCGCTCGAATCTGTTGGACACCACTTTGGAGACATGACGGCAGCGAAAGTACTTCAGTGTCGCTTCTGGTGCCCATACTATTAAAGGATGCAACAACCTTCGTCAAACGATGCACTAACTATCAGAGATTGAAGGGCACACTCACAACAAAAGATTCGATGCCCCTGAAGATCATTCAAATAGCAGACATTTTCGATGCTTGGGCATCGATTTCATGAGGCCTTTCCCTAACAGTCAGGGATATGAGCACATCCTCTTTGCCGTCGATTATGTGAGTCGTTGGGTTGAAGCTATCCCTGCTCGAGCTGCAGACAGCCGGACAGTATGCCGATTCTTAAGAGAACAATATCATTTCAGGGTTCGAGATTCCGAAGATTCATATATCAGATGGGGGTAGCCACTTCGTAAACAATGAGGTCAAGAAATTAACGAAAGAGTATAGTATCGACCACCGAGTCGCATCTCCTTATCATCCCCAGACTAATGGCCAGGCAGAATTATCGAACAGAGAAATTAAGACGATCCTTCAGAAACTTGTGAGGTCGGACAGAAAGAATTGGTCCAGAATCTTGGACTCCGTCCTCTAGGCATACAAAACCGCCTACAAGTCTCCCTTGGGCATGTCGCCCTATCATCTTGTGTATGGGAGGCCATGTCATCTGCCTATGGAACTAATTCGCAAATCTTTATGCACAATTAATATGTGCAACATGGACTCACAGAAAAGTGGTTAGAAAAGGAAAGATGATCTGAACAGACTCTTGGAATTCCGAGACTATGCATACAATAACACATTGATGTACAAGGAGAAGGTGAAACACTGGCATGATGGGCACATCAGACGAAAGAGCTTCAAAGCTAGGCAGAAAGTGTGGTTATTTGATGCAAAGTTGAAGATATTCTCAGGCATATTAAAAAGCAAATGGACAGGGCCATTTCAAGTTCGTGAAGTGCGTGACAATGGAAGTATTGCCATATCAGAACTGTCTCCTGACGTACAACCATTCGTCGTCTACGGTCAATTCCTGAAGCCCTACCTTGAGTCTGATACTTTCTTGGCTATTTTCGACTCAATCTAGGTTTTGTGCTTTGAAGACACATCAACGACACTAGCAGCATCAAAAGATTCAGATAATGCACCTCGAAATTTTTCTCTCTAATTTCTTCTTTTCTTCTTTTCCCTTTTTATTTTCTTTTTCTACCAAAAAGGTGTTGGCCCTTCTTCTATACTTAGGACGTACTTTGTCCTACGTATAGGGTGGTGTGCACCCTGAGTCCCTTTCTTCTTTGATCTTCTCTGTTGTCTCCTCTTCTTGTTTATACTTAGGGATATCTTACCCTAAGTATCGGGGGAGACAACATCAGTACAATCTGTCTATTCTCACCCTTGACCATCCATGCCTTGTGTACAGTCTGCTATACTTAGGATTACTTGATCCTAAGTATAGGGGGGACGGTCAACTTCTCGTTCATTCATTTATCTCGTCATTCCTCCATTCTTTAGACTTTTCTATACTCGGTCCAAGTTATGTCTCCTCTTTTTCTCTTTGATCTATGAGGACATAGCTCGAGCTAAGTATAGGGGGTCGTATATACTACATATAGAATTTAAGCCATAATTCGCACTTTTGTATTTTAAATAATACTTATGGCTAAAAATAGTGTTAAACTATTCACAATATTCTTATAAAAGAAGGTTCTAGCTCCTTAGAATCTTTTTGTACATTCTGATTAATAAATCAAGCAAAAATGCTTTTTGCAAAATGTTTGAAAATGGTTTGAAACTCTTTTTGGAAAATCTTCTGAAGGTTATTTGGAAAATATTTTGTAAAAAGTGTTCAACCTTTGTTAATATTTTTTTTTGCAAAAATCTATTTTCTTTGTGTGAAATAAAAATGTTTGAAAAGCGATTTGCAAATGGTTGGAAAAATGGTTGCAAAAATATCTTGAAAAATCTATATATACTGTTTGAAAAATCTTTGCAAAATGAATTTCAAATATGTGTAAATTTTTGTAAAAATCATTTGTGAAAATTATGTTGGACGATAGTTTTCAAAATTTCCGCAAAAATATTTTCAAATAAGTTTGAGGAGTGTACACACTATACTAAAAAGCGTTTGTAAAAGTGATCAATAATCCCTTGTAAACCCTGTAAGAACCTAAACCATTCTATACATAAAATATACCCCCATTTAAAGATATGTACCCATTATTTTACTATATACTGATTAATAAATCAGGTAAAAAATGTTTTTGTAAAATGATATGAAAAATGGTGTGACCCGTTTGGAAAACTTTTTGTGAAATATTTTTCAACCTCTGTAAAAATATTTTGAATTGCAAAAATTATTTTCTTTGTGTGAAATTAAAGATTTGAAAATCTATTTACAAATGGTTTGAAAAATGCTTCGTAAAAATATTTTGAAAATTGTATATATAGTATTTGAAAAATATCTTTGCAAATGGCTTTCAAATGTTTGTAAATGTTTGCAAAAATTATTATATTGTACTATAGTTTTCAAAATTTGCATTCTAATAAATTTGAGGAATAAATACTTCATTAACAAAAATAATAATAATAAATATATATAATAAGCACGCTCGTGTAAATAGCTATACATATTTTTGCGCTTAAATTCTCTTTATTCTCCAAAATACTTTTTGTAAAAATTCTTTTTATTTTCAAAATTCTTTGAAAAATCAAATCATTCATTGTGCAAAGCATTTACATATCATTCATATTCTTTTTGAGTGAGCTTGATGATTGAACTAAATGCACCTAAATGCACTAAATGCACCTAAATGCACCTAAAGTGTAAGATTATAGCTAGGTTGGACCTTACTGCACCTAAATGCACTGGAACCTTAAGGGAACTAGGTTTAAGGTACTTCAGGTCCTTTAGGACTTAATTCTTTGAGACTCAGGGCTTGGTTCGAGTCACCTCAACTTACTAACTATAACTTTTCGAGATGCACGCATGACTCTTGTCGGTCGTGACCTAACTTGGGCACTTGCATTTTTCACTCGGCTCAACTACTTTGTAGTGGTGAGGGGGTTGGATTTGCCAGTCTGAGACGCACACAGGTGGAAACATTCACCCTCGTGGAGGGAAGTGCACCCAAACCTGGTCCTGTTCTAATGAAGTCTAAAGACAGGATAGTGTGGGTTGCAATAAAGCTTCAAAAGAGGGATAGTCTTCTGTATCAAGAGGAAAAACTCCTTGTGTAAATGCTGCTATGAATAATATGTTTTAAAAAACTCCAAAAAATTGGACAGGCTTGAAAATAAAAATAAAATGCCTGACAGAGTATATATATATATATATGTTGTATAGAAAATAAGCAAGCCTGAGCATCAAAGTTATACCATGTGAGCATGCAGCTGGATGACTTGACTACACTAGTCATGCATCCCAGGATAGGTAGCTATAATGGCTACCGTCCATTCTTTTCTTCACCTCCTCCTCTTGAGTTGGATGCCACTTGAACTTAGAAGGGAATACCCCGCTCCTCGAGGGCAGAGTGCTGGATTGGTGAATCATTGGGATGTCATTCTGGAGAAGTCAGTTCTTTTGTCATTCCAGTTGGGAAGAACCACTATCACTTACATTGTACAAGTCAACTTCATAGTCATAACGGTTTGTGTATGATCTGACCTGGCTATTGAGGTGGTTTGAACCGAGTTCTGTGATTCTCGAAGGCTGTTGTGTTTTAAATTTGGTTCCCGACAAGGTTCCACACATTCTCACATCAAGGTCTAACCTGAGCTCCAAACTTTGATTTTTTGAAGATAAGTTTTACAACTTAAAGCAATTCTCTTCGCTCTTTATTTTTCTTTCTCCTTTTCTTTTCTTCATTAGTTCTTTTTTGTACTTATTGCATAAGTGTTTGCTAGGGACTAGCAAAGGCAAGTATAGGGGGTGATGAACCCCAGTTTTATCACCTTTATTCTATCATTCTGGCCTTGAAAACCCTAGCTAATGCATGTAGATGACATTAATTTGCACAAAATAGCATCAATTATTTATTGTATTTATTGTGTCTGAAATAAGGTTTTTAATGCCAAAATTGTAGAATAAAGAGAAGAAAAGAAAAAGGAATAAAATATTGAGGATATTTTATGACCCTAAACCTTGAGATAAAGTCAAGAATTGAATTGGTCGATAAGGAATAAAGAAGGGGGAGATAAGGGGCAAAAAGCAATAAAAATGATATTTATTTATTCTTTCTTTTTCTCACTTTTGACACCTATTTTATTCTTTATTATTTGTTCATCAAATAAAGAAATTTTTTACTTGAAAGTTGTAGATAGTAATGTAAATAAAAAGACAAAATTGAGTTTGTACAAAAATAATGTACAGTGTGCATTTCATACACAGAATAAACAGCCAGAAACCAAACTTCACAGACCCATATCTCTTCAATAAAAGATCAAAACACAGAGAAATAGCCTCTAATTGTATATAACTTTTCATGAGCTATTTAATGGTAGTGGCATTATATTTTTTGGAGTTACTGTGTGAAATTTAGGTTCTTGACCCTTATTGTACATTCTGATTAAAATATTCAATTTATTCATTATTTGTTATTCTTACAAATTCATATTTTTATAAATTTGAAAATATTATCTATAATATATGTCTATATTACAACTAGAATAAAACCAAGAAGAGAATGAAAAAATAAAATAAGTTTATGTAAAAACATAGACAAAACACCTATGTTATTATATGTATATAAATAAAAGGAAAATATATTCTTTCAATTCTTTATTCTTTTATATTTTTTTTCTAACATTGTAAATATTATATAGATTCTATTAAAAATATAAAACTAAAATAAAACTCAATAAAATACATTAAAATAAAATAGTAGACATAAAACATAGGTAAAATACCTATGAATACACCTATACAATATGCTTACATATTTATTAAAGTGTACAAATAACATCATAAAACTAAAATAAAAAAGTAGTTATACTCACAAAAATAAGTTATAGATATATAAAATAAAAGAATAAAATAACAAAATAAAATATACAAAAAAAATAAAAAGGTATAAAATACAGGAAATTATACCTATATATATAAGCCCTTAACAATTAACTACTAATAAATAAGCCAAAAAATAAAAAAAATCATAATAAAATACTACATGAAATAATAAATATTTTTTATTTTATAAATAAAAATTATTAAAATCATTTACTATTTTAAATTAATTATTCTTTAATAAAATTTCAGTTTTGTCGCGTAGCGGTCTATTTGGACCAATTAGAGGACGTCAACTATTGACCGCAGTCAACAGTCCCTCCCAGGTCTGATTTGACGTGGACCTGTTTAATCCACGGTTTTTTGCATTTCTTCCAGGGCATCTCGTCCATCTATCAACCTCGCTTCCTGAAGATAAAGTAATAATTGATCATCAAAGATCCACGCCACCTTCTTGGATCACCTATAGACACGACCGATTCTTTTATTTACCAAGGTCAATAAGGGTGTGTTAGTATGTCTATAAATAAGTGCCTCTGCCTTCTTCTGCAAGTTTGGTCAACCTTTAATCCTCTACCATCCCAGCCTTCGATCTAAAATGCCTCTTCGTGACCGGGAGAAGCTCCTGGAGGTTTGAGCGAGCTGAAGGTGGGGTTGCACCCACGGTGGTGCTCCAGCGTAGCCCTGCTCCCTGGCGCCCAACCAGGTATAAGAGCTGCTTTTCTTGCATATTTAGATAGGTTTTAAATCCCGCATTTCATTTATGTCAGTAGTTTAGTGATTAGGGTAGTTGGTTAGCTTAGTTTAGTTAATTTGTAGTTCACCGGAGCTCTGCTCCGGCGAACGATCCCATCGTGAACCACCCGTTCTCCGACCATTCTTCCACCTTCATTTCGTTCCCTCTCACTTTCTCCATCTCCCGACCATCTCAGATCAACCAGAACGTTCTTGGTTATGCGAATCGAAGCTCACCCACCTCCCTGCGCCGGAGCTTCATCACCCATCTCCTTCCTTGTGCATTTCAGCTTCAGGCCTGGTCGAGGAGAATCCCCTCGAGCCGCGTGATTTTCCTGTGCAGGTTAGGCACTCGATACAGCGCTAGGAGTCGAAGTCAAGCACTACCGGAGGCACCTTGAATGCTTCCCCTTCTCCGACCTCGTGGAGGCGCTCCAGCACACCTCTGTCCAATTCGACACCTCCAGCAGAGAGAGCCACCTTTTAGGATTCCATAGGGACCCCCTAGAGCAGCAAATACCACTAGATCAGGGAGATCTCGTCGGGAGAGCCTCGCCCAGGCGAGTGTTCTTCCCTGTTCATCCAGCCCTTCCTCCGACATCTGATCAAGAAGGAGGTCACATTTCCGATCAGAGCTGTTGGATCCAGTTGCGTAATCACCGTCCGATCGCGTCACGTGATCTAATCCTGGCCATCCGCAGATGAAGCATCATCGGGCGTTGAGGAGCTGACACATGGATAAGTGAAATGATCCCGACCATCCGCTCGCGCACGTATAGGGGTAAATTGGACTTTTTCATCCGTTTTTTTATTCCATAATTAGTCCGATAAAGAAAATATTACATGTAGAAAAATAGGACATTTTGCATGTAAGCCCTTGAACTTTTTATATGTGTACTTTGTTCCCTGCTAACGTCACATGTAGTCCTCACGTGACCTTGGATATTTTACGTATATAACCTTGGCATTTTTGTATATTGTAAAATAGTCTAGAAAAATAAATAAATGTTTTATTATATTTGATAAATTTCATCTAGGTCCCTGAAGTTTATTTTATTTGCAGTTATGCCCCAGCTAGGATATTTATTTTTGTGTCTTTTATCTAATTATTAAAAATATCTACATAGCTCCTAAAAATCCTAAAAAATAGGATTCGATATTCCATGCACTGTTCTTACAAACCATGTATTCACTTTGCATTTTTTGCATTTAATATATTTAAAAAAATTAAAAAGGAGCCTAAATAATCCCTGTCTAATTTATAAAATACCAAAAAAATATAAAAGCTTTTTGAAAATTCCAAAAAAAATATATATGATATATTTTGATATTTATTGAGTCTAGAAAATGAAAATCTCTAAAAATAGTAAAACAAAATTTAAAAAATCGGAAAGCTCCAAAATCCAACAAAAAATATAAAATTCCACAAAAATACCAAAAATATGTTTTTATGTTTTATAATTATCTATATATAATTATTTATGTATTAAAATTAATTTGGTAATTTTGGGACTCATTTATTATTTTTAAAACCCAAACTAATTATAGATTGTGTATTAATCCCATATTTGGGACATTCTGGAATTTAAAAATACATAAAAATTAGTAAAATTTTCTCGAAAAATATGAAAATACTAGAAAAATATTAAAAACCCAAAAAACATTTATTATATGAATTGCATTTATAAATATATTTCTATACATTGTGTAAATAAACCCCTATATAGGCTATATGGTTTTTATAAAAGAAAAAAAAAAGATAAAAAGATAAAAAGAAAATACAAAATTAGAAAAATAAAAAATCAAATAAAAATATAAAATTAAAAACCCACAGAAAAATAATTGTACAAATTAATGACTTGGTTGAACAAAGATAATCATTGGCTACTCGTTTGCTCTCTGTGGTTCGACCTCTAAATGCTTATACCCTGTGCATTTTATGGTAGGGAAATAAATGTTAACTCCACATTTTTGGTACTTAATTGCTTGATTAATTGTCATGGATTATCTGTTGATTAATAAGGGATTTAGTGTGAGGTCGCCTCAGTGACTGTCCTTCCCGCCTTGCGTGGAATGACATGACTTCGGCACAAATCCTTGGTTCATCACCGTTGCTCATGGATATGGCATCTGACATAGGGAGTTCCTACATCGAGTCTCTTAGTTGGCCATTGGTAGAAAAGCTGGTGGCATGGGTGAGCACATGGATTTCTGCACTATAGTTCCTCTTCTGTCTACGGACGATAGTCTTCTCTCTCAAGTTCTTCTAGAATAGAGGGGTGTGCTCAAGTGCCTCCTGATTAGTCAGCTGGATCTGAAATCTATCCATCATCTTCTCTCTGAACTCTAACCGGTGCCTCTTTTTGGGAGTTTCCATTTTTAGCCCCTTTCTTAAGCAGAGTGCTTGAGGGAAGGGGATGGAAGGACCCTCTCTAGAGAGAGGAGTGTCAAGAGTAGGTTCCTTTGCATTCATACGACTAGAATCCATGAATAAATCATCAAGCATAATAGATGGATTCTCGTGAGATACAGAAACCTTTCCTTTTTCATATTTTTTATTTTGATGTTTTTCCATTTTTTGTATTTTTCCATAAGACTCCTTATGTACAAGATGAGTCAACACATTAGAAAGAAACTTAGTGGCATCGATACCACCGACAAAATTTAGACTTGTGGTATCCGTACCGCGCTTTGGCATGGTAACTAGTAACTTGGTGGTAATAGTACCACCATCTGCAACTGAAAATACGACGACCTCAGCACCATCATCTAGATCAATGTCCTTGGTGGCTTCAGCACCACCATCATCATCCTCATGTTGAGTGGCATCAGTATCGCTCCTGTCCTCATCTGGCATCCTGGACTTTACATCGGGATGTCGCCTAGACGAATCGCCATCGGCTGGCTTCCTACCGCTCCTAATTGTCACAAAATTAACATCAAATATGGATGAAGTGTCACCCAAAATATCACTAGGGGTGGTGGTCTCTGTAAACTATACCTGCTCAGACTTCCTCTTCAGATTGCTTGAGTTAGGTTCAATCTGAGCGGGTATGGCGACCTTGCCCTTTATATCCCTCATCTCCTGTCGGAACTCGTACATTTCCGCCGGACGAGGCTTGCTTATCAGAGAGCAAGATGTTAAGGTCATCAACGACTGGGTTCTCATAAACTTGTGCATAAGAATCCAACAGGTTACCTCGTTGGAAGTGTAGCTGAGTTCTCTGTTGGTAGTGAGGAGGGGGATGCTAGTGCTGCTGATGAGCTGTTGCGGCCTCCATTGTTGTCCTTGGTACGGGGGATTAGGACCATGCTGCTGGTGGTGGGGGTATTAGGGCTACTGGGATTGGCCGCCCTATCGTGCCTATGACAGAGGATGATGTTGTGATAAAGTACCTCCAATTAACCATCGAAAGCTCGGGTGGTCTCGATGAATCCTGGGTTGCGGTTGGAACTGGGAGTACCAAATCCCATTGACTTCCATTAACAGCTCTTGCTGCTCGTGGAGTGGTGGGGGAAGGGCTGTTGATAAATCCCAGACTTATCAGCTTACTTGATTATATTTATCTCTCTTGCTCAAGTTTATCACAAGATTCGTTGCCTAGATAATAATTACTAATTACTATGTTGTAAATAATTAACACTAAGTATTATATATTATTATAACTCTACTATGGTGTAATATTTTATGTCTTTATTTCTTATTAAAAATAAAATAAAAATTGGAATAATGTTGTACATAAAGTAAATAACATAAAATAAAACAAAAACCCACAAAAATAATAAAAAGAAAATTAAAGAAAATTGTATTATATTGTTTTTTTAGTATTTAATTTTTATCTATGTACAAGTGACCTCTGATATCCTTGACCTCGACAAGAAAGTTGTGATCTCGATGAGATCTACAACTTTTATGTTTTCCACTTTTCGTAATTCACCCTTTAGTTATTTCTTTCATAATTAACTTTGATTTATTTAATTTCTCTAATTCTGAAATGGCCATGTGGCAACTCCAAATTGCACCACGTGGCCTGGTTTCCTCACACCACACGCATTGAACAAGCACCGTTAGATCATCCCACATATGCATCCAGGTTGTTCATTAGCACCCTAATTTCTGCCCTTTGATTTGATCTCTAGACCAGATCACGGCTACTCAATTCTGCCTAAATGCTGACTGTATGATCTTGATCAGATGGTTGGTTTATCATCCCAAACCTCCCGTGCCTTTCATTCCTCCTCTGCAAACCGCCTAACTACCATGTCATCCCCTTATTTTCCCAGCCTCCCTCAACCACTGTCCGACCAACCTCCACTATCAATCCTTTCTCCCAACGTCCCTACCCCTTGCCAACCTCCATTTTCATGCTAAAACCTAACCACCCCATTGCAGGTGGCGGTTGAAACCTCTGCCAAAACATCTTCAAAACTGCAGTTCTTCTGCCTTCAAAAACCCATCGCCAGCCACCATATGTGGTTATCAACCCTAGCAAGGAGTATCCCCTAGCCACTCCTCCTCTTTGTGACAGGAAGATAGAGTCGACGTTGTGCGATCATGGAGGTTCACTCTTAGTTTGACCCATGGCGATCATGCCATGCTACAGCCGCTTATGATGTCGTTTAAGCTTTCTCCATTGATTGTGGAGATGAAGAGATGACCAGAGGCTCATATGGAGCCTCAACCCAAGCCAATTTCCTCCATTCACAGACGACGTTCTTCAATGTATATGTTAGTGCTTCTTAGTTTAGCTCGAATTTCTTCAAGCTTTCCTTCACAGTATATAAACCCCAAATAAGATTTATGAAGGCCTTGTCCTTCTCTGTGGATTATTGATCCATACAGGAAGTATAGAACTCGGTAATCCTCATTTGGTCACAACTTCCCATTCGACTCATCATTCTCTGGGGATGGCAGAGGAACCCTTAGGAATGTCACCTTCTTCGTCGGATCAGTCCTCCATTCCATTCATGTTCACATGCACACATTAAGTTCTGCTTTGGCTATGTTTCTTCTAACACTGCAGGTGAGGAGTCCTTCAATGGTCGGAATTCCTAAAGTGGCTCTGATATGAGGATTCTATGCCGACTTCCCTTCATCGTCTCCAACTTCCATGGGATCGCAAGCCATCTCGTATGTCGTCTCATCTTTACAAGCCCTCCAAGAACGATTGTCGACCTTTAAAGCACGTCCAGGAGCATGGAGGAGAAAAGAGGGCCTCATCAGATCTCTACCCAATCACATCTTCTCACAGCGGTAATTTTCTGGAAAGGAAGCACAGGCATCGTTGGATCATCCCAATTTGGTGGATGATACAACGGCCCAATCGCAGCCACGTAGACTCATCCAAGCCTGCAGCCTCAGATACATCCGAGCCATCAGCCAAAGCATCAAATTACACCATGTGGCCCCAGCCACACACAACCATCCAACCCTAGGATTGCATGCGCATAGCATGTGCAGACCTGGGAAATTCGCAAAGTCACCTTGGCTAGTCTATAAACCTGCAGAAATACCCCTGTGTAGTTGGTATTTAATAAAATTTTAGGATTGGTCTTTAGTAATTGCATTTTATCCACCAAGGAACATGATTGTGTTGTTTGTGCTATTGTTTCTCATGTTTTCTTGCATTTATGCCCCCGGATTCAAACTTATATAACTTGAGCATATGATCTCCAAATGAAGCGATTTCAGTGGCATTTTGATCACCTATTTAATTATCTTTCGCATGGATTAATTATTCTCTGATTTGAAGCTCAATGGTTGGTTCATTAATTAGATATATTATTGGTGCTATAAATGACATGAAATGAAACTGGATTTCTAATTAAGTGCTCAATTAGACTCAGATCTAAATAGTATAATTGCTTAAGATTGAATAATCATCTAGGGCATATTTGTGAGTATATTTGCACATGTTAGTGTTTCATCAATGTTCATTTTGTTGATATATTCTAACATGCATTCATTATTTAAAATCACATTTCATTTCATCTGCACATGCATTCATGTTGTGCATTATTTTGCATTACTTGCATGCATTATTTTGTTATGTTTTGACCTAGATGATTTTTCAATTACTTAACCTAGATGTTTAAACACCTAAATAGTTGTATTATGGCCCGTGTCCTTGTGTTGGACCCTACTTCCCAGGATATAAATTAAATACGAGAACCTCATCACTGAGATTTCATCTATGTTATGTACGAGAAGCTAAGTGCTCATGCAACAACAGATCTCTCTTAATACATGCATTTAGGTATTCATCAACTGCCAAGGGTTGATCCGACTGGTATACCACTATCTGAGTGTCCGAAAAAGGTGGTGTCGGCTAGTACTGCTGGAGCAATAGAATCAGCTTTTCTTGATTGTGGTTGAACCTGACGATACAAGGCAGAGGACCAGGAAGAGCTGCTCTGTGGATCAGTCTGTGACTTGAGATGGGGCTAAGAATCCATTTATGCATCTTGAAGACACATGATCTGGGTCTTCAGGTCACTCAAAGTTTGGGCCAGATCAATCTTGTTGAGCTTATCCAGGCCCTGGCACTGCTTCTTCTCAATGATACCTATCCGGTCCAACTTCTAGCTAATGATGCCCATATCGACACCCGAAGATTCTGTTAGTGCTGCTGCTGAAGAAGACGTGGAAGGACTAGTATCAATGTGTGCAATCCTCTGATAAAAGATCACTTGTAGTAGAGGCTTCCCCTGAGTGTAGACAGAGGTCTGGGACATCACATTGTAATTTTCTGCTAACTCCTCAAAGATGACCCAGTCCTGGTCTTCATCCTTGGCAAAGTAGGAACCTCCGCGCGAGGTGTTCACAAGCCCTTGTAGCTCAGGTGTCAGTCCACAAAAGAAACTCTAGATGAAGTTGGGCTTGCTGATCTCATGGAGGGGACACCTATGGATGATCTCTCTGAAACGATCCCAGGCTTCATGGAACTATTCATTCGGGATCATGGAAAAGTTGTTGATCATGGCTCTCGCTACGTTGGTCAGATAGAGTGGATAGTACTTGTTCAAGTGCACGGTCCAGAGATGCTCCCAAGTGGTGATGATCTTCCCCAGATGCTTCAGTCGATAGGCTGCTCTGTGTACAAGGAAAAGGGGAAAGAAATCAACTTGATGGTATCTTCTTCCACAAATCTATCGTGGATGGTGCTATAGAACATATCGAACTCCTGTAGAAGAGATAGGGCTTTTCGGTGTCTAGACCATGGGACTTGGGCAGTAACTGAATGTTCTGGGGGCGAAGCTCAAACTCACCAAGTATCTCGGGCAGTTGGATCCATCTGCGGGTGAGGGTTACACCAGGATTGCGTAATTGTCTCATTGTACGAGTTGGTTATGGCTGGTTCCTATGGCTCATCCTCACGTATGTCTCCTCCCTCGACTCTAGGTATCTCTCCACCGGCTGCTAGTCTCTGCGGCTCCTCTCACCCAGCTCTCATCTGTGTGAGCTCTCTCCTCACCTATATCATGAACACTCCCTGGTCCTGAATATGTCGTTGCATGGTCTCCAGGGAAGCTTGCAATGTGTTGTTGAAGGCGACCTGATCTAGTACAAACGATTATGTCTGCGGATTTTCATCAGTTCTATTTTCACTGATGGTCATCTCTCCGGTCCCTGCAAAGGCAAAAGACCCTAGATCGGGTGTTGTTAAGTGAACAAAGAGCTGTGCTTTCATGTCTGGCTATATCTCAGGAGTGTAAGAAGGATGGTCGAGGGGGAACAAGGTGGAGGCGAATTCAGTTTCAGAGAGCGGGTTTGAGCTCTCTTAAGCTACCCTAAATGAATTGAGAGGAGTGTTGGAATGCGGTGTAGCTAGAGGTAGCCTAAGAGGCCTCTTTCCCATCATCGTGATGTGGGGATTTATGAAGAGTAGATCTGGGACACAAGAAAGATGAGAAATCAAATCCCCAGTTCACCTATGCAATGCAATGTGATGATCTTAAAGGCTCGGTCGTTTATCTTATCAATTTTATTAGGTGAACATTTAATCTATCAGAGCAGTTAAGCGAGCTATTAGGATCCTGATTCTCCCTGGAGACTGACCCGAATTGCTACGACTAGTTATTTCCAGCCAGTATGGGATACAGACCTTTTATTGGCTACCTGATTTACCCAATCTACTTAGGAAGTCTAGACCGTCTACCGGCTACCCGAGGAAATCCTCACTAGAGAATAGCTCATTGTCAGAACTGGTAGTATGAAGAGAGTTCAAGCGTGGCTCAATCCTAGTGTGCGGGTCGCTCAACTCTCGGCAGAAAAATCAGACAAGGCGGGGATTAGTCTCCCCAAAACAAGAACTTTTAGTGAAGTATGGTTTTAGGTCAAGTTTTCTTTAGCAGACCTAGATTATTTGGTTTTTTTAGGTATTTTCTGAATAGTACAATGTCTAATGAATTTTACGATTTCCTTTTTATTTAAATTCAAGAAAATAGGGGGAGGAAGACAGAAAAGTCGATGCACGACTAAACACAATGATGCTTGCAGAGATAGAAAAAGTGTACTTTGCTCCAGCACTCTATATGTGGGGTGATCCACACATAAATTTACATATAGAAATAAAAGTAATCTTTATGATGCACGAGGAAATCGTCCTAAGATGAGCAACTTCTATTAGCGAGAAGAGATGACAGTTAACTAATCAGAGAAGAGACCTAAGGTCCAGTCTTAGATGTCGATCGGTGCCCACCACAATGGGTTTTCTAGCATTGTATACGACCTCTCTCAGCGTGTGGTCTCTTAACTAGTTAGACTAACTTTTCCTTTATTGACTCAGTCCAAGTACGTTCTATATGAACATATATTCTATTAGGGTGTTAGCCTTAGCTAATTACCAAGCTCAAGCAAATAAAAATCCCAATTCTGGGGCCAAATCCTCGGGAATCAAATAAAAAATAATAGTGAAAAATTAATGAAAGATGCGGTAGGTCCCCGAGTGCACTGGCACTCGGCGAAACAGACTCGAATAAATGTCTCACATATTTCCAAAGAGTCCAAAAGTTCTAGATTATTATAAGAGTTTTTACTAAAATAAATAACTCTATATAAAATAACTACTCATACAGTCCTCTGCTCCTCTTCCTATATTGGTCTCTCCAAAGTAGACCAAGTCGTGCTCTGGTAGTTCCTCACACAAAAGCCAAGCAGAACAATGTCAGAAAATAATTATAATAAATAGAGAGAAAAATGGGTAAAAATTGAAATCAAACTACTAAGCGATGCTCCCTGACAACGATGCCATTCTAATGTCACAGTTTCGCAATCTACTAAGGTGAATAAATATAATCAATCGTCGTTGTCCTAAATAAATCAAACCGATCAACCAGAAAATCAAACCACTAAGAAATAAAACAATCAATGTAAGCGGCTTCGTTATTTTATCTCCCTGGTATAGCGACCAAGGTTGAACACAAGGAGCACAATTAAAAGCTAAGTACTATGATTTCATGAATAAAACTCTTTTTTAAGTTTTAAACTTTTAATTTTTTGAATAAAAATAAGCATAAGCATAAGAGGACACACACACGTACACTATTTTTGTATTTTACTATTATGTCAAAAACATTCAGATTATTGCAATAACAAAATTTTTTTGGTTTCTAAATGTTTTATATTGATTTTGGTAATTTTTTATGGACTTTTCAAATGTTTTTATGATTTTCTAAAAATCAAACAGTGACAAAAACATAGTGCACAGCGAGAAGTAATTTGCAAATTAAAATTAATTAGACTACCTAAATCTCCTACATGGTATTTTTATGATAAAATAGAAGCAAATATCTACAAATAGAGATTGTAAACAATATTTTTGGATTTTTTTTCCTACAATTTTATATAATTTTGAGTTTTTTTTTGCATTTTTTAGCTTTATAAAAAAATATCAAACAAAATAGATACTGGAGATAAAAGATAACAAAACACAACTATCTTAATTTTTTTGAAAATTTTAAATGATTTTTCGAATTTTTTAATTTTTCAAAGACAAACAGGACACTTTTTAGCAACTTTTGAATTCTTAATAATATAAATGTATGCAAATCAACACCCAAAAATCGACACAAAGAACACATGCAAGCAGGAGCAATATGTAATTTTTAGGGTTTATTTAATAGTTATTGCAACAAATAAAAGACATATAATTAAAAATAGTTATAGGGACCTTTCTGCAAATAAAACAAGTTGTGGGGCCTAGCAAATAACAAATCAATCAAGCTCAAGGGTGATTATACAATTAATCCACTCAATTCATGTGCAACACGTGATAAAGGCAGACATGGGTATAAATGAAAATATTGGAACATAAAGTCTAATCAATAACCATCAAAAAATTCGAGGTACGATATGAAATAACCCAAAATAAGCATGCAGAAGCATGCGACTCTGATTCGACTTGACCAAAGTGCAAATACGGAATGTAGAGGTTCCAAATTGTAAATATTCTTAACTACATATTACATTTATTGTACTAAATAGAAATAACAGAAAAGGTTGGGAAGAAGTGAAATATACCCATCGGTAGGGACACGTGGCAAGCACGGGTCACCCTCTGACGTACGATCCTAATGACCGTTGGAGATAGATCTAATGCCTCAGATGGCAGGCGAGCATGCGCGTCAGATCTATCTGGGCGTTAGATCTAACGCCTCTGAAAAAGTGCATGGATGGACGGTTGGGATGGATTCTGGCAGAAGGCACCCGATCGAACGACAAAAGAGGGTTCTGGAAGAACACTGCTTTGACGGACTTCAATCGAATGTGGAAGGGGAACCACGGGTCCAATGACTCCGCGAAAAGGTCCAACATCCTCGTGGAGTTGCTCCGCATCGAGTAAACGGTTCTCAGGGAGGAGTTGACATGCGGATGTGTGTAGCAGGGGCGCTCTACCTGGAGCTGCTCCGCCAACTGACGTAAAACTCTGACTGCTCTCCCTGCACACAAAGGTACCTACAAATGAAAGATGGACTCGGGGGCATAGCTTCAGTCACGTTATTGTATGGAAATGCATCAAGAAGCAAGGGGACAATGGGGATCGACGTCTGACAAAGCGGATGAGGGCATCTAGATCTTAATCTTGTCTGAAGTGTCAAGTCTAAGGTGGATAGGTCGTGAGGGAAGGAGTGCGATGGTATGGCGTATTGATCAGAGCGGTGAGGTGAGTCAGATGGGGCTTTGACCAGCTGGTCGGAGCTGGTGCACTAGCGGTAGTGGAAACGTGAAAGATTGAGTGGAAATGGGAAATGCAGGGGAAGTAAGCAATACCTGAAGGTGTTGAAAGACTCAGAACTCCAGGCGATGCGAATGGAGTGGTTTTGGCCTCAACCGGGATGCGATGGACCTGGGAGGCTAGACGTGGCAAATCTCCGGCCAGGTTAGTTAGCTTCGACCAAGAAGCCACCAAATAAAGCTCCAAAAGATTCTTTGAATTACTGTCACTCTACTGGAGGTGGCTGGGGAAGAAGAAAGAGGCGAGGCATGAGCTGTCGTGATTGGGAGGCGGAGAGAGGTATTTATAGGGCTTCTGTAGGGTCTGGAAAGATCGGACAAGGGAGTGAAACCCTGATGAATCTGCATTTCATCATCTTTATTCATTTATTTTAGCTTAAAATCCCTTATAAAACACCCGTATATAATACTAACTTCATATTCTTACTAACTTGCATTTGTGTGTAAATATTGTACATTTATTACTATTTTAACCTTAACCAAATAAAGAACGAAAGAAAGAAAGGAAAAACAAAGAAAAGAAAAGAAGAAGAAGAAGAAGACTGTATATAGGTAACAGATACAGGCTGACCCGAACCCCGAGAGACAGTCAAGACTTGACCTGATCGACAAGGAATAAAGTAGGGGGAGTCAGGGCCCTTAATCAGAAAATCCAAAAAACTTGTGTGTCATTTATATTTGTATACTTATACTATTTTATTTGTACATAAATTGACCTCAAATTAAATAATTTTCAAAATAAAAGTTTTAAATAAAAATGTTTTCTAAATAATAAAAATAATTGCAAAATAAATTCATGTAAAGAATAAACGTAACCACATCCAGAAAAAGCCATTAAGCGATAATTGAAAAACCAATTCCGGCTCCATATGAATTCAAATTGAACCAAACTCACTTCCATTGTATTCTAAATTAAATTATCTTTAAAATGGTTGTGGTTTCATAATTTTGGAGTAACTGTTTGATAGTCGCTTTTCTGCGGTGGTTTGTGCAATTTTACCATTTATTTGTACATATTTTATTTGTATATATTTTTACTAAGTATAAAAAATTTTAAATAAAAAATAAAATAGAAAAATAAAACATAAAAAATTAAACTTAAAAAAATAATTTCCTTATGTAACTATGTATATAATATACCATACTCATATAGTATATGTATATAATTAATTCCCCTAAATAACCCTCATAAAAAATTAAAAAAACTAACATTTATTATTCAATTTAATAAAGTGACGAAAATACAAAAAAAAAATTCTTGTAAATATTTTTAACATTATATTTATCTTTATCTCATTTCAATTTATTTCTTTATCTCTTTATCTCCATATTTTAATTCAAATTCAAATTCAATTATCCCTCTATTTAATTGTCTCCTCCTCCCTCATTTCAGCAAGATCAATCTTTGGTGAGAGGAACATATTCTCCGAGAGCTATCTTGTCACATAAGGGTACCTAGCCTCCGAGTAGTCCAGTGACAGAGAGTCGACCTTTGTCGAGGCTATTACGGTTTTTTCCGCTCCTAAGGTTAGATCTATTTCTTCCTTATTTTTAACCTAGGCTAATCTTAGTTTAATTTTTTGCATTTTTTATTACGATGTCATTTTTTATATAGACCTTAGAATTTCCATAACGATTTGATCCACCTTCGATTCTGATTTTTTTCATCTCATTTTTTCAATCTCTTCACGTTCACGTTCTATCCCCCGTGATCTCTCAACTCTGACCACGCATGGTGGCCAGCGACTCGGATTCGATTCTTTAATTTCGTGGATCTCTATTCACATCTTTTTCAATTTTTTATTATTTATTTAAATAAGCAAAGTTGATGCATAGTGTTTGAGTCCTCTTCTATTTCAAAAAATATAATAAATTAAAAAAAATAAAAAAAATCATATATATATTTTTCTCCTTAACATTTGTTTTGCATGAAATTAAAAATAAAAAGAATAAAAAAAGTTTTTATCTCTGTTTTGTTTTAACAAAAATAAACAAATTAAAAAAGTAAAAAATTAAAAAAAGCCAGTGGATCGTCCTATGCATCCGCCCATCCAGCACCGACCCCTACGTGCATGCTCGACGTCGCCTCACTGTAGAAGCGTGCCACCTCCGCCAACCTGGGCATGTGTTGCCCCGCCCTCTCCTTCGCTAGAGTAGAGGGTAGTGTCGCCGCTATCACTTCCTTCGCCACCGTCCATCAATGTCGTTGGGGGCTTGTGTCGCCCCCGACTCCTACTCCACCACCATCCATATCTGCCTACCACCCATCGACCTCTCCACCAACGATGAAGAAGCCTCTAATCATTCGGTTGAAGACCGCTGACCTCTGTCGCCTCTCCAGCACCCTCGCGCGAGGAGTTCCACTCTGCCGTCACTTCGGCCGTGCGTCCTCCAGACCATCGTCTCGCTTTGACTGCTATCTACGTCGCTATCCACAAGAGTCGCCACCAACGAGCTCAGTTCGCAAGCGCCGCCCTCCAACCCTCTCCATCAACGATGAAGGAGCCGCTGACCATCTGCTTGAAGACCGCCGACTGTGGGAGAGAAGTAGGGGTGGCGCCTCTTTGGCTTGGAAGAGAAGAAACGAATGAAAAGGAACAGAAGACTCCAAGAACCCTAATAGGGATTAAAAAATATTGGAAAAATTGAATTCCATCCTCTGATGATATCCAAAATTACAACAAGACCCTGTTTTTCTAAGCATGTGTGGTGCACGCTTTTCACTGTGTAAATTACGAAATTCTCTTCTTGCATGCTTTTTTTCGTTGAAATATATAAGTGCTCAATAAATTCAGAAAAAATTAGTGTTAACTTCTGCTTAGTTGTTATCTCTGCATTATTTTTTTCATTGCATTTTATTTCCATTTGATATTATTAAGTAATCAAAAACAATGTCATTTTCTCTGTCTGAAATTTGAAAATTAATAAAAATTCAAATATTGTTTCAAAAATTCCAAAAAAATTAGTTAACTCTCTTTTGGTGTGTTTTAATTTCTGTTCAAATTTCTTGCATTAATTATTTTTAAAACACAAAAAATGTAAAATACTAAAAATATTTAAAAAAATCATATAATATTGTTGTAAAATTAAAAAAATGTGATTTCAATTCTTGTTTGTAGATAACGTCATGTAGTTTCTAAGAAAAATCCTTTTCATAATTTTTATTTCATTTCCTACTTTAAAATTACAAAATAATCTTACTTGCTCATTGTTTTTATTCATTTTAAAAATCCTAAAAAAATATAAAAGAGTTTAAAAAATACAAAAAAAAGTAAAAAAAAAATCATAAAACACAAAAGATTTTCTTTGGATATTTTAAGCATTATTGTTATATTTGAATAAAAAAATATTTGCCTTTCTTTAGTTCATGAATTTTTTTGAAAACCATTTTTTAAATAAAAAAATTACAAAATTAAATTCACTAAAAATTTAAAATCAAAAAATAAAAATAGAAATAAAAAATTAAAAAAATTAAAAAGGCAAAAATCAAAAAGAAAAACCAAGCATATTGTACATTGAGAATTTCGTTTTCTTTTAATTGATTTTTTTTCCGATTAATTGAATAACCCTCCGGAATTGTAGCCTCGCTGAGTTTGATCTTGTTGCTATACATGGAAATTAGTAGGAAAAATTACTCTCGCTTCATTATTCTTTTGTAATTAATTATTGGCTTGAGAAGAAGAAAAAAAATTTTGTTTGAGCCAGGAATCTTCATATTGCAATGACAACTTTATATTATTAATAACAAATCCTTAAAAAATACATGCTCAATAAAATGGTGCCATTGTCGGGGAGGCACGGCAAGTGTAGTTAGGTTTCTCTTTTGACCTGCTATTCTTGGTTTTAAATTTCTGTTTGTATTGCCACATCATTCCATTGTTTATATTCACTGTATTTATTTCATTTTTCTTGCACATATTTGATAATTGTGTTTCTTACATATTCTCTCTTTTCTTTTTCTTGTGAGGGCCTACGGAGCAAATGAGGCGATCCTAGGAGAGCCGAAGCACCCAAGCGATGCGAAGGTGGCTTGATTCTTCACCTTGCCGCAGGATAGCGTGAGAGGAGAAGAAGAATTGAAGGAGACCAAAAAAATAGACTTTTTTATTTATTTATCTCTAACATTTTGTAAAAAGGACATTCATTTGTTGCGGGGTCTGTTACGCCAAGTGCCGGTGCACTTGGGGGACCTCACCGATTTTGTTTTCATTACCTTATTTTTCTTTGTTTCACGAGGATTTCATGAGCTACCTATTGATTGCTTTAATTAATTTGCTTGAGCCAGTTAATTAATTACGTCCAAACACCCTACACAATAATTTATGTACCTATAAAATAGAGTGTAATTCAACTTAGTCCAATTAAGTTGGTTCTTGCATGTCAATAGAAGCTATTGACTAGGATGGTTCGTTTGCATTTGCATATAGGTTAGTTTATTTTTCTGTATTTTAATTCTGCGCGGATCACCTTGCATGTAGAGTGCTGGTGACAATGTACGCATCTCTAACCCCTGCATGCATCATTGTGTTTAATCACGCATTGCCATTTTCGATCTCCTTCCTTGTTTTCACTCACGTAAGTAAAAATAGAAATTGGACACTCGGTAGACGATTCATTGAAAATATTAAAAACCAAGCGATAACTGCCTAAAATTCAGGACTGTTAAAGAAAACTCAACCCTAAAATAAAAGGAAAAATAATTGTTTTGGGAAGAGAAACCCCTGGCTTGTTTGATTTATCTACAGCGAGAGAGCGACCTGCACACTAGTATAGAGCCACGTTCGCACTCTCTTTAGACTATTGTCTTGTGATTAGTTGTTCTCCAGTAAGGACTTCACGGGTAGTCGGTAATCGGTCCAGGATTTCCTTAGCAAAGTGGGAAGATTGGGTAGCCGGTAAACGGTCCACACCCATAGTAGCTGGTAAAAATTAGTTCTGAGATTGGGACAGTCTCCTGGGAGCATTAGGTTCCTAACAGCTCGCTTAAACCACTCTGATAGATTGTATTCTCAGCAAACTCTTAAAATTGACAAGATAATTTACTGAACCTTCATGACCTTCACATTGCGTTGAGTTGGTGAACTGGGAAATTGTATTTTGTTTGATTGATTGTGTGCATACTCGATCCTTCTGCGCATTTGCGCCTTTTTTCTTGCGTAATTTAACTTGACTATCATGTTCTCCTTATCCCCGTATTCTGTTTCGAAGATGGCTGACTGGAGTTATTTTAGTCCAATTGCGGATCCCTCGCACCCTCCATCCGACCCACCTTCCTTTTTCCAGGAGGACTTTCCTTCTAATTTTTATGCATATCCGTCTAATCCATTATTTCAGGAGACAGACTCTAATTCTCACCAACCCTCAATCCACTCACCCGATCCTGGGATTTTAAAGTCACCTTTCATGATTTTCACACTTGAGACCATAAACCAGATGATGGAGCATATGAATTCAAGGATTACCAATATGTTTAACATAAATACTAGCCAAAATGCTACTCCACTATTTGAGCATATGGATTCACTTGAGGATAATCATGAGAACTTGTAATCGCCCAAAATACAAAAAATGAGAGAATTTTAAAAATTTAAAAAGATTTCAGGAGACACATCATTGATTCATTTTGTAAGGGGAGGGCACCCATGTCAAACAATTTTCCTACACAATCATTAACCACATGTCCCACTTTTGACCCCGAGGATGCCACTATACAGACTGCTCTTCGCAATCCTCGTGTATATGTTGATTCTGATCTCCTCCCTTATATGGAGGAGGTCCAAAAATTCAAACAGATGTTGACTGAACTCGAAGTGGTGGCCACCCTTCATGAGATCATTAAAGCCCCACTTCCAGTCCATAACACATGTATCTGCTCCTCAACATAAGAAGAGAATGTGGGGGAGCAGATCTTAGCGTCACATCTTGACCATGCCACTGCCTACGCCATCTCCCATCGTCCACATTTTAAGAAAGGGAACACTACCACACCTCTAGTGAGTGGCTCCATATCTGACTATTCTTGTGATAACACTCTCCTTGACATTGGCGTGTCAATCAATATAATACCCTTCACTATGATATAGTCTCTTCATCTTGGGTCTCTCAAGAAAACCAGGATGATAGTTCAATTTTTTGTTGGATCTATCAAGAGGCCGAAGGGTATTCTAGAAAACATTGCCATTCTTATTCAGGGCATGAACTTCACTTCGGATTTTGTCGTATTACCCATGGAGACCTCCACCCCTGTGGAACACCATCTAATCATCCTGGGATGGACTTTCCTCACCTCTGTGAGAGCCGTTATTGATTATGGATATAGAGATATTCGCTTCCGTTCTGATGTAGGGAGCGATGTGTTGATCACTACACCCATTACTGACCAGAGACCTGCATCCCATGAGAGTGTGTCTGTGTTAGCCAACCCTAAGGACCTTGACCTTGATGATAATATCATAGATTCTTGTTGTATGTTGGATGATACTAAGACCCAAGAATTCCTCTTCAAGGAGGATGAATTGGAAAGCATAGACCTTGGAGTTTCCCCTTTTAGTTTGTGGTAATGCATTGATGACATCTGCAGGATTTACACCATAAACACCCTAGAGCGGAAGGCAGACTTTGAGACTAGATAGGATGGACATGATTTGACTACTTTCTCTGATGAGTCTGTTCCTAGTCACCTTGATTTAGATGAGACTGATAAGGCCAAATTTGATTTGATTGGTTTTATAAAGGAATTTGGGCCTTTTGATGAAGATGATGATCCAGTAGAGTCTCTCCAGGCTGAAATTGATCCTACTTTTTATGATAATGATTTCAAGCCTTTTTACTTTGATGTTTGCAAGACTTCCTAGGCAGGACATGACCACACTACTTCCATTGAACAGTTCGTGCCTGAAAACTCTAAGACCGTTGAGGATACATTCTTTGTCGATCCTGATCAGTTTATGTCTAATGAAGACCCCAATTTTGACCTACACCTTGTCAGATCCATACTCCAGCGGTCCTGCAAGAAGGTTCGCTTTCGACCTTCTTGACCTTTGTACATCCATTCCTATTGTATATCCTTTCATTTCATTATTTCTTCTTCCATTTTATCATTCACCCATTTTCCGTGTGTATATATGGTTGTGCTTTATCGTAAGTATAGGGGGGTGAATGATTTGTGTTGTTCATATTCTTTTTTATGTTTTTTCGTTGAGTCCGTACATTCTCTGCATCGGTTTTCCCCTTTTGTACAATCTTCTATACTTAGGATTACTTAATCCTAAGTATAGGGGGAATCACCGACTTCTATTCTTTTCAACCTTTCTTCTAGTCGTTGTAGCGTAGGAGTCTTTTCATTTTTCTGTATTTAGCACTAGTTATGTCTTCCTTTGCCGCTCTTTGATCACTATGAGGACATAGCTCGAGCTGGGTATAGGGGGTGTTGTATATATTGTATATATACTTTAGACATAACTCATATTTTAAATATAAGTATTTTGGGGATATGTATATAAATTTGTAAAATCCACGTGTGTGTGTGTGTGCGTGTATAGACTTTGATCACCTTTCAATAAAACACAAAATAAAACATAATAAAAAAAACAAAAAAAACTAACAAAAAACAAAACAAAACAACAAAAAAACTAAAACAAACAAAAATAAACACAAAAAAACAAACAAAAACAAATAAAATCCTTGTATATACTTGTATATATTGTACTAAACCTTTCTCATTAAAAAAATCTAAAAACTACAAAACTAAAAATCTATAAAAAGTTGCATAAAAAATCTATCTTTTCACACGTGCATCATTTTTTCCCTTTCTTTTCCAAAAACCCGTAAAAAGATCAAAACTAGAAAATTGTTTCAAAAAAAATTGTTTTTTTTTGCATTATACATATTTCTTGCATTTACATGTGCATTTTCATGATAGTATTGACATTTAAACTAAGTCTGGAAAAAAATTGAAGACTTGAGCTTAGTTGGACCTTAATCTACTTAATTTCAGAGGAACGTTGTAAGAACTGGAGTTAAGACTTTTCATGTCCTAGCAACTTAATTCTTTGAGTCCATAAGACTATCTTCACAAGTCATCTTGATTCGTCTAAGTATAATATTTAACAACACACGCATGATTCTTTCAGCTTCAAAAAACACACTACATGTAGCTCTTCATGGAGGAGGTAGTGACGAGGAAGAATCTTTTGGCTTGGAGTATCATACGAGGGTAGTACTTCTAGGCGGAACCTCTCGTCTTCCTCTATGGAAGGTTGTGCATCTCAACCTGATCTAGTAGCATTGAGGTCTAAAGACAGGATGCTGTGGGGTTGCAACAATGCTTCAAAAGAGGGATAGTCTACTAGCTCAAGAGGAAAAACTCCTTATGTACATGTTGCACCATGTATATATTTTCAGAAAAAAAAAGAAGAAGAAAATGCAGAATCTCCAAAAGTGGACATGCCTGATTTAAAAGTAAAATGCATGTCGGATTGTATATATAGAGATAAAGAAAAAAATAATAAGAGCTTCAAAGTTAAATTTTTGTAATCTTGCAACTGGATGACTTGGCTACACTGGTCATGCATCCAAAGATAGATAGCTACACTAGTATCTTCCATTCTTTTCTCCATCTCCTCTTCTTGAGCTAGTTGTACTTTAACTTAGAAGGGAATATCCTCGCTCCTTGAGCAAAGAGTTGCTAGACCGGAGAACTAGAGTTACCTTGTTGAGGGAGGCTGTTTCTTTGCTACTTTTGAGATGGGATCTATATTTCACTTACACCGTACAAGTAAAGATTCATAATCATAAGAATTTATGTATGTAGACTTGTTCTAACCTGACTGTTGAGGAGACCTGAATAGGAGTCTTGTGGAACTTAAAGGTTGTTAGGTTTTAAATCCATTTCCCATTAAGGTTCCGCCGCACTAATAATCCAAAGGTCTGACAGATCTCCATACTACAATCTTATGAAGATAAGTTTAATACTAATTATTGTCCTAATTTCTTTTTTTTAATGTTTCTTTTATTCACTTATTCTTTTAAATAAGTGTTTTCTAAGGGACTAGCAGCGGTAAAGCATAAGGGGATGATGAATCTGCATTTCATCATCTTTATTCATTTATTTTAGCTTAAAATACCTTAAAAAACACATGTATATAATACTAACTTCGTATTCTTACTAACTTGCATCTGTGAGTAAATATTGTACATTTATTAATATTGTAACGTGAAATAAATAAAGAAAGAAAGAAAAAAAGAAGAAGACTGTATATATGTAATAGGTACAGGCTGACCCGAACCCCGAGAGAAGGTCAAGACTTGACCTGATCGACTAGGAATAAAGTAGGGGGAGATAGGGTCCTTGATCAGAAAATCCCAAAAAAATGTGTGCTATGTATATTGTATACTTACACTATTTTATTTGTACATAAACTGACTTCAAATTAAATAATTTTCGAAACAAAATTTGTAAATAAAATTTTTTTCTAAATAATAAATATAATTGCAATATAAAATCTTGTACAGAATAAAAGTAACCACATCCAGAAAAAGCCAATAAAAGAAAATTGAAAAACCAATTCCATCTCAATATGAACTCAAATTGAACCAAACTCACTTCCATTGTATTCTAAATTAAATTATCATTAAAATGGTTGGGGTTTCATAATTTTTGGAGTAATGGTTTGAAAGATGATTTTCTGAGGTTTGTGCAATTTTACCATTTATTCGTACATATTGTATTTGTAAACAAATTTACTAATTATTTAAAATTTAAAATTAAAAAATTAAAATAAAAAAATAAAACATAAAAAATTTAAAAAAAAATAATTTCCATATTTAACTATGTATATACAGTACCATATGTATATACAATATGTATATAATCAATTCCCTTAAATAACCATCACAAAAAATAAAAAAAACATTTATTATTCAATATAATAAAGTGATGAAAATACAAAAAAATATTTTTTATAAATAATTTTAACATTAATTTTATCTTTATCTCATTTCAATTTGTTTCTTCATCTCTTTATCTCAATTTTTAAATTCAAATTCAAATTCAATTATCCCTCTATTTAATTAGCTCCTCCTCCCTCGTTTCAACTTGATCAATCTTTTGTGACAGGAGCCTATTCTTCGAGAGCTATCTTGTCGTAGAAGGGTGCCTACCCTTCGAGTTGTCCGGTGACAACGAGTTGACTTTCATCGAGGCGATCACGATCTTTTCCGCTCCTAAGGTGAGATCCATTTTCTTCCTTATTTTTAACCTAGGTTAATCTTAGTTTAATTTTTCGCATTTTTTATTTCATTGTCATTTTTTATATAAACCTTAGAATTCCCATCACGATTTGATACACCTACGATTCCATATTTTTCATCTCATTTTCTCGATCTCTCCATGTTCACATTCTATCCCCCACGATCTCTCAAATCCGGCCACGCAAGATGGCTGGAGACTAGGATTCGATTTTTCCATTTCGCAAGATCCAAATTCACATCTTTTCAATTGTTTTATTTATTTAAATAAGTAGAGATGATGCATCGTGTTTGAGTCCTCTTCTATTTAAAAAAATCACATATATTCTCTTTAACATTTGTTTTGTAGGAAATAAAAAAAGAATAAAAAAAGATAAAAAAAGTTTTTTCTCTATTTATTTTTACAAAAATAAAAAAAATAAAAATAAAAAAAATTAAAGAAAGCTAGTGGATCATCCGTCGCGTCCGTCCATCTAGCACCGACCGCCGCGTGCGTGGTCGACGTCGCCTTGCCATAAAAGCGCATCACCTCCGCCGACCTGGGCATGAGTCACCCAGCCCTCTCCTCCGCTGAAGTAGTGGGTGGCGTCGCCGATATAGCTTCCTTCACCACCGTCCATCGACGTCGCTTGGAGCGTGTGTCACCCCCGACTCCTGCTCCACAACCAGCCAGATCTGCCTGCCGCCCATCGACCTCTCCACTGATGGCAAAGAAGTCACCGACCATTCGCTTGAAGACCACCGACCTCTATAGCCTCGCTAGCTCCCCCGCGCGAGGAGCTCCACTCCGCCATCACTCTGGTTGTGTGTCAACCAGACCGTCATCCCGCTCCGACTACCATCTGCACCACTACCCGCGAGCGCCGCCACCAATGAGCTTAATTCGCAGGCGCCGCCCTCCAAGCCTCTCTACTGGCGGTGAAGGAGTCGTCGACAATCCGCTTGAAGACCAATGATCGTGGGAGAGATATAGGCACGGTGCCCCTTTGGCTTGGAAGAGAAGAAACGAACGAACAGGTACCAAAGACTCCAAGAACCCTAACAGGGAATAAAAAATTATTGGAAAAATTGCATTCTGCCACCTGGTGATTTCCAGAATTACAAGAAGACCTCATCTGTCCAAGAACATGCAGCATGCTTTTCACTGGGTAAATTGCGAAATTATCCTATTATTTTTTTTGTTATAGTTTGATACACAAACAATAAATTTTTTCAACTCAGTATGTCATTTCCAGACCCTATTTTTCATGCTCTTTATCATTGAAATAAATAACATTTGTGCTCAATAAACTCTGAAAAAATTAGTATTATCTTCTGCTTAGTTGTTCTCTCTACAATATTTTTTTCATTGCATTTTATTTCCATTTGATATTATTAAAAAATAAAAAACAATGTCATTTCATTTTTTTGAAATTTGAAATTCATAAAAATTCAAATATTGTTTCAAAAATTCCAAAAAAAATAGATTAATTCTCTTTTGGTGTGTTTTAATTTCTATCCATGTTTCGTGCATTAATAAATTATAAAACCCAAAAAATTATAAAATATTAAAAAATATTAAAAAATCATATAAAATTACTGAAAAATCAAAAAATGTGATATCAGCTCCTGTTTGTAAATAATATTCTGTAGTTTTTAGGAATAATCATTTCAAAAAAATTGATTTTATTTCCTATTTTTAAAATGCAAAATAATCGTGCTTGCTCATTGTTTGCATTTTTCCCTATTTTTATTGATTTTAGAAATCCAAAAATTTATTAAAATGTCTAAAAAATTACAAAATTAGTAAGAAATTCATAAAAACAGAAAAAGATTTGCTTTGTTTATTTTGAATTTGAATAATCAATTGCTCATTGTTGTATTTGAATAATCAAAAAAATATTTTTCCTTTCTTTGGTGCATAAATTTGTTTTGAAAATCATATTTGAAAATAAAAAAATCACAAAATTTGAAAATCAGAAAAAAAAATAGAAATAAAAAATTAAAAAATAATTAAAAAGACAAAAATCAAAACAAAAACCAAGCATAATGTACGTTGAGAATTCTGTTTTCTTTTAATTGATTTTTTTCGATTAATTGAATAACCCTTGGGAATTGTATCCTCCCAATGTTCGATCATGTTGTTATACAAGTAAATAAGTAGCAAAAAATTCTCTCGTTTCATTATTCTTTTGTAATTAATTATTGGCTTGAGAAGAAGAAAAAAATTGTTTGTTTGAGCTGGGAATTTTGGGGATCGCAATGACAACTTTATATCATTACTAAACAATCCTCAAAAAATACCTGCTCAACAAACCTAGGAAGATTCGACCAAACCTAGGGATCCGCAAGTATCATGGATCCTAGGAGGGAATCGGACACAAAAAATGAGGGCAACGAAGGTCAAACCTAATCACGAAAAAGTCGAGAAATCAGACCGTCGACAAGGGCGGTCGGGTCGGGTCTGGAGGAGGGATTGACTCACGTCAACGGACCTGAGTCAGCCAATAAGAAAATTCGAGGTTGATAAATCAAAGAATAAATAAATTAAAATAGTAAATCAATTTAAAATAAAAAATGGTAAAAAAAATTATTTATTATTTTTCAAGATATTTTTCTGTGATTTTTAATTATTTTATGTAAAATATAGATAGGGTATATATAGTATAGTATATTATATACAAGTATAATAAACTTATGTACATACATGCATTTTTATTTCATTATTTTTTACAAAAATAAATGTTATTTTATATTTTTTTACAAAATAATTTGAGGTGTACAAAATGATTTTTATTTGATTTTTATAAATTAATTAAGGGTATTAAATAAATAAGTATTGTATACATTATATATACATGTGCCCTTTGTATAATGAATTGTGAATTTTATTTTTATCTTATTTTGCATGTTCTGATTTTTATTTTTATTTTATTTTATCATTAGGGCTATATACAAATGTTCAAAGGTAATATGATATTCACATAATGTAAATTAAACATGAATATTTATTTGTACATGTATAGGTGTTATGTGCAATATCAAGTGTACCCTATCTCTCTCCACTTATTTTTTTTGTCGATCAGGTCAAGGTTTGACCTTCTCTTTGGGATTTGGGTCAATCTGTATTTATTCTAAATACCTCTTTCTTTTTCTTTGCTCTTTATTCTTTTAGTTTTGGAAAATATGTGTTAATTATGCACTGTTAACAAATACATGTACAATGATAAATTATTGTATTTACATATATTTATAGGTATTTCTACTTAAAGATAGTGCTAAAATAAAAGAATAAAGAATGAGAATTGTAGATTCATCAAGATGCATCCACCAGCTTCTGAGAATCCTTGTTTAACCCACTTAAAAATTCTGGACGAGACTGGTCTTTAGGATTTCATGGTAGGGACACTTCTCCTTAAGCTCCTTGAATCTTTCTCATGCCTCATGAATAGGCTCATGGGATAATCGTGAAAAGTTGGAGATTAGTGCACCCATTCGATTCATATTACTAAAAGGATAATATTTGTGAAGGAAGGCAGGCTTGACTACCTCCCAGGTCGTCACTACATTCCATAAATGGTTTATCCAATACATTGCCTTGTCTTGAAGGCTGAACAAGAAAGCAACAATTTTGACTACCTCCAATGGTATGTTGGGGCAATGCATAGTTCTGCAGATGTGGTTGAATTACTGAATATAAATATAAGGTTCCTCATTTGTGTTCCCGTAAAATGTGGGAAGAAGTGGGAGCATCTCCAGCTTTAGTTCAAAGTGTTCGTGGATCTGAGGAATTTGGATATAGTCAGTTATTTGTTTAGCTCCAAGGTTGTTAGTCTCCTTCAGAGCCAACTTTGGTTGCTCTCTCACATTAACATCATCTCTAGGCTTTCCACTTTCCTAGTGGTCTTCTCCTCCATGCGGTGCTTCTCCTCCTCTACGGTTCCCTATGTCCCTCCTCATCTCAACCTACATATTCTGAGATGTCGTCTGGGCAAGGGCCTGCTCGGTAAGCTGTTGCTAGATTGCCTATATCGGGTGAGCATTTGTGCATTAACTTCATTTTGGTCCACTTGATGCCCCTTTCCTTTCGGTGATATTTTAAGTTCAAAGTCGAATGAACTGATCTCTAGAGTAGGGTTTGTCTCTACATATGGAAAATTACCTTGATCAGTCTTGAAATAGATTCTAAATGATTTAAAGTGTTGAAGATTTGGTTCAATCCGGAACTTTATTAGAGTAGGGGAAGATAGCGGAGACCGATCGGTCTCCATGCAGAAGGTGGAGAAGTTAGGACAAGAGTAGTCCTGAGATCCCTATGTATCAAAAAGTGATTAGTCATGGGTGATTCACAAAGTTCGAACCGTGTTTCCTAGATCACCTCGAATTATTGGAGATGCCATTATTGGGGACTCGATGTGGGTGTTTGCGAGGTCCGAACAAAACTGTCCTGAATGCAACATCTCAACAGCAAAAGGATTGAAATGATATGGAATTTAGAGAACGAAATAAAGAATATATGAAATAGAAAATAAAAGAAAGGCTCAAACTGAGCAAAAGAAAGGAGTGACAAAAGTAGTGTAAATGAAAGGCACAACGCACGATGTTTTTAATCTTGACCAAAATAAAACTAATCAATCAAACCTCAAACAAAGGGTGAATTCACTTACTCAACATAGTGTGTCGTGAAAGTTCAATAAGTATCTTGTCAATTTATCAATTCTCAAGCAATCTTTTCAAAATTAGTCCTTAACGGCTATCCCTATAGGCGAGTGAGTACTACCGGGTAATCATCATGTACTTCCTAGTTCCTTTGTAACAAGTAGGTTGTACTTCTTTAAGGTCCTTATTATTAGGTCTAGATCAACTACTCAGCCAAAGAAATAAAGAGAGGAAGCTGATAGATGAAACCAATACTTCCCCCCCCGGCGGGGTAATCAGACATGGCACAATGAGATAGGGACATGCCGTCGTTGTTCCCCTATGCTCAGTAATTCAGACTAAGTCCGTAAATAGATTCAACGTCACTCGCCCACGCACTGATAGAAGCACCAACACTTTGTGAATCCAATCAAAAGATGAGGTAGTATCCAGGCTATGATTTGGGCTCTGTTCCTTAAGGGATGTGCCTCACTCAGTCTGGAATTTACCTAGAACAATAAGGGTATTGCTCACCGAAGACAATGAATGCTCGATTAATCAAATTTTATTTTCATCAAACTTTCTTAGTAGCCCCCTTTTTAATTTTTTTATAACTTTTGTTTGTATATTTTATGCAATGGTATATAATTTGTAAATTCTCTGCTTAGCCTTACGTGATCAAAATCAGAGGGAGAAGGTGGAAAAGCAATGTGAGTCGGAAAACAATGATGTGGTGCTCATTCAGAAGGCTCACCTTGTTTCCCACCTCTGTCCATGCGAGATGCTAGAAATAAATTTTAAAATCTATAGTATATGCAATGCAATGAGGAAATCACCCTAAGATATGAGCTTCTATTAGTGTGAAGATCTTGTTCAATTTCACTAAGTCCAAGTACTACTCTATGCTCTACAAACCAATGCTCCTGGCAATGACACCATTTGGCAATCATAGATTGTTCAAGTAATATGACAAATCAGACACTCAAGTCGTTGCACGACCGATCAATGCATTTATTTAACCATCTACCCACAAATGATAAATGCGTCAAATAAAAGTGAATGTGCGCTAAATTTTATTATAAGTCTACAATAAATGCGTACATGGTAAGTATGATGAAGTGTCGAACCATAGAAAGCACACAGAGAAGAGGAATATGGAATAAGATAATTAGTTTGTGTCTTTTTTTTGAAATATTTTTGTGGGTTTTAATTAGTTTGTTATGTTACGAATTTTTGCTTTTTTATTTAAGTTTTTAATTTTGCATATTTCTACTTTTCAATTTTAAAATTAAATATATAAAAACATATAATAAATACACTATATGGATAATGTATAGAGAAGAGATTTTTTGGACTTTTAGACAAATAAACACAAAATTTAAGAAATACATTGTTTTTTTTGTTTTTAAATGTTTTTCTCTTTTTTTGATGGTTTTTGTGGTAATTTAGAGGATATTTAGGATTTTTAAATAGAGGAATGTAAAAAATAAAGCAAACAGAAAATCTCGGAGATTGAAATGGACCTAATAAATATCTATTAAGTGAGATTTCTCCCAAATCAATTTTGCTAGATACTAGATGATACAAGTAAAATTCAGGAACTTAACACATAATTTTTTGTTTTCTTATTATTTTATATAAATTTTATAAGATTTTCTATGTTTTAAAAATTTACAGGTTTTCATTTTATATTTTCAGTAATTTTGAATATGTTTAGAGTACATCAAAATACAACTAATTTAATTTTTGGGAATTTTAAAAGGTGCTTTGAAATTGTTAGCATTTTTCTAAGTCAAAACATGAAAAATAGACATGTTTTTATATTTTTATAAATGGGAAATTTTAAATGCTTTACGAAAAATATATGTGATAAAATATGGTTCCAAGCACTTAATATAATTGTCCTACAATTTTCAGATGCAAAATGTTATTTTTAGAATTCGAATACGTGCACAAAAATAGATTGGCTAGCAAGGACCCAAATGTGATTTCTAGGAAGTTAAAATGGCATAGCATTCAAATAAAATCCAATGGACAAACATGCAAAATGCCTAAATTTATCTAATTTAATAGCATTGGCAGGGGTATCATTGTAATTGAAATAACTTCCTAGAGATCATATGCAATTTTACCAATAGAAATTACACTAATTCTACAAAATTTGGGACCAAACATAAATGTTAGAATGTGTTGGGTGTTATGTGCAAAATGCCCAAGCGCCTCGCAAGGAGAGCCATGTGAGGTGACCTAGTATAGGACCTAAGTGCAATAAAATAAAGTTTGAGGGTTCTAGTGCAAATATGACAAAACGTTTTCTTCTAAAGATGAATGTTTATATACTAAATATTCAATACAAAAATCAGGGGGTTGGAGGTGCAAAAATACCCCTCAAGGCACGCTTGCTTACATGCAAAGCTGGTGGATGGTCACGATCACTACACTTATCAAGATTAGGCAGCTCAGGAGACGCAATGCTTCGTTCTGATCTGACAGTTGAGATTATAACTGGGCCACGCTCCTCATCTAATGGCAGAGAAGAAGTCTGGAAGAACTGATGCCTAGGCTGCTTCGATCTGGCTTTTCTTCTTGCTCTGGTGATGATTCGGACTGTTGAAGGTCTCTTTGATTTCCTAGGATGACTCCAAGATGAGTATTTGCTTCAAAATGGCCCAGATCTCAACGATGGAGGCATGTAAGATCATGATGCCTGGATTGGCTTTCTGGACTTCTTCTAAGTTATGGTTGTAGTCTTTAGCTTCCAAGATTAGAGAAAAAGGGTCAGAGGCTGAGGGCAATGCTCCTCGACCCGTTCAGAGTAGAAATTGAAGGGGGAATGGGTGTGATAGATGTGGTCCAATGAAAGGTAGAGGAGGAACATTGAACTCCTTGATCTGTGCAATATCAGATGTAAAAGATATGTCGGGGAAATGGAAACATGATGGGCAATGAGATGAGGGTGAAATGGAGTCGAAACGATGTATGACACTAGCCAGAGCCTAGATCTCCAACGAACTATTTTTTTGGATTTAAGCTACTTAGGTTGAAATTAAATGAAATGAAAATGCAATGTATACTACTTCTAATCCTATGAATCGAAACAAAGTAATGAACTGTTTGTTGAACGGTTAGGATAATTACCTTCCAAGCAATATACATTTTGTTGAATGCTAACTTTCAAGTTTTTATTTAATGGAATTATTCAAAAGTGGTCTACGGTCATCGTAACCCAAAGAAGTGTCAAGCAAAAATTACTTGTTTTTTTTCACAGCTCAAACCAACAAACAAGAAAAAAGTGTTAGCACAAGAACTATGAGTTTTATTTATTTACATTTATAGCATACAATATCGAACTCAGGGTGGCTATAAAATCCCGAGGGTTATTAAATCAATGAAAACTCAATGAAACAAAGGAGGACTTTTTATGCACTCCACTCTTGGTTATTTTATTTTTAATTTTATGGTATATTAATTTTATATTTTTATTTGGTTTTCTGGTTATATATATTTGATGATTTTAAATTTTGCAAATATTATATTATATTTATGAGAATAAAAGAAAATGAAATCAAAAATGAAATAAAGAGAAAATAAGAAAAAGGCATCTTTTTGAATTTTTAAAATATAGTAGAAATAAATGGAAATTTAAATAAAGTTATTTTTGGGTCTCTAATATTTTTTAATGTAATTTAATTTTTATAGAATTTTCTATTTTTTGAACGATTTTAAATAAATCAAAAACTATGGAAATGATAACAGAAATAAATGCAAAAGTTTTTGGATTTTTAAAAAATAAAATGAAATTGAAAATTATTAAATATGCACAAATATGAAGAATAATTTTTGGATTTTCCAAAAAACCTTTGTAAGATATTTTTTGAATTTTCTAAGATTTTCTATGATTTTTTTTGTTCTGAATGTTTTGTGATTTTTTGGGTTTTTATATAGGAAATTAATGTGAAAATGGTTCCTAATTAAAACAAATAAAAATAAGCAGACAAGGATTTTTTTTAGTATTTTTCACATAATTTTCTTATTTTTATTGATTTTTAAATGCAGACAGAGTTTTTTTATGTTGTTTTGAATTTTTAAAAATAACAAAAATCATCTATGTGCAAATTAAAAATAATGATGCAAGATCTAATTGACAGTAAGATACCATGATTTTTATCGATTTTTTGGAGATGTTTTGCTATTTTTTATTTCAATTTAGGTTGCAAAAGAAAATGGAGATGCAAAGGGGTATGGATGCAAAGAGTAATTATTATAAACTAAAGAGTAATACAGTAAAAAAAAGTTGTGGGCCAGATGTGTAAAATGTCCAGAGATACAGGTGCAAAGGCAAACGAGTCATGCTAGGTTATACTCAATTGCAAATACTTTAATTTCATGGGCCAAATAATAACAAATAAGAAACATACTTTTATTGCAATTTTCACCAGTAAGCACATGAGTCGCACGTTCTCAGTTCAAATAGGACCATAATGCAAATAAAATAAATGCTATGGAAACAAGTGTAATTATTCAATGAACTACCAACAAACATATGTCCTAGAAGGACTTATTTGCAAAATAAAACAAGCAGGGGCTTAGGTGCAATGTTATTGTTAATCTA
The DNA here is from genome assembly GCA_037367405.1 of Ottelia alismoides. Taxonomy (NCBI): domain Eukaryota; kingdom Viridiplantae; phylum Streptophyta; class Magnoliopsida; order Alismatales; family Hydrocharitaceae; genus Ottelia; species Ottelia alismoides. Next base: position 239,005 of record JAZKJV010008411.1, read on the forward strand.
CATTTTGAAGAAATTGGCATATCTTCGTCTAGATGCAGATCAGATGGTTGATGATGAAGTATGCTTGGATGGTGTGGATCTGCTCTGGATGGTCGAATCAACAATAGAGTTTTGGGGGTTTTTTGGACGGTCGTGATGACAAATGCGCGGAGGCATTCTTGATTAGACGTGTATCGATGGATCTCGAAGAACTAGGATGAAGTTAACTTCCGGCGATATTCGATTGAGAAGATCGCACTTGTTTCTCGCCCAAATCAGCTTCAGAGTGGTACTATGGCTTCTTGCTATGATGCTCTATTGATCTGATGGCTTCACGGTGGTCAGAGAAGGCAGTGTGAAGATAATGAAGTCCGAAGGTGTTCAGCTTCAAATGGACCTCAAACTTATTACCTTAGCTCCCTTGCACGCTCCTAAGACCTGCAATGCAATCTACACTCGGAGGCGATGCTCCGACGAACTTATTAATGCATAAAAGATAGAAAATGGTGAGTTAGTGGTGGCTCCGATGAAGATGAACAGAGAGGGAGCCAGACTTTAGATCTAAGATGATCTAAATGGTGTCTAGTGTGGAAGTAAATGGAGAACATCAAGGTGGATGTGATGGTGAGGTTAGAGAGGGATATTAGTGATCGGAGAACACCTGATCGGTCGGATCGAACGATGAGCAAGCGGGTCTGATCTGAGCTAAACAGAGAAAATAAATTGTGAAGTCAAAGGAGAAATTAACAGGAAACTTCCTAGGATACACAAGGAATAAAGGGAGAGGATTGTCATGATCTAATGTGTCAGGAGAAGAAGCTCGACTGTTGCAGCGGAGCTCCGCCAATTGTGGTGGATGACATCCTCCTTAACTCAAATCGCTCTCATGTTCATGGATCTAACGCACTATTAGTGCATCACATTCCAGTATTCAATCTCGGATGATGGAATTAGGGAAAACGGAATATCCGTCGGCGGGGGAAGATGATGGAATATTTATATATATAGGCACAGGTTCAACGTGTTTTGAAATTTGAATCGCGAGCGACTCGAGGCGTGATCTGTGGATTTAATGTTCTGGCGAGGGAGTTAGTTGAGTGGGCTAGAAATTAGGAGAAGAAAGCAAATGGAGTTAGTAATCAGGGTGCGTGGGAGAATTAAGCGAAGAAGGACTGGAGAGAAGAAAGGTGGAAATCATGGGGGTAGAATGGGTAGTTGACTAGGTCAACAAACCCAGACCGGCAAATGGAAGCACAAATGGGAGATGACAAAATAGACTAGAGGACAAAAATCAATAAAAAAAGTTAAATAAATTAGATAAAGTTTTGAAAATAATTTTAAATAATTAAATAATGTAAATTCCAAATGTAGAGAATTAAATGTATTTAGTTTAGGTGATCTATATTTAATTAAATAAGGTATATACATGGGTGAAGATAAATACAATGTGTTATTTATATGTACACATACCTATATATACAATATTGTGATTTTTTAATTACTTATTTTTATAATTATATATGTAAATTAATAATTTATTTATTTACAATATTTTACAAGGATTTTAATGATATTTTTATTAGAATATTAGGATTAATTTATTAGGCTAAATAATTAAGTATATTTACAGTATATACAAGGCGATACATATACACTATATATACATGGTTTTATTTTGGTTTATTTTTTATTTTGTTATTTTTATTTGTATTTTAAATAAGTCAAATATAATATTACAATTATTTGAAAATACAATATATACAAATATGTACAAGAAAATAAATAAATAATATACATAGGTATATATAATAGCACCCCAATTAGCCACATTTCACAACTTAACTCTGATTTTTATGAAACCACCTCAATTTTAAAGAGTATTTAATTTGGAGTACAATGATTGTGAGTTTGATGAATTTTGAGTTTTGATGAAGAAGATATTGATCTTACAAGTTGAGCTTTGTGGCTTTTTCAGACTGTTATAATTTACACAATATACATTGCTTATTCTTGCATTTATTTTTATTATTTACAATAGATTTTTATGCACAATTTTCATGAAGAAAACAATTGTGTTTGAGTTCAATTTGGGTATGAATAAATTTATGAAAAGAATGTTTATTATATAGAATAGTGTCGATATAATGAATATATACAAGTGATGGTTGATTTTCTGAAACTTTTGGTCTTTAGACCTTATCTCCCCCTCCTTTATTTATTATCGATCAGGTCAAGTCTTGACCTTCTCTCAGGGTCAGAGTCAACATGTATCTATTACATATATAATCTTTGATTTTCGTTATTTTTTCTTATTATTTTTATTCCTTTTAGGTTAAAATAGTGATAAATATACAATATTTACATAAGAATTAGGGTTAGGAAAAGAACAGATTTATTGATATTTATAGATGTTTTATAAGGGATTTTAAGCAAAAATAAATGAATAAAGATGATTAAATGCATATTTATCTTCCCCCTATGATTTACATTTGCTAGTCCCTTAGCAAACACTAATTTGAAGATTAAGTTACTTAAAGAAAAAGAATAATGAAGAAAGAAAGATCTTAGAACAATATTGAGTACTAAATTTATCTTCATAAATCAAAGTATGGATCTTAGTCACCCTTCGGATTATTAGTTTGGGCGGAACCTTAGTGGGAAATAGACTTGGCACCCAACAGCCTTTGGAAATCACACAACTCTTGGTCAACTATCCTCAATAGCCAGGTCAAAATAAATAACCTCATAGGCAAACCCTTATGACTATGAATCTTTCATGTACAGTGTAAGTGATATGTAGGTCTCCTCAGTTGAAGCTGTGAAAGTCAGTCTTCTCCAACATGGTGACCCTAATTCCCCGATCAATAACTTGTTCCTCCAGAAGCAGGGTATTCCCATCTAATTTTAAGTGCAACCAGCTCAAGAAGAGGAGGTGAAGAGGAGAATGGACGGTAGCCAGTGTAGCTACTTATCTTAGGATGCATGGCCAGTGTAGCCACGACATTCTGTTGCAGGCTCACAACTATCTGACTTGGAAGCTCAAGCTTGCTTGTTGACTATACATCTATATACCTACTATGGCAGACATTTGATTTTCATTCAGACTTGTCCAGTTTTTTGGATTTCTTGATTTTGCATTTTTTTTCTTTTGAATATATACAATGATGCAACATGTAGATAAGGAGTTTTTCCTCTTGAGCTAGTGAACTATCCCTCTTTTGATGCTTTGTTGGAACCCACAACATTCTGTCCTTAGACCTCATCGCTACTTGACTGGGTTGGGGTACAGTGGCCACAAATGTGTGACTTCCAATATTTCCATTGGTTTGTGTCTCATGCCAGCATATCCAGACTTCTAACACTTAAACTAGGTGAGCAAGGTGTAAGTGCAGGTGTGCACGCTAGGTCATTATCAACAAGAATATGCACGTGCTTCGAAGTATTCTACTTAGGAACTCAAGATGACACTTAACATAAGTTTTGTGGTTCACAAAGAATTAAGTCTATAGACCTGAAGAATCTCAATTCCATTTCCTATATGGTTCCTATGAAATTAAGTGGATTAAGGTCCAACCAGGCTCCATTCTTTGATTTTATTCAAGACTAGTTTAAGTGTCAATACCATTATGAAAAATGCACATGCAAATGCAAGAAATATATGCAAAATATTCTTTTAAGAAAATAAATAGTAAAACAATCTTTTTAAACAAAATTTAAAGAATTTTGCAAATTTTTGTGGATTTTAAACAAATTTTAAAAAGAAAGAAAGGGTTACTGGATTGAATGTATTTATAAGAAATATATACAAGCATATATGCAAGGATTATACAAAGTTTATATAAGATTTTACAAGAGGATTTATGCACAAGTTTTAGATACAAGTTTTATAAAAGAATTTTAGATACAATCAAAGAATTTTTTTTACCGAAAGGATAAATTATTAAGATTCTTATACACACATGATTTTGAAATATATATAAACCCCATAATCTATATCCCACATGAAAAATTAATTTTACAAAAATTTTACAAATCTTTTCAAAACATTTTTCAAAAGAATTTATAGACATTTTTCAAAATATTTTATAAAGATTTTTCAAAAGTTCTACAAATGTTTTTGCATACTATTTTACAAACATATCTACATGTCATTTTACAAACAGGTGTTTGCAAACATTTTACTTCCAAAAGTTTTACATATATTTTGTACAGTATACATAGTTTTGATACAAAAAATAATTTACAAACATTTTACAAATAAATCATTTTTATAAACAATTTTACAAAGATTTGTACAAAAATAGTTTTACAAAATTTTTTACAAACATTTTTACAAATAATTTTAAAAAAGTTTTTACAAAATATTTTACAAAACAATTTTTGCAAACATTTTTTACAAAAGATTTGTGCGAATCATTTTACAAATCAGTTTTCAAGATATTTTTAAATAATAATATCCATATTAATAATTAAAATATGAGTTTTGGCTAAAGTATATATACAATATATACAACACCCCCATACTTAGCTCAAACTATGTCCTCATAGTGACCAAAGAGCTATAAAGGAAGACATAACTCATGCTAAGTATAGAAAAGTGAAAAGAGTCCTATACAACAACGACTTAAAGAATTGACAAAAAGAATAGAAGTCGGTGATCTCCCCCAATACTTAGATCAAATAATCCTAAGTACAGAACAATGTAAAAATGGGGAAAATCAAGGGAAAGAATGAACAAACTTAATGACTCATCCTCACTTATACATAGGATAAAAGATCCCTAAGTATAAAAAAAGAATATCAACAAGTTGAAGGACAACTGAGAGATCAGAAGAAATAAATGAAAATAAAAACACAAAAATGACGGAACGAATACCATCACTCCCCCTATACTTAGGGTAAAGGATCCCTAAGTATAAGCAACGACATGGGTGATGAAACAGAACCAAAATAGAAAAACTCAAATCATTCACCTCACCTATACTTTGGTAGAGTACATCCTAAGTATGGCATACACAAACACGAAAAAGAGGTGAACGATAAAAAAGGAAGAAGAAAGAATAAAACTGAAGGATATAAACAAGAGACAATCTACTCATGTATCAGTCCCAGAGGATGTCAGAAAGTCATCGTCTGATACCACAGATATGGAATCCACTACGGATGAGAATGTATCGTGATCTAGATATGGCTTTAGTGACTATCCATTCACAACAAATGGTCGTGCCTCAGATGGCAACCCAGATATGACAATATTACCATTGTCACGCACAACTCTAACAATGAATGGTCCTGACCATTTGCTTTTTAACTTGCCAGGAAACAACTTCAATTTAGCATCAAACAATCATGCTTTATGATCGGGGGGATCAAGTCTTCTTAAAATTTGTATGTCATACCAACACTTGACTTTTTCCTATACATGAGTGAGTTGTCCTATGCAAAATTTCGGAATTCCAACAATCTGTTCAGTTCCAACTTCCTACTCTGTCATGCTTTCTCATAATCTAAATTTCATACACAGAGTGCCCAAAATTATTTGTGAATTAATTCATCTAGAAAGTGGCAAGGTTTCCATACACCAATCTATATAGATACATACCCAATGGAAACTTGTACGCCATCTGATAAGCCTATAGAACCGATTCAAGCATTTGGGATTAGTTCTTCCTATCTAAACGTACAAGTTTCCGCAATATCGTCTTTATCTCCCTATTTGAAATCTCAGCCAAGCCATTAGTCTGTGGGTGGTAAGGAGACGCAACTCTATGATTAATGGCATACTCCTTCACAAGTTTCTTTGCCTCTCGATTAGTGAAATGGATTCCCCCATTTGAAATGAGTATCTTGGGAATCCCGAACCGTACAATAATGTGATCCTTGGGAAAGGAACAAACCATACGACTATCAACGGGTCGGGTGAGAATAGCCTCCACCCAACTACTAACATAATACACGACAAGTATGATGTATCAAAATCCCTAACTGACAGGAAATGGGCCCATGATGTCTATGTCCCAAGCATCAAAAACATCTGAAATCTGGATATATCTCAAAGGAATGGTTTCTTTTGGACCAACAGTTCCTCCTATTTTCTGACAGTCAGTACAATCTCGAACATAATCTCTAACATCCTTAAATAAAGTTGGACACTATTGGCCACTCTGTAAAATCTTTGTTGTCGTGCGCTTGCCTGAATGATGCCCACCAGACTCTATTTCGTGACAATGTTCAAGTACGTTGGTGTATTCCTTCTAAGGAGTGCACATCCTTCAAATACAATCTACACCCTCACGGAACAGTTATGGATCCTCCCATAAGTAAAAATGTATCTCTGACAGGAATTTGTCTACGTTATGTTGCGGCCAATCATGTGGAACATTCTGGGAGACAGATAGTTCACAACATCAGCATACCATGGGAGTGAGTCCACAGACAAAATGGTCTCATTTGAAAAGGTCTCTAATATGGGAAGTATTGATTGCTCAGAAGTGTCTACCTCTATGATCCGGGAACGGTGATCTGCCACAACATTCTTCACTCCAAGTTTATCTCGAATCTCTAAATCAAACTCCTAGAGAAGAAGGATCCGGTAAGGCGTGGTTTGGCATCCTTCTTTGCCGGTAGATACCGTATGGCAGTATGATCTGTGTATACAATGACATGTGAACTAAGGAGATAAGATCTGAACTTCTCTAATGAAAATACCACAACTAACATCTCATTCTCTGTGATTGTGTAATTACGTTGTGCCTCATCCAGAGCCTTGATAGCATAGTGTATAGAAAACGATATCCCATCCCTTCTCTGCCCCAAAACAGCTCCAATTGCAAAATGTGACACGTTCGTCATGATCTCAAAAGGGAGACACCAATCAGGGAGCTATAGGACAAGGGCACTAGTAACCATGTCTTTCATCTGATTAAATGCAAGGAGGACTTTCTCATCAACAATAAACTCTCCTTGCACAGAAGCTCAATCAAAGGTCTGGCGATCTCGCTGAAGTCCTTAATAAATCGCCTAAAGAATCCAACATGTCCCAGGAATGACCTCAATTGCTTGAAATTCTATTGTGACTCTTCTCCCATGGGTGCACTAAGTTTACCTCATAGCAACGTTGAAGTACTCGGTCTGAACAAGACATGTATCAAAGCTATCCCCGTAGACCGATAAATCGTCCATGAAGACCTCTAGAAAATTACCTACCATGTCAGCAAAAATGACCAACATACACATTTAGAATGTAGTGGGAGCATTACACAATCCAAAGGGTATCCGTCTAAAGGCATAGGTGCTAAACAGAAAAGTAAAACTAGTTTTCTCCTTATCCTCAAGAGCGATTGCAACCTGGTTATACCCTGAGTAGCCATACAAGAAACAAAAGAACTCCTTCCTTACCAACCACTCAATAATCTGATCAATAAAGGGTGGTGGAAAATGATCTTTCTTGGTAGTTGAATTCAGGTACTGGTAATCTATGTAGACACGCTTTGAAGTAGGTATGCGGGTTAGAATCTCCTCGCCATGGTCATTCTTTATGACCGTAATCCTGGATTTCTTCGAGATCACATGTATAGACTGGCGCACTATGAATCCGTTATTGGATAGATAAAGCCAGCATTACTCCATTTCTTAATCTTTTTCATGACAGCCTCCCAAAGGTTTGGATTGAGATGGCACTGACACCTACGGGAGGGTTTGTTGTCATCCTCTAAGTAGATATGATACGAGCACAAAGCCTGACTAATCCCACATAATCTGAAATATTCAATCTAGTGGCCTTGTGGTTTCTCTCAAGAACCTCTTGCACATGATATTCTTGTTCCTCAGTCAACTGTGAACTGAGGATGATCGGAAACATTTGGGGGGGACCGCGAGGAACGCATACTTCAACATTGAGGGTAAATCCTTGAGCTCAGGTGGGGTCTGAATCGACTCTGTGACAACCTCTGCAACTGTACTGGTAGAACATAGTTGATCTTCACTGTGTGTATTGTCCACCGTGGCTACAATGGGCTCAACATGTAGAATCTCATAAAGGTTTGTAGTGAATGATCCCTACTCAGAGAGGAATGGCTCATCAGGATATTCAGAATCCTCAACAAATATCTCAGAAATCTGAATAGGATGTAACTCCTCAGTAACCTCAGAAAAGGAACATGTCTCATGAATCTCAAAATGTACCTCTGATATTTTAGAATGGTCACATAATACAGCTCAAACTGTCCATCAACAAATGACTCAGAATGATTAAGGGAAATCAAGGTGATTGTGATTTCCAGAAGGTTCATCTGAGAAAGGAACTCTTGGGTTCCATGAAATCAGAGAATGGATCTCTCTTGAAACTCGGTAAGAAAATCACAGTCCTCAGGATCTAGTGTAACTGTCTCTCTCTCTCATCTGCTGTTGGTGGCGGCGATGGCCTAGGATCGAGGATTGTCCCCATTTTCACCTTATCACTACGGGATTGAAAGATGGTCTCTCCTGTATCATAATCAAATACCGCTTCGGTCGATCAAGGGAAGGACCGATCAAGTATGATCGGAGTATGGAGTAACAGTGAAGAGGTATCTATATCAATAATAAAGAAGTCAACTGGGAATCTCATTCCTTGCACCGTTACAATAACGTCCTCTAAAATGCCTATTGGCCTCTTGATCGATCTAACAACAAAATGAAGGATCATTCTACTAGATCTAAGAGGCCCCAACCTAAACTCAGTGAGTAGCGAGGATGGCATGATATTAATATAGGATTCGCTATCGAGAAGAGTAAGATCAAACTCCTGATCAAAGATGTGGCAACAGATGTGAGGTGCTCCCTTATCTATTTTTGGCTTGGAGGTTGCTAATGGCATGAACTGTGGACATGGTCAAGATGCGCTTCTCTATTTTCTTTCTTTTGTTCTTCTTTGGTTGACGCTTTTAAGTACATACTTCTTTCATTCCTTATTTGACTGTCGGCATGTACTCCATGGCCTTAATGAGTGGCATCTCTAAAAAGATATTATGAAGGATATCTACCACTCCAAGATCAGATAGTGCTATTTTTATTTTTATATTTTTCTGGTTTTATTCAAAGCAGAAGGAAATGGAACAGAATCATAAGAAAAGTAAAGATGCTCATTTCTCTTTATACAAAATAGAGTCATCATGTACATGTAGACAACCATATTCACTCTATACAATGTTATCCTCTACAGGAATAGAAGGAACAAAATGAAAAATAAGATAGGCTACTTGGTATGTCAGTGTAGAAGAACAACCCACGATAGGTGTGTTCTCCTTCATGGCTAACTCGACATTGTATCTTTCTTTATTCTCCTTTTGATCTTTTGTACATAATTCTGGTGAAGAAGGTCGTGGTGACGATGAATAAGAAGATGGTGAAACTCCAAGATCTGGTTCTGCTGCATTGGATTGTTGTTCTATTGGTGGAGAAGATGATGAAGTCGGTGAATCTCTTTCAATAGTTCTCTCCAATCCTAACTTGTGTGCAAGCGGCTGCAATCTCCTACCGCTCCTGAGATGAATGGTGTCAGGCAAACATGTAAAATCAAGGGCTATACCTATCTCGGGTGTGGATGGATCATGGGCTACCTACTCCTTGCATATGAAATTGTTAGGATTGACTTCGACTAGGGTTGGAATTAGTGTCTTGGTGGTGATCAGGTTGTCAAGCCTCTAAGTCAGGTCATCCATATTTTTCATCACTAAAGCAAGATGATCTAATGTGAGATTCACCAAAGGTGCCTCTAGATGCTCAATGATGGGTTGTCATTGAGACTGGTAGTGAGGAGGTTGCTGGTTTTCATATGACTATGGCTTATAATGAGGAGGATGTTAGCCATGTGAACCCGAGGCAAACCATTCCTACAATAATTGTTATTGTAATGTTCGATTTATTAATAAAAGTTATTGGTTCTTTTCACTCTCTTTCTGAGATTAAATGAATGAATGCACTATGATGTCCCTCTGTACTGTTGGGATGATGTACCATAGCCATCTTAATGATCAAACATCTGTTGATTCAAAAATAGAATAATATAGGCTGGTGCTAGGATGAATATCTAAGGAATTTGATAGAAACTCATCAAGCACCATCAAATGATTGTTAAGAGATGATCTCCAGCCGCAGTAGGAGATGGCAATCCTTTCTCATTAGGTTGATATCTGACCAACCTCTTGATGCAAGTCCTCTGCATGGGAAAAGAGTTCCAGAGGTATCGGAATAGTTAGGTCAAAGAGTTGACTTAACGAGATCGAGATAACCAAAGTCCTATATCGTATGTTGTCACGATATGGGAACACATCCTCTGATCGAAAATAGATGTATTACTATATGTCTAAGTAAGTACATTTGGCAGAACCATAGGTTGATGACCTAACCAAGGTCTATACCCCGGCGAGCTGGTGTGCATAGTAGGGCATATGAGTAATACGATCTCTTAAAGGGATCATACAGGTTCATTTGTAAATCGGAAGGCGTGAGCTCACTCATGAGGTATTGGGACCGATCAAATTCCATGCATGGTCGTCGTGCTTTGGAAGCATGACAAGAATTTGTAGGTATGATATATGCTTTGTGAAAGCATATGATCGATACCAACTCCCAATGACCAAGATTGAGAAACTTGTTGATAAAATCCTGAAGATGATAGTGTTAAATTGATCTTTATTTTCGGGTTTATCATAGGTCTTCCAGTATGCAGGATGTACAGGTATTAGGAATATCTGAGGGTGATGTGATCATAAACGATTGTATAAGCATGATACTTCCATTCCAAGGTAGTGATGAAATAGGTTTGGATTTTAGTGACTCCTCTCAGTAGAGAAGTAATCTAATCCTGGTTCAAGTGTTGGAAATTGATCTGAATGAGAATGAGATGCAATGAGAATATTAGATTTACAATCTTGATTTAATCCAGCATCTATGAGAGGTCCATGTGATCTGGATTTGAGATATCATCTCAATATCAGAGTCACTATACGTAGAACATACAATCGCCATGTCCTTACCTCCAAGTATATGCGTTGAAAGCACATTATTCTTGAAATGGTTCAAGAATAATTCCATAGTTGAATTATATCCAAGCATTGAGAAACGTGTAATTAAATGTGATTTAATTATCATAGATAATGTGAATTTGATTCACATTATTTGGATGCATGAGAATGACGATATAATATAATTAAATGTGATTTAATTGTTATGGATATGAATAATGTGAATAGCATTATCCAATTATTGTTAATATATTATAAATGTGATTTATAATGTATTAGAGATAGCTTATTATAATTTATATTTGTTGATTAATTATTGGTGTATATTGGATTCACATTAAATAATAAATTGAAAATGTAAATCACATATTATTTTGGGTTGTGAATGTGATTCGCAAATTTCCAATGGTAAGATTGCAATATTCACAAAATAATTATGAATTATTTTTATTGAATAATTTACAACAAGTGTTGTTGTAAATCTTGGAGATTTTTAAGGAATAATGCAATCTCATGAACATGAGATTACATCTCTCATGAGATATGGGTGGATGGCCACCAACTCCTACAAGGAAAGGGTGGTTGTCCCCCCTATTATCATGGGTTATTGAAATCTCCATTCCTTGATCTCCATATGAGATTAATTTAATTCTAGGATTAATTTATATTGATTTATCAACATACATTTAATTTAAATTAATTATTGTTGGTTTTTCAACAAAAAAATCTTGGTCATTGAAAGAAGCACAAATCAATCTCATCCATTGATTTTGTGTAGTCCATGGATTGTGATCCATGGTCTCCCAAAGCACGATATAAGAAGAGGCACCCCTTGCTCTTCTTAAGTTTACAACAACATCCTCATATTGCAAGAGGCTCTCTCTCTCTCCATCCTCACGCCTACTCTCTCTCTTCTTTTTGGTGGTCATCCATCCAATCCCTAGAGAGAGATTTCGTCGTCGTCGCATTGTCGTCGTGTCGTCACTTTGACTGTGCTTAGTTCTCCATCTTCTTTGGTGTGCTTTTCTCACGAAGAAGACATATGATCTCATGTGACAAGATAAGGAGTTCTTGGTCTGGAACAACATCTTGGATTGCGAGAAGCACGTGGTTCATCCCCATGCTCGGAAGCATCTTCTCCAATGACTGGACTTGAGACAGGAGGTCTCTTCTTTAAAGGCTTGATCACAACCACACTACAAGAGGTATTCCTTTATATATGTGGTTAGATGAAACTATTCAAGAAGTGTTTTTGGATCATGTGGTTTCATCTAATGAAATTTTTTAAATTCCGCTACATCGAACAACTAGTACGTCTAGTCATTCTTGATCGTATATGATACGATCTTCATGATTCCATGATGCACTTGAGGATTATTCCATATCCTTCAATCGGTATTATATCCTTAGGTTGGAGGTTTTGGATACGATCCATGAACCTAGGAAGACTTGGGTTTGTTAGGGTTTGCGAAAGTTTTATCGCATTTCAATTTCGCATCTCTATTTAGTGAATAATTTCAGCCCTGTTTAAAATGTTTAAACATGAAATAATCACTTGAATTATTCCCCATTAAATAATTAAACTATGTGATTTGAGTTTGTGTGATTTGGAATCTGATTGCTCATGTTATGATCATTTTAAGGAATATGTATCCACTGTTTTGGGGATGGCGAATCTTGACGTAATTAAAAAGTTAGTTACTATTTAGAAACGCCTATAAATATGTTTTAATCACTTGGGTTCTTTTATAAATCAAATTAGAAAACTTTGAAAACTTATTTTGCATGATTTGGATTTATATTGATTGAGATATGCTTTTTAGTAAGTGGGGGTCCCTGTTGGAAATTACATTCCTAATCAAGAACATTGTGATTGTCATTTAATCAATTAGTGAACCTAATGGTTAATTTCCTGGAATAATTACGGATAAATATTTTGGAAATATTTAATTGAGGTTATTTCCATAAATGGAATTGCCTTAACTAATAATTGATTAGATATGATCTAGATCACAATTAGTTACACAATCATCTTTCCCGACAAACAAACTTACTTGAATAGGGCTGGGAATTTGTTTAGCAAATTTCCTTATAATCAAAATTGTTTTTATTTTTACTATATGGTATAACTTTGGTTGAAAAACCTATCATAATCTCAAGTACGTAATGATCAATTTGGCATTATCCTGACCCGAGGCGTATATGGTGTCTAGTCGGGGAGTGTTTGGGTAGCAGGTTGCACCATGTGTGGTATGTCCCACACCCGTCGGTACTGACCATGACAGCAGGTAGAGAAGGGATAATGCTAGAGAGATCATAATATATATTCTAGTTATTAAAATTTGAATTAATATGTACTTTGAGATAATACCATATTTTCAAGTAACAATCAAGTTTGTTGATTGAATTGGATTGATAATTGATTTAATATGATTAAATATATTATATCCAATTAAAACACTCTATTATGAATAGATGTGTATTTCCCTTAGAAGAATTAATTATGTGAATGTGATTCATGATAAATAATTATAATTTGAATATGAGGTAGAGGATCACGTAAGTGACATCCACGGTCTTCCGTCAAGGTGAAGGGTTTCATCACCAGGGATTGTATGTAGGAGACACCTGTCTGAAGTGACAGCTCATGCATACAAGCGCATCTGGATCGGGCTCTTTGCTTCTCGAAAGAGTAAGGTTGTATGCATAGTGACCCCAATATCGGATCCTCATATAATTGGGGTGATATTGGATTACGCATAGCGAGTTCTAATCTTGTTGACAGTTGGTTCTATTAACGACGGTTCAACATCATCTTAGGAGTGGTGGGCCCGGGTGTTAAAGATTGAATTAGGAAATGCAAGTTGGACTTGCAAGGCGGATTGTGTTCCCACTTCTCTTTATCGGAGTTACAGTTTCTCATATTATTGGGATGTGACAAAGATAAAGACGAGATCCCAGTTCTTGCTAGAGATATAGTGGTAAGTATATCTCTTTCTTTGAGAATGATTAAGGGAATGAACTTTAAAAGTTGAAAAAGCAAAACTAATTTGATTAGTAATTCCTTAATCAAAATTTTTTAAAATTGAATATATAATTATTTATATGTCTTAATATAGTGAATTCTTCATTTCATAAAATGAAGTCCATGAACCCACTTAGCAGGCTTCTGGAGGTCAATCAATTGACCGGACCAAATTATTTGGATTGGATCCGAAATTTGGATCTCGTTCTTTCTGTTGAGCACATATCATATGTGCTATCAAAGAAATTATACACATACCCAAAGACTCCACAGGAAATTAAATATAATGAAAAGTATGATGAAGATCATAATTTGAAGAGGTGTTACATTATGGGTTCATTGTCCAATGTGTTGAAGAAGCAACATATGGAAATGGCCACTTGCCATGATATCTTGACGAATCTGAGGGAAATGTTCGGTGACGTAAACCGCACACAGCATTATAATAAAATGAGAGATCTTATAAGCTACAGGATGCACGAGGGGACCTCTGTCAGAGAGCATGTACTCAAAATTTTTGGGTACCTTTCAAAATTGGAAACCCTAGGAGCTGATATGGATGCAGACATGCAAGCTGACTTCATTCTGATGTCACTCCCTAAGTCTTTCAACAACTTTGTTGTCACATTCCACACGATCAAAGTTGATTTTATTAACACTGGGCTATTGGATGCATTAAACTATGCTGAAGACATAATGAGGAAGGATGGCCCCTTCGGTAGTGCAATGGTTGCACAAGTCAAAGGAAAGCATGGTCGGAAGTAAGGTTCTTAGAAGGGCCCGGCCTAGAAGAGAAAGAAGAAGAGTCAAAGTGTTGGCCCATATTTCAATGCATCTACGATGATGGCATCAAAGAAAACTAGCATTTGTCACCACTGCAAGAAGCCGGGGCACTAGAGGCATAACTGCCCGGAATACCTGAAGTCTGTCGATAAAGGTTAAGACCCTACAGGTATGAAATCTACTTTCATCATTGAAACTAACTTTCTCATTGGACAATAAGGAAGTTGTGTTGTTGATTACGGTGCTTCTGTTCATGTATGGAATTTATTGCATCTATTTCAGGAAACTAAGAATCTCGACGAAGGGGAGATAGTCATCTAGATGGGATCTGATGCAAGTGTTGCAGCAGTTGTAGTCGGGACCAACCGACTATCATTTTCTAGTGGAAGAGTCCTAGTACTTAGAGAGTGTCTTTATGTACCTGAAGTCAGAAGGAATTTAATATATGTATCTAAGCTTGTTAGAAGTGGATATTCATTTATTTTATGTAATAAACTAGTCATAAATCGTTATGATAAGCATATTGCGGATGGTATTTTGACTTCTGGTGGACTCTATGAATGTTACTACCACTAATAAAAACCCTAAAAGATCTAGGGAGGATGGAAATCATTCAAACATGATTTGGCATCAAGCTTGGTCATTTATCTGTTGATAGGATCAATAGATTGATAAAGGATGGACCCTTCGATAATCTATAGGTTCAATCTTTGCCTACATGCGAACATTATCTTCGAGGTAAAATGACTAGGATGCCTTTTCGTAACAAGGTTACTCGATGAGAAGGCATTCTTGACATAATGCATACCAATGTATGTGGTCCCTTTAGTACCGCGACTCGAAATAGATATCGATATTATTTGACGTTTATTGATGACCATTCGTGATAAGGGTTTATCTTCTTGCTACGTCATAAATCTGAAACTTTAAAAAGTTCAAAGAATTCAAGGATTTGGTTGAAAACCAAACTGATAGGAAGATTAAATGGATTCGATCTGATCGAGGTGGAGTGTACCTCTCAGATGAATTCAAGGAATATCTTAAAGAGAATGGAATTGTCTCCAATCTCACTCCTCCTGGAACCCCCGAACTTAATGGTGTTGCTAAAAGACGCAACAGGAACATCATGGACATGGTCCATTTAATGATGAGCAAGGAACATTTATCACTTAGTTTCTGGGGATATGCAGTAGAGACTGCAATATATATCCTAAACAAGATTCCTAGCAAATCTATACCAAAGACTCCTCATGAACTCTGGTATGGAACCCAACCTAGTGTTAATCACTTAAGTGTCCGGGGTTGCTTGGTCCATGCGAAGAACGTGGATGCAAGTAAGCTAGAATCTCGCTCTCGTGAGGGTTACTTCATTGGGTATGTTAAAGATAGTATTGGATACGCTTTATGACCCTGAGACTCAGAAGGTTTTCATCTCTAGAGATGTAAAATTTCTGGAGAATGACTTCCTTAAGGGTCAAGACAAAAATGAAGTAGAGGAACTCATTGAATCCCCTAAGGATTCTGAACTTCCTGAACCAGAAACTGAAGAGATAAATGAAGATGAAACACCATACCTCTTCAAAAGAGTTCGAGGGTGATTGCACCACCTGAAACGTATAGATTTCATGTGTCAGGTGAAACTTATAATGATCCTGCTTCATTTAATGAAGCACTCGCAGATCATGACATGGATAGATGGATGATGGCAATGAAGTCAGAAATTGACTCCATGCATAAGAATGGTGTATCGACCCTAGAGGATCAACCTAAAGGGGTAAAAACCATTGGGTGTAAATGGATCTTCAAGAGAAAGAGGGGACCTGGTGGGAAAGTAGAGACTTTCAAGGCACGTCTCGTAGACAAAGGCTACACACGGATAGAAGTCATCGACTACTATGAGATGTTCTCTCATGTGGCTATGCTTAAGTCTATCAGGACACTGCTGGCTATAGCTGCATCTCTTGACTACGAAATCTGATAGATGGACGTCAAGACGGCTTTCCCCAATGGATACCTCGAGGAGGATATCTGTATGGAGCAGCCGGGGTTTCATAGTTGAGGAAGGAAAAGTATGCAAACTGAAGAAATCCATATATGGGCTCAAACAAGCATCTTGTAGATGGAACATCATATTTGAGAAAATTATAAAGAGTTATGATTTTGTGCAGAATCCTGATGAACCATGTGTATACAAGAAGCTTAGTGGGAGCGACATTGTGTTCATTGTATTTTACGTTGATGACATCCTTATCATTGGGAATGATACATGTATGATGACTAGTGTTAAGATTTGGTTGTCCCACACCTTCGAGATGAAAGATCTTGGAGAAGCATCCTACATCTTGGGTTTGAAGTTGTTCAATAGTCGAGAAAAGATTGGGATTATCACAACATGAGTGCAATTAAGAAGATTCTTGAACGATTCTGTATGGATAGTTACAAGAAAGGTTTCCTCCCCTTAAGACATGGTATCCACTTGTCTAAAGGTATGCCTCCTCAAACTGTTGAGGAAAAGAAAGCCATGGCTGGATGCCCATATGCATCAGCTTTAGGAGGCTTAATGTACGACATGTTGTGTACTAGGAAAGATATCTGCCATGCAGTGGGAGTGGTAAGTCGTTACCAATATTGCTATGGAGAACAACACTGGAATGCAGTGAAGAACATTTTCAAGTATCTAGGATGGACACAATATTATGTCTTGGTCTATGGAGATGGTGATCTCCAAGTCTTAGGATATACAGATTCAGATTTCCACTCGGATATAGATGACCGAAAGTTGACATCAGGGTTTGTGTTCTTGTTTAACGGTGGTGTTGTGAGGTGGAGAAGCAAAAAGCAGGACACTACAACAGATTCAACAACAAAACTGAATACATTGCCACATCGGATGCTGCAAAAGAGGCAGTGTGCACGATTTCATCCTGGAACTTGGCATAGTTTCCTCTGATACTCCCATCACATTACTCTACAATAACACGGGAGCCATTTCCCAGGCAAAGGAACCCAGATGGCATCAAAAGAGCAAGCACGTGGAAAGGAAATACCACATCATTTGGGAGATTCAAAAGCATGATGATATCGTCATCACTAAGGTGGCCTCTGCCGACAACGTTGTTGATTATCTTACCAAACCTTTGACACAGAAGGTTTTCGACCAGCATGTAATGAGTATGGGTTTATGGATTGTACCTAAATGATTCTGAGGGCTAGTGGAAGATTGTTATCCATGTGAGCCCGAGGTGAACCATTCCTATAATAAATGTAATTATAATGTTTGATTTATTAATAAAAGTTATTAGCTCTTTTCACTCCCTTTCTGAGATTAAATGAATGAATGCACTATGAGGTCCCTCTGTACAATAAGGGTTATGTACTATAGCCATCTTAATGATCATACAGTTGCTTATTTAATAATAGAATCATAGAGGTTGGTGCTTGAATGAATATCTAAGGAGTTAGATAGAGGACTCATCAAGCATCATCAAATGATTATTAACAGATGATCTCCAGCCTTAGTAGGAGACGGCAATCCTTTCTCATTAGTATGATATCTGACCGACCTCTTGATGCAAGTCCTATGCATGGGAAAAGAGTTTCGGAGGTGTCGAATTAGTTAGGTCAAATATTTGACGTAACGAGATCGAGACAACCAAAGTCCTATATCGTATACTGTCTCGATATGGGCACACTTCCTTTGATCGGAGACAGATGTGTTACTATATGTCTAAGTATTTACATTTGCAGACCAATAGGTTGATGACCTAACCAAGGCCTATACACCGGCGAGCTGGTGTGCATATGAGGGCATATGAGTAATACTATCTCTCAAAGGGATCATACAGGTTCATTTGTGAACTGTAAGGCATGAGCTCACTCATGAGGTATTGGAACCGATCAAATTCCATGCATCATCATCGTGCTTTGGAAGCATGACAAGCATTTGTAGGTATGATATAAGCTTTGTGAAAGCATATGATCGATACCAACTCCCGATGACCAAGATTGAGAAACTTGTTGATAAAACCATGAAAATGATAGTGTTAAATTGATCTTTATCTTTGGGTTTATCATAGGTCTTCCAGTATGCATGATGTACAAGTATTAGGAATATTTGAGTGTGATGTGATCATAAACAATTGTATAACCATGACACTTCCATTCTGAGGGAGTAATGACACAGGTTTGGATTGTAGTGACTCCTCTCAGTAGAGAAGTGATCTGATCTGGGTCCAAGTGTTGTACATTGATCTGAATGAGATTCAAATGCAATGAGAAGATTAGATTTACGATCTTGATTTAATCAAGCATTTATGAGAGGTTCATGAGATCTGGAATTGAGATATCATCTCAATATCCAAGTCAGCATACGTGGAACATACAATCGTCATGTCCTTGTCTCCATGTATCTGCGGAGAAAGCGCATTATTCTTGAAATGGTTCAAGAATAATTCCATAGGTGAATTATATCAAGCAATGAGAAATGGATAATTAAATGTGATTTAATTATCAATGAATAATATGAATTTGATTCACATTATTTGGATGCATGAGAATGATTATCCAATATAATTAAATGTGATTTATTTATTATGGATAAGAATAATGTGGATAACATTATCCAATTATTGTTAATATATTATAAATGTGATTTATAATGTATTGGAGAGAGCTTATTCTAAATTATATTTGTTGATTAATTATTGGCGTGAATTAGATTCACATTGGATAATTAATTGAAAATGTAAATCACATTATATTTTCGGTTGTAAATGTGATTCACAAATTTCCAATGGTAAGATTGCAATATTCACAAAATAATTATGAATTATTTTTGTTGAATAATTTACAACAAGTGTTGTTGTAAATCTTGGAGATTTTCAACGAATAATGCAATCTCATGAGATAGCATGAGATTACTTCTCTCATGAGATTTGGGTGGACGGCCACCAACTCCTACAAGGAAAGGGTGGTCGTCCCCCCTATTATCATGGGTTGATGAAATCTCCATTCCTTGATCTCCATACGAGATTGATTTAATTTTAGGAGTAATTTATATTGATTTATCAATATATCTTTAATCTAAATTAAATTAATTGTTGTTGGTTTTTTAACAACAAAATCGTGGCCATTGAAAGAAGCACAAATCAATCTGTCCATTGATTTTGTGTAGTCCACGGATTGTAATCTGTGGACTCCCAAAGTACTATATAAGAAGAGGCATCCCTTGATCTTCTTAAGTTTATCACAACATCCTCATATTTCAAGAGGCTCTCTCTCCATTCTCACGCCTACTCTCTCTCTCTCTATCTTCTTTTTAGTGGTTGTCCACCCAAACCCTAGAGAGAGACTCCACCATCATCGTATGGCATCATGTCATCGTTTCAACCGCACTTAGTTCTCCATCTTCTTTGGTGTACTTCTCTCGCGAAGAAGACGTACAATCTCGTATGATGAGATCAAGATTTCTTGTCTTGGAACAACGTCTTGGATTGTGAGAAGCAAGCAGTTCATCCCCGCACCTGCAAGCATCTTCTCCAACGATCGGACTTGAGACAGGAGGTATCTTTTGTAAAAATAATTTGTTTGCAAAAATTTCTTTCTTTGTTTGAAATAAAAGTGTTTTGAAAAATCTTTTTGCAAATGTTTGTAAAATGGTTGCAAAAATAGTTTGAAAAATCTATGTATATTGTTTGAAAAATATTTACAAAATGATTTTCGAAATTTTATAATTTTTTTGTAAAAATTATTTGTCAAATTAGTTTTCAAAAATAAAGTTTCCAAAATGTTTGCAAAAATCTTTTCGAATTATTTTGAGAATTATGTTAATCAAATAAAGATCCCTTACAAACCCTGTATATATGAACTTGTAAATTCCTAAAACCCAACTCGTGTAAAAATAAGACACACTTTCATGTAATATATGTACCGATTCCTTTACTAAAAAATTATGTTTGGAAAAATACCCAAAAATTTGCAAAATAAAAATCCCAAAAACAATTGCAAAAACCTTTCAAAAATTGCATAAAAAATTGCAAAACCTTTTTAAAAAATTCATAAAAAGATCAAAATTAAATAATTACATCAGAAAAATATTCCCTTGCATTGTACATAGCATTTGCATTTTTAGGATTGATACTGATAATTGAACAAGTCTAAATAAAATATGAATTAGAGCTTGGTTGGACCTTAAATCTACTTAATCACAAGAATCTTATAGGAATTGGAATTGAGATACTTCATATCTGCTAGACTTAATTTTTTAAGACCACAAGACTTGGTTCAACGTCGTCTTGACTGCCTAAGTAGAATATTTTGGAGCATACGCATGACTCTAGTTGATAATGACCTAGATTGCACACATTCACCCTACACTTTGCTCACCTCAGTTGAAGTGGTAGAGGGTTGGATTTGCTGGCATGGGACACAAGCCAATGGAAACATTGGAAGTCACACATTTGTGGCCATTGTACCTCATCCTGATCCAGTAGCCATGAGATCTAAAGACAGAAGTTATGCATTGTAATAATGCTTCAAAAGAGGGATAGCTACTGGCTCAAGAGGGAAAGGTCCTTATGTAAATGCTGCTGGATATAGCCTTCAAAAAAATGCAAAATCTAAAACTCCAAAAAAGTGGATAGGCCTGATTGAAAATAAAATTTCTTTTGGAGTATTTATATGGTTGTATAGTCAATACGCAAGCTTGATCATTAAAGTCATATGTATAGGATGACTTGGCTATACTGATCAAGCATCCTATGATAGGTAGCTACACTTGCTACAACCTATTCTTCTCTCCACCTCCTCTTCTTGAGTTGGTTGTACTTGAACTTAGAAGGGAATACCCTGCTTATCGAGGAAAGAGTTGCTAGATTTGGGAATTAGGGACACCACGTTGGAGAAGACTGACTTTTACGACTTCTGCTAAGGAGAACTATATATAACATACAACATCCAAGATAGATTCATAGTCATAAGTGTTTGTGTATGAGTTGACTTATTCTGAACTGGCTATTGAGGAGACTTGAGCAGAGTTTTGTGACTCTTAAATGATATTGTGTTTCAAATCTGTTTTCCAATAAGGTTTCGACAACACCAAAAATCAAAGGTCCAACTTAAGCTCTAAACTTTGATTTTATGAAGACAAGTTTGAAAGTTAACATCAATCCAAGTTCTTTCTTTCTCTTTTCTTTATTTTTCTTTAATACACTTATAAGAATAAGTGTTTGCTAGGGACTAGCAAAGACAAATATAGATGGGTGATGAATCTCCATTTCATCACCTTTATTCTCTCATTTTGGTCTTTAAACCCTAGCTACATGCATGTATATATCATTATTTTGCGTGAATTGACATTCATTATTTATTGTGTAAATATTGTATAAAATACATTGTTTAAAGCTACAATTAAAGAATAAAGAAAGAAGAAGAAGAAGAAATAAAATTCTAAAGGTACTTTATGGCCCTAAACTCCGAGACCTAGGCATCGTGATGACTGGATCGACGAGGAAAAAAGTAGGGGGAGATAAAGGTCAAAACACAATAAAACCCTAGTTTTTATACTTCAATAATTCCATTTTTAGGACCTATTTTATTATTTATTATTTATACCTCAAATAAAGAAACTGTGTACTTAAAAGTTATAAATAAAAATATATAGAAAAATACAAAATTGATTTTACACAAAAACAATACACAATGTACATTTTATACTCAGAATAAAATTCCAAAACATAAACTTCCTAGACCCATATCTTCTCCATATGAACCCAAAATGCACCGAAATCACTTCAATTGTATGTAAATTTTTATATCTATTTAATGAAGGTGGTTCATTTAATTTGATGTTAAGATGCAAAAGTTAAGTTCTGGACACATGTTACTATATACATGAATAAAATATTCATTTTATTTATTCTTTATATTTGTTATATTTTTATATTTTTTACGATTTCATAAATATTCTTTTTAGTATGTGTACATATTTATAATAAAATAAAATAACCAAAAATACATTAAAATAAAAGAACATACTAAAATACATAGATGAATATACTATACTAATACATATATAATAAATATATATCTATTTATTTAAGTGCACAAACAACATCAAAAAATAAATTTAAAAAAATATTATGTATATTTAAATAAGTTATAGATATATAACTTATATATATAGAAAAATAAAATAAAATACAAAATAAAAATAAAATACAAGGTAACATGTAATAAATTAAGTCACAATAAATAAATAAAAAGTGTATTGAAATACTACATAAAAATAAACAATATTTTTTTTTAAATTTTAATTAATTATTTTATTTATTATTTTAGTTTTAATTATTTCCAATTTTAACTTCTGATTTGCCCTTTAGCGTCCTAGCTGGACCAATGGGAGCCCGGTCTCGTTTGACCCGGGTCAATTCCTTTGTCCTTGTACTCCTGGTGATTGTTAGAGGTTTTGCCTTGTTTCTCACAATTTTGGATGATGATCCTTAAGACTTTTTACCTCAGTGTATCTTTTACTTTTATCACTTGTTCCATGCACTTGCACGCTAGATTGATTCCCTGGACAACAATCCATTGAATCGAGCTCAGCCCCTAGTCAAACCTCGCACGTATATAGCCTCGCCTTGCACCTCCATTTAATTTTTATCCTTCTTCCGCCGCCAAACCCTTGCTCTCTCACATCTCGGATAATCCTGGTGATATTAAAACCCTAGGAAAGCTCAACGACCTGGTTGTCATTGAATCGAAGTTGATCCAAGCTTAGCCACCTCCTCCATTGCGAGCTAGCTCCGGCTTGGACCTGATCAGGTAAAGCTCTTCTTTTCCTTGTTCTTCTTATTCCTTAGCATAACAGTAGAGTAGAGTAGCATTTTACGCATGTTGATGTCGTTTGATTTTTCATAAAATCCCAAAAAATTACCTCGCTGGAGCACTGCCTCCGCCACCTTGTTCCATTGTGCTCGACTGTTCTCCACCTGCTCGATCACCCCCATCTCTTTTCCCATCCTTTCTCTTTCACCCTAGTGCCTCCAGATACCCAAATCTTGCAAATGTCTGGAGATCAAGTCCTCCTTCTCCACCGAACATCGGGAGACCTCACCCTGCATCACTTCCGATCATCCTGGCCTAGCAAGCATCTCAGAACCTTCGCCCTTGCGTGGCATCTCTTCATGCAGGTTTTGGAGCACCAAAAGACCCTTCGTAGGTTGATTTTAACCAAGGAAGAGGAACCTGGAGCCCCCTTGCTTCCTCGATCTTGACCAACCTCGCTGGAGCTCCAACGTCCCTTCTGATATCACCATTCGATGTAGAGGGACCACAGCTACATGCTGCATCTGCCCCGAGGCTCCCAGGTGGCCGGAGGAGCAAGGGAGGGCCGATGGAAGCTCAACCCAGCTGAGTTCTTAGACTGTTCTTCCAAAACCCTCTAGAATCATCCGATCGCATCCAACTGCTAGATTATGCCAGAGCCGTCAGATCAGCCAAGCCACACCTATTGATCTTTGCCCGAAGATCTGATCATTACTGCTGAACCTGAATCGTCATCATGTAGCCTCGAAGCAACATGTGGATAAATAGGTGTCTCTATCACTCGCTTCATTAGGCACACGTTGACGGCAATTTATCCATCCGACCCCTGCTTTTGCTTATTTTTATTTAGTTTTGTAATAATTAAGTAATGTTTAATATTTTCTAGATTTTTTGCAGAAGCATTCCTGAGCTTTTTGGATATTATTATTTGGTCCTTGCCAGGTCACCTCACGTGTCATCCCACGTGAGGTGGCTATTTTGCATGCAAACCCTCGTGGGTTATTCTACTTTGTTTAGTCTTTAAACTTTAAAAAATAGTTCGAAACTTTTAGGGTATTTTGTAGAAAAGCACTCTTATTTATTTTTAATTACAAATATATCCTTGCTAGTTTACTTATTTTGTGCTTGATTTTTTTATTAAAAATATCAAACATACTCAAAAAAGTATAAAAAAATAGGGTTACGTGTCTGCTTGCACATGTTTTACGCTTAATTTTAGTTTTGCATTTTAGGCATTTTTCCTAATTATTAAAAATCCAAATAGCATGTTTTGTTCTTGTTTGACTTAAATTTTCAAAAAAATTTAAAACCTTTTTTAGAAATTCCAATATATATATAGTCTATTTTACTACATTATAACTCCACACCAAAACCTCTGAAATAAGAATAAGAATATGAGTAAAAATTTAGAAGTTCTAAAATCCTTTAAATATATATAGAAAATCACAAAATATTCCAAAAATAGTAATTTCTATTCTGTAATTATATATATTATTATCTATATATTAAAATAAATTTAGAGAGTTTTTACCCATTTGTTATTTTTAATCCTCAAATCAATCTGACATATTTATTTAATCCTTATTTTGGGATATTTTTTACTTTAAAATATCTTAAAAATTAGCAAAACATCTAATAATCACAAAAATGGTATAAAAAATACAAATACATTTATTCTGCAATTTTTGGTTATTTTTAGTTGTATTTATAAATACCCTATATTACCTATAAAGTTATATATAAACTATACTATTATTTTTAACAGAAAATGGAATTAAAAATGTAAAAATTAAAAAAGAAAATAAAATTTATAAAATCAAAAAATAATTAAAAATATATAAAAATTAAAAACCCACAAAAAGTCAAAATTCCGTAAAACATACCCAAAATCATTTATTGTCTTCTCTTAGCCAATTTTGATTGTCTATCCTCTTTTGTTTCCTATGTTCGACCCCTACTGTACTTGTCCACTATACAATCTATTGTATGGCATAATAAATTTTGATTCACACTTCTTGCATTTATTTTTCTATACATTATGTGGGTTAATTGTTGTTTGACTTAACTCTCATGAGCGATCGCCTCAGTGATATTTCACTTTGCACTCCGTAAGGATAATATTTTAGACCCTCGCAATTGTCATTTCAACACATATATACATGGAAACTAAGAGGTAACTATGCTAAGTGTCATCATTGATCAGGTCATGCCTAACAAGATCCAATTGCATCACTTTACAACTCCATTGAGCTGAAATGTATTAGGAGGAGTGAGATAGGAATGGCATTCCTTTCTCTATAAGGTATTCCTTGGATTCATCTAATAGGTACTGGCTACCTAGGTTAGATCAAATTCTTTTTATCTTCCTTATAACTTTGATTCTCAACCAAAATTATGAAATCTTCGAGCATTTCAAAGGTTTTAAATGGGTAAAGGAAGAAATCTCAAACCATGAATAATCGTTAATGGATATTACATATTATTAATGTCCATTATGGTATAGAGGGTCAACATACATCAATATGAATGAGGCCTTGAATTCCTCAGCAATCTTACACCATTCCCAGAGAAGGGTGCATCAGACATTTTAACTTCGAATACAATATTCACAAGTATGTAAGATTTGAACCTTTAGACAATCTAAAGTTCTATCTCTTACTAGTCTATTGATCTTATCAATAGGCATATGTCCAAGGATTAATTTCAGATCATTGTCAAATGATCTTCATCCTCCCGTTGATCTTTTCGGGTTTAAATTTTCAATATTAGAAATGTTAAAGAACCATTCATTAGTATTATAATTTAGTAGAGTCCTCTAGATGTTAGATTACTATCTGAAGTATATCCATCATAACTCTTTATGATACGTCTGTTCTATAATGTATGTCCATTTCTAATTAGTTCAGAAATAAATAATGAATTTATTCGAACATCTAGGTAATAGATACATTCTCTAAGACTGTTGGCTCTATGCTAAAAATATGTAGTCTTTCTATCCAATGGAAATTGTTGCAATAATTGTATCAATTCCCATGTGGATGATTGTTAAACCATAAGATCAAATTTTCCAGTCTTCTAAAACATATGAAACCATTTGCAAGTGTTATTATAAGGAGATACAATTATTGGACTTTATTCTTATCTTATAAGTTAGTTGATTTCAATGATGACATGTAGATGCAGTATATCCCGATGCACTACATGGGTCCTTCTCTAAGGATCTTATATAAGCATACTATCAATACATTGGTGTGTTGTTCATCCAACTCTTTGGATGTCATATGTAAAGAAGTCACAGAAGTATAGTCAACTCTTTGACTCTCCTTCTTACATGGGTCAGACCCATGCTTCCACTATGCTTCCTTAACACTTAAAAAATCATTGCTTACGATAAAGGATCTCTTAAATTGAAAATGTCCTCAAGGGACTTCAATGTAAGAGTATTTCAACAATTATTCTTGCTTCATCCAATTCGTATAATATAAATAATATTATGCATCATGATAACTTAAGCAAAAATAGCAGAATAATGGCTCATCATATCCTCATTCATATTAACTCAAAAACACTTTGGTTCAGGTAGTTACTCAAACATTTTGAATACATCATCTCTTATCGAAAGACCATTCTGCATAATGCATCGAACTGTGTCATTCATGATTAAATATTGAGAGCACATATGTTTTCCAAAACATCTTTTTCGATTTTTATTTTAAGAATGATCTTGACAATTGTGATCATCACCGACATGTTACTTCCAAATCACGCCTGATGAGAGATCAAGACTTTAGAGACACAACTACATAGGTTGTTGTCCTATTGTCTATTTAATTGTCAATCCTCATAATCATGAGGAAATTTGCAATTGTTGTCCTATTGTCTATTAATTTATCAATCATCATAATCATGGGGAAACTTGCACAAATATATGTCCTTGATTAAGGTTATTAATGCTTTAAATTAACGTTGTAGTGCCTTTTAAAACTTTAAAAGTTCATTCCCTTATTAAACTTTCAAAGCAAGAGAGATACTTATTGTAATATCTCTAGCTATATTTGGGATCACCTTTCTACCTTTGTTACATCCCAATAGTATGAGAAACTGCAACATAGATAAAAAGAAGTGAGAACTCATTCCTCCTTGCAAGTCCAACTTACATTTCCCAATTCGATCTTTAACACCTGCACCCACCACCCCTAAGGTGATGTTGACCCGTTGTAATTAAACAAACTGTCAATATGAACAGAACTCACTATGCATAATCCAATATTGGGGTCACTACGCATATGACCTTACTCTTTCAAGAAGCAAAGATCCCAATCCATGTGCGCTTGTATGCAGGAGCTATCACTTCAGATAGGCATCTCCAACATACAATCCTTGGTGACGGAACCCTTTGCCTTGACAGGAGACCATGGATTTCCTTTATATGATCCTCCATTTCCCATTCAAATTTTTGTTAATCATTGTGAAACATATTCATTACGATTAATTCTTCCAAGGTAATTACATCTCATTCATAACAGAGTATTTATTTTGATTGGATCTAACTAATATAATCATAGTAAATTAATCAACAATCCAATTCAATCAACTAATAAACAATTAGGGTTTTCTTGATATTACATATAGTATAAGCTCTCACAAGTATGTATTATTTTGTATTTTAATAATTAGAGTACAACTTCACTTACTCATATTATTCTTTCCTCAAAAATGGATATGTCCAGTATACTCAAGTTATATTGGGAGAGAGCATTTCCTTGACATGCAAGGAGATAATTAAGGAATCAAGCCATCATACCCGGACTAAACACATTAACCATTCAGATTGAGAACAATACAAAAAAATACCAATGTACTTGCATTTTTATAGATCCACTTTGATGACCGGTATTATACTATATAGTAATAACTCAGAAATCTTAGGCATCATAAAACAATATTGAGATCCTAAATTCCTAGTCATATCAAGCAACCATGTTTTGCATGTAAAAGTTGACCTACAACTATCATATCGTAAATAGTGTTTTATCATGAAAAATACGTTCAATACCCATTGATGTTGAATAAACTATTTTCATAAATAATAAGCATCAATTTAATAAAGGTAAATTCATAATTTCCATGATTTACATAGAATGATAAACACATTAAGAAAGAGATCTTGATGAT
The DNA here is from genome assembly GCA_037367405.1 of Ottelia alismoides. Classification (NCBI taxonomy): domain Eukaryota; kingdom Viridiplantae; phylum Streptophyta; class Magnoliopsida; order Alismatales; family Hydrocharitaceae; genus Ottelia; species Ottelia alismoides. The sequence continues at coordinate 267,796 of JAZKJV010008411.1, forward strand.
CCAATCATCATCCGACCCATCTCTACTAAATATGAAATATCTAGGGCAAACAGAGTTGGAATCACTTGAAATGAATTCAAGTAGTTCGTTGGTTTAATTATCTACATAGTTAAGATATTTGTTTCAGTTTATGATTGGGAAACAATTATGAAAAATATATTTTTTACAGATCCGTGAATACATGCAAAACAATTTCATCACAGGAACTTTTCAAATTTTAATTCATGAACCTTTTATGCCAATAATTTTATACTATTTTGGAGACATATTTAAACATTCTAAATATATTTCATTATCCAAAAAATTACGTTCATATAGTCCATAAACAAGGGCTTTTCAATTTAGTGAAAAACAATTCGAAACATGCATCATATGCACAAACCACGAGTCCCCGTGCAACCAAAATGCAAAACCTTGTTCCTAGGGTTTTAAATCATATACAAGACCTTTAACCAGACTTTGACACTGCTTGAAGGCTATGGTTTAGGCCTTAGGGCATCACAGAAGCGTGAATATTGAATCATATGTGATCAAGAGTGAATGGTCTAGTTGTTCGGGGCAGTGAAAATTAAAATTTTTAAAGAGATAAAACCACATGATTCGAGAACACTTCTCAAATCATTTCATCTAAATCACAAACAAGTCATAGGAATACCTTTTGAAGCGTGGTCGTGATTGTTATCTCTAAAGTAAGAGACCTCCTGTCTCAAGTCTGATCCGATGGAGGAGATGCTTGCGAGCACATGAATGAGAAGCGTGCTTCTCACAATCCAAGTCAAAGACGCGAGCAATGATTCGTCTCATGAAATCTGACCTCTTCTACACTAGCAAGGGGCACTGAAGACGGAGATCCAAGAGCACTCGATTCGGTAGTGCAATGGCGTGGTGACGACGGTAACGTTCTCTAGGTCAAGATGTGGATGACCACACTTGAAAGAGATAGGGTGTTGGTGAATCTCCATTTTATCACCTTTATTCTATCATTTTGATCTTATAAACCCTAGCATGTAAATGGCATTATTTTGTACAAATTAAAATTCATTATTTATTCCATTTATTGTATATAAAATAATATTTTTAATGCCAAAATTATAGAATAAAGAAAAGAAAAGAAAAAGAAGAAAACTGTCGAAGGTATTTATGACCCTGAACCTTGAGACCTAGGCATCTTGATGACAGGGTCGATTAGGAATAAAGTAGGGGGAGATAAGGGCCAAAAAGATAATAAAAATTACATTCTTTTATTCATAAATAATGCATTTTTGGGGCCCATTTTATTGTCTATTATTTATTCAGCAAATCAATAAATTTTGTACATGAAAGTCGTAGATAAAAATGCCAATAAAAATACAAAATTACGTTTGCGCTAAAATAAATACAATGTGTACATTTTATGCTCAGAATAAAAAGCCAAAACTCCAACTTCCCAAACCCATATCTTCTCAATAAAAACTCAAAATGTATCAAAATCATCTTTAATTGTATATAACTTTTAATAAGCTATTTAAGAATGTGGATTCATCCAATTTAGAGTTAAGACGTGAAAGTTAGGTTTTAGACCCTTGTTATATAGTATACCTATATAAAATATTAATTTTATATATTCTTTATTATTTTTATAATTTATAATTTTGTAAATATTATTTATAGTGCATGTACATATTTTGAATAAAATAAAATCATAAAGAAAACACGTAAATAAAATAGTCCATATAAATACATCGATGAAACACCTACACTTATACCTATATAAAATATAACTCTATTTATTTAAGTATACAAATAACATCAAAAAATACAAAAAAAATATATTTCTGCATATAAAAATAAGCTTTAGATTTATAAAATATGAGAATTTAAGAAAACTAAAAATACAAAATAAAAATAAAATATACAAAACATACGTCAATATACCTATAAATACACTTGTAAAAAAACAACTCGTAATAAATTAGCTCATAAAAACAAATACAAATCATATTAAATTACTAAATAAAATAATAAACAATTTTTAGTTTTTAAATAAAATGTAACTAAATCATTTACTATTTTTAATTTATTTATTGCTGAATAAAGTCCATGTTTTGTCGTGACATTGTCCTACGTGGACCAATCACATTGCGAGGAATGTTGACCCAAGTCAACTGCCTCCCCAAGACTGATGACTTGACCGAAACGTCGAGACCTGCCTTTTCTTCCCTTTTTCTCGCTTCCACCAGACCTCCATCGCCCTTGAGCCCTTTACAAATTATGATCCTCAACCTTCCAAGATTCTCGTCGACTCCTTAGATCCTCTGTACATAGCCCTAATCATTCACTAGCCCTAGGTCCATAAGGGTCGACCCCATGTTCATAAATAACACCCTTTTTCTCCATCGCAAGATTGGGACCCTTTTTGAATCTTACAACCCCATATACTCGGTCAAGCGAATCCCTAGGTGACAGATGGAGCACCCCTGAGGTGTTGGCATGGTTGGAGGAGGAGGAGAGGTGACCCACAACGGTGCTCCGGCGGTGTCCTGCTCCCTGGCCCTCCAGTAAGGTTCATGCCACACTTTTACCATTTCTAGGTAGGTGTAGTTTGTAGGTTTCATTTCATGCCTTTTATTTCATGTTTTACTTAATTAATTAGCTTAGATAAAGGTTTAGATCTCGCCAGAGCTCTCGAGCTCCGGTCATGTTTTTGTCATAACCAACCACTGTTCCGACTGCCACATCCAACCCATTACCTTCCCTACTCATTTCTCCACCTTCGACAACACCCATTCACCCACGATTCGATCCGAATCGAGGAGTCGAGGTCCATCCACCACCTCCTCGCCGGACCTCAACGCCATCGCCCATGTCACCCCTATCCTCCACAAAATAAAAGCCAAGACCCTTGACTTTGCCTCGCTAGCATTTTCAGTTTCTTTGTAGGTCTTGAAGGGGGCTCCTGAGCCCTTTTTTCTTGAGGAAGATCCTCCATGTATCCTTGCCCTCCATAGCTCTTCAGATGAGCTCCGGATCCCTTTGAGGTGTCTAGCAGGTCCGCGACGGCTGTAGGAGCAGAACGACATAGTCGACGATGTAGGGGAAGGCCGGAGACGTACACAGTTCCAGATTCAAACTCGCTTGAGGTGAGTTCTTCCCTATTCATTCACCACCTTCCTCCACCATCTGATGATGAGTCTCGTGCCAGATGATACAAGGGGCATCCAATCTTTTGAATCGCGATCATAGGATCCTCGCATAGGGTCTAATCTCAGACATCCAAGCGCGAAGGGGTATCCACCATTGGAGATGCGACATGTGGATTAGTGACTTGATCACCATAGTTCCCTCGTGCAATGGAGGCAGTAAATTGCTGACTTAGCCCTCCACATTTTTGTTTTATTTATTTAGTAAAAATTACATAGAGGCCCTTGAACTTATTGGATATTACATATGGGTCCAGTACAGCTCAGCTCACGTCTCGTCCTACGTGAGCTAGGAAAATTGCATTTATGTCCTAGTGATTTTGTGAACTGTAAAATAGTCCATTAAATTTAAATAAAAGTTGTATATTTCAGGGAAACTTGCACATATGCCCCCGACTTTATTAAAATTTTTAATTACAAATATGCCTTCTCTAGTACATGTATTTTTGAGCTTGTATTTCATTTATTAAAAATAGTATACATGCTCTAAAAATTATGCCAAAATAGAGTTAGATGCCTTCTAGCATGTACATTTAGGTAAATTTTTGGATTTGCATTTTATATATTCTTTTTTTTTATTAAAAATAAAAAAGAGAACATTTTTCCCCTATTTGACCTAAAGATTACTAAAAAATATAAAATCTTTTAGAAAAACTCCAAAAATTTACATTTTGATTTTTTAGTATATTGTATCTCCAGACCAAATATCCTAAAATAGAAAAAGAAAAGGCATAAAAATTAAAAAATCTCCAGCATCTAGTAAAAAAGATATAAAATTCCCAAAAATCATTAAAATATTTATTTTTATGTCTGAATTTTCTTTATATTTATATCTATCTATTAAAATTAATTTGAAGAATTTTGGACTCCATTTATTATTTTTAATTTTCAATTCAATTTGGCCCATTTAATTAATCCCTAATTTTGGATAATTTTTATTTTAAAAATACCTAAAAATAATAAAAAATCAAAAAAAAACACAAAAACAATAGAAAATTATATAAAATCCAAAAACATTTTATATCATATATTTTGTTTATTTTTATTAGCATTTATAAGTATATTACCATATCGTATACATAATCATATATAAGCTCATATTATATATTTTAAAAAGAATAGGTTAAAATAAATATATAAAAAGAAAATAAAATTTATAAAATAAAAACAAAAATATATAAGAAATTTCAAATCTAAAAAAATATAAAATTAAAAATCCACACAAAAAGATAATAAGTGAATAGGAGAAAACAATAAATTTGCATTTATTTGCACAATCTACCAGTTGCTCCCTGAGTTCGACCTCTACATATGCTTGCGCACTATACACATTTGTTGAAGAGTTATAATAAATTTTAACTCCACATTTTTTCCTTCCATTGTTATATCTATTTGTGGGTTAATTGTTGTCTGAATGAGTCATTTTCTTGTGGGTCGTCTCAGCGACACTTTTGTCCTCGCTACTCTTCTAGTGACGATGATTCGTTCGGATCAGCAAGAAGATTTCTCATTCAAACAATGACGTCGTTACCAGGGAGTAACTCTGCATAGATTGTGTTCATTTATTTGTTCCTTCTATCTTGTCTATTTTTGTCATTTATTTATTTTTATCTTATTTGATATTATTTATGACTTGTTTAATCATCCTCTTTGTTTGATTTTGTTGTGAGGGACCGCTACATGAGGGAGGACTTCTTAGGAGGACCTATGCACCCAAGCAAGGTGGAGCCAGCTTTCTGACATAGCTAGAAAAAAGAGCATCAAATAAGGACATGGAGGAATTAAGGAAGACAGTATCTTCACTTGTATTTTATTTTTATTTTTATTTATTTTATTTTATGTTTATTCTGTAATTTAAAGTGAGAGGGAGATATCACCTAATTTGTAATAGTTTGGACTCTCTTAGACTTTGACTCTTCTCGAGGTCCATTGCCTGAGTGATTGTTCACTTGGGGGTGCGTCGGTTTTTGTCATGTTTTCATCGCTTTATTTCTCTTTGTTTTTTGATTTTATTTTAGTTTGTTTTGTGTGATTGATCCTAATATTAGGAATTGCTTGACGATATATTAAGGTCTAAATCCCTAATTATATTTGCATTTACCAATAGATTCGTGCTTGGACTTAGTCAAATCTAATTGTTGATTATTTAGACTTGAAACCGCGCATCGCGAGAGGCTCCACACAGCGCTTGCAGGACCCGTTGGGGAGGGCATAGAGGAGCCTCCAAGACTGAACCTTGGGTTTCATATCTAGATAATTAGCATCTGGTGCTTCACATTAATAGTAGTTACTATTTTATGGTGATTTCATCAGCTTGCATCTCATATAAGTTAGCTTCTAATTATGTTATGCATCCCGCATGGAGAGAACTAGGAAGCACTGTAAGTCTTCTGTTTATGCATGCATCATCGATCCCAGTTTGCATTGCTTTTCCAACCTTCCCCCTCTGATTTTGATCACTTTAGATGTTAATGGACTTGGAAACTCATTAGACGATTGCATTGAAAATACCAAAAAAAGTGATAATCAAAAATAAAATCGTGACTGCTAACTCTATCTGATTTGTAAAATAAACATAATGGATTCATTGTCTTGGGGAGAGCAACCCTCTCATTGTATTCTGCACTTTACATGTGATACATATACACTTAGTATTAGTGCCCAAATCCTAGGCCTACCTACGTGCTTGTACAACTGCTGAAGCTCATCTAACTCTAAAATGGAAAAGAAAAAAGGCCACCATTTTCAGTCTTCATTGTGTTGAGTAGGTGAACTTGGATGTCGCTTTGTACATTAACTGTGATTTTGGGTCCATTCACATTCATCATTCTTTGAGTTTGCTGATCCCCGAGTTTTTGAGTTCTTTTTTTATTCCATCTCCCTTTCTTTATCCTTATTATTTTCCTCTCTATTGAGTCATGATATCGGGTCTTGACCTTCATTTTAGAAAGCTGGATTTTACAGCTATGTCCTTACCCATATCACCCTATCTCTGGTCCGGTTCAAAAAGACTCTCTTCCTGGACCACAATTTTGTTTTCATTTTGCCATTCTCACCCACTGTCCTCGCTCCCTTCAGTATCATCCCTTCTTTCACCCGAGAGAGTTGTGCCATTAGATGAGGCCCGCATTGAGGTTTTGATCATAGGAATTATATGAGTAAGCTGGGCATATTTTAGGATGTTGAGATTGGTGTGCTATTTTTGGTGGATCTGACATTGATATGCGCATAGATTCTTTATTGAGGACTCTGATTTTGGCACTATTATGGGTTTGATCCTTTATTGAGGATTTTTGATCTCGTACACTGGATTGAGGATGTGATCGATTTCCGATGATTTGATGATGATTCCATGAGTCATGACTGTATAATATCTTATTAAGTTCCTCCCGTCTTGATTCAGAGGCTTGATATGCTACCTCAATATGTGCTTCAAAGCAACAAAGTTTGGAAACCACATGATTTCACTCATGTTCTTGACTGATTCATCCTCCATCTTCTGACTCTTCCATTCCCATTTACCACTTAGAAAATCTCCTCCTGACATCTTGATCCATCTCAGCTGGTTTGGTTGATTTTAGAGACTGCATTGCAATCGCAATGATGATCATTTATCCCTCCCATAGCCTTATGCCCTCCTACTAACGATTGATTGATTATTTTTAAGGACCTGAGACTTGATTCCATCATTTCCTGATTTGCATTGACTTAGTTTGCATTAATCCCTGAGGACTATCTGCGGAAGAATGTAACATTTTCTCTACGATCGGTTTCACTCACTGCTTGTGTGTCTACCTTGGTAGAGCACGAAACCGAGTCATCTGATATGAGATGTTGATCTCACAGTCTAATTATGTGTCTGATCTGTCGGAGTATGAGACAGATTATCTTAGTTGTTTGGACTCCTTTGAGTCTTCTCTCCTTGATAGTCCTCACAAGGATGAGTCACATTCTTCTGATTATTGCATGCCTAGTTCGCAGTACTCTCTGAGGGTTATCTGCGGGGGACTGTGACATCTTCAAGGGCTTTCAGTCTCTTCTACTAGGTAGCCTATCTGTCACCTACCAAGATCGATTCTATTGATCCGTCTTATAGACCAGACTCCTTTGAGTGTGCTCTCCTTGAAGACCATCGCAAGGAGGAGCTTTGTTCTGATTATTCATTGCTTAGCAAGTATCACTCCTAGTGGTTTATCTGCAGGAGGATACATCATCTTGTGGGTACTCGACTTCACTTCTGGTATCTCTAATCTGGTGGAGAATGAAGCTGAGTCTTTGGATTTGTGTACCCGGTCTCTTCTATGGTTGTGTATCCTAGTTGCTGGATCACGCGACCGAGTCTTCTGATTTTTTTGAGATTTCTAACCCATCTGAGTTTGCTCACCTTGATGACCCTCTCAAGGTTGAGCCGTGTCTTGTGATATTCGATGTGCCCTTGATCTTTCGACCTTATGTCCACCGGATATCAAGTTGCTTAGAGAGTCTCATGTTCTTCACTTTTCGTATCTTCCTGAGACTATGAGTGACATGGAGGAATCTATATTAATCCTTCCTCCTCCATGTCTTATGATATCGGCTTCGATCATTCACTCCTTTCTTATGAGCCGATGTTCTACACCTTGCTACCGGATCATAGCTTAGTTTTCGCTTTATTTTATTATTCTCATAGGGAGATGATGACAAAGTACGGTATTCGACTATCAGATATTGTCCTGCACTTCACCATTCTTTACTTCTTGTGTATGTGTGTGTTTTGTCTTTTCATTCCTTCTTTCTCTCGTATGTCATGTGTACCCTAGATTGTTTGCCATATCTATGCATCTATACTTAGGATGTACCTTTCCCAAAGTAGAGGGGGTGCACCCATTATGTTTGTTCTTTCTTCGTTCTGTTACATCACTCTTGTTGTTTCCTATACCTAGGGATCTTTAACCCTCACTATAGGGAGTGTGATGTATACATTCTACCTGTGATTTTATTTTTTTTATTAATTCTTTTATTGATCCCCTCCATTGTCTCCTCTCCTAGTATACAATTAGAGATATCTTACCCTAAGTATAGGGGGAGACAGTCTGAGCGTGATCTGTCCATTCCCATCCTTGACCCTCCTGCATGTGTGTAGTCTTATATACTTAGGACTATTTCATCCTAAGTATAGGGGGGATGGTCGACTTCTCGTTCGTTTATTTCTTCATTCTTTCATTCATTTATTCTTTAAGTTTTTCTAAACTCAGTATGAGTTATGTCTTCTCCTTTTCTTTTCGATCTATGAGGACATAGCTCAAGCTAAGTATAGGGGGGTCATATATATATATATATATATATATATATATATATATATATATATATATATATATGTTGTGTATACTTTATACATAACTTGTACTTTCATATTTTCAAATTAAATATGGATAAAATTATATATATATATATATACAATTCATTAAATCAATTAATAAAAAGATGTATATTATTCCTCAAATTCTTTTTGCATATACTGATTAATAAATCAGGTAAAAATGTTTTGCAAAATATTTGAAAAATACTTTGGAAATCTATTTTAAAAAAAGTTTTGAAAGTTGTTTGAAAAAAAATTTAAATGTTTTCATTCTTTGTAAAAATGTTTTGTTTGTAAAAATTTATTTTCCTTGTGTGAAATAAAATGTTTTGAAAACCTATTTGCAAATGCTTTTGAAATTGGTTGCAAAAATATTTTGAAAAATCTATATATACTATTTGAAAATCTTTGCAAAATGGTTTTCAATTGTTGGTAAAAAAATTATTTACGAAAACTATTTTAAACTATAGTTTGCAAAATTGTTTGTAAAATCATTTTCAAGTTAGTTTGAGGAATATATACATCATCCAGAGAAATAAACACATTTCACTAATTGTGTGTATATATATGGATATAAATGAATAACATATATCTTGTGTAAATCCTTTAAACCTACCTCTTGTAAACAATAAAATGCACTCCCTTGTAAATATATGTACCTATTTTTCACTTTAAAAATCTTATGTTTGAAAAATCTGAAAAACATTTGCAAAATCTTTTTGAAAAATTGTATAAAAATTTGCAAAACCTTTTTCAAAAATCCATAAAAAGTTCAAAATTTAAAATTTTGCATCATAAAAATATCTTTTGCATTGTACATAGCATTTACATTTTCAAAATGAATTTGATAATTGAACAAGTCTAAGTAAAATCCAAAGTTTGGAGCTTGGTTGGACCTTAGATATACTTAATCACAATAACCTTATAGGAAAAGGAATTGAGGTACTTCAAGTATAGTTGACTTAATTCTTTGATATCACAAAGCATGGTTCAATGTAGTCTTGACTGCCTAAATGTAGTATTTCGGAGCACCCACATGACTCTTGTTGATAATGGCCTATCTTGTACACCTGCACCTTACACTTTGCTCACCTCAAGTGAAGTGGTAGAGGGTTGGCTAGCATGATACACAAGACAATGGAAACAACGGAAGTCACACATTTGTGGCCATTGTACCCCAACTAGATCCAATGGTGATGAGGTCTAAAGACAGAAGTTGCGGGTTGTAATAGAGCTTCAAAAGAGGGATAGTTTGCTAGCTCAAGATGAAAAAGTCCATATGTAAATATTGTTGTATATAGTATTCAGAAAAATGGAAAAAATCAAAAACTCCAAAAAAGTGGATAGGCCTGACTAAAAATAAAATGCATGTTATAGTGTACATATTTGTATAGTCAAGAAGCAAGCTTGAGCTTCGAAGTCATATGTTTGTGTGCCTTCAGCCGGATGACTTGGCTACACTGTTCAAGCATCCTAGGATAGGTAGCTACACTGGCTACCATCCATTCTTCTCTCCGCCTCCTCTTCTTGAGTTGGTTGTACTTGAACTTAGAAGGGAATACCCTAGTTATCAAGAAAAGAGTTATTGGATTGGGGAATTAGGGTCATCATGTTGGAGAAGACTCACTTGCATTGCTTCAGCCGAGGAGAGCTACAAATCACACACTGTCCAAGATAGATTCATAGTCATAAGTGTTTACGTATGAGTTGAAGTATTCTGACTTGGCTATTGAGGAGACTTGAGCAGGGTTTTGTGACTCTTAAGGCTGTTGTGATTCAAATCCATTTCCCAATAAGGTTCCGACCGCACCTGAATTCCAAAGGTCCGACTTAAGCTCCAAACTTTGATTTTGTGAAGACAAGTTTGAGAATTGAAATAAATCCACTTTCTTTCCTTTTCTTTTCTTTATTCATATTTTCTATACTCATCGCATAAGTGTTTGCTAGGAACTAGCAAAAGCAAGTATAGGGGGATGATGAATCTGTGTGCCATCACCTTTACTCTATTATTTTGGCCTTAACAACCCCAGTTAATGCATGTAAATTGCATTATTTTTTAAACATTAACATTCATTATTATTCCATTTATTGTATATAAATTATTGTTTTTAATGCCAAAATTATAGAATAAAGAAAAGAATAGAAACAGAATAAAATGCCTAAGGTATTTTATGACCCTAAAGCTCGAGACCTAGGCATCTTGATGACTAGGTCGACAATGAAAAAAGTAGGGGGAGATAAGGGCCAAAAAGACAATAAAAATTCCATTCTTTTTATTCATCAATAATGCATTTTTGGGACTCATTTTATTCTATATTATTTATTCATCAAATTATAAAACTCTGTACATGAAAGTTTGTAGATAAAAATACAAATAAAAATACAAAATTAAGTTTGCACAAAAATAATATACAGTTTACATTTTATGCTAACAATAAAAAGCCAAAACCCAAACTTCCCAAACACATATGTTCTAAAAAAAACTCAAAATGTATTAAATCACCTTTAATTATATATAACTTTTAATAAGTTATCTAACGAATGTCGTTTCATACAATTTAGAGTTAAGTTGTGAAAGTTAGATTTTGGACCCTTGTTTTATTGTATACATATATAAAATATTCATTTATAATTCTTTACTATTTTCGTAATTTTAATTTTTTATAATTTTGTAAATTTTATTTATAGTACATGTAATTATTTAGAATAAAATAAAATCATAAATAAAACACAAAAATAAAATAGTCCATATAAATACATAGATGAAATACCTACACTTATACCTATATAAAATAAACCTCTATTTATTTAAGTATATGAATAACATCAGAAAAATATAATAAAAATATATTTGGGTATATAAAAATAAGCTATAAATATGTAAAAATTGATAATAAAATAATAAAGTTAAAAATACAAAATAGAAATAAAATACACAAAACATACGTCGATATACCTATAAACACTTGTAAAAAAACAATTTGTAATAAACTATCTCATAAAAATAAATAAAAATCATATCAATATATTACATAAAATAATAAACAAAATCTATTTTATAACCAAAATTTATTAAAATCATTTACTATTTTTAATTCATTTATTTCTGAATAAAGTCCCTATTTTGTCGTGACTTGGTCCTACATAGACCAATCATGTTGCGAGGAATGTTGACCCAAGTCAACTGCCTCCCCGAGACTGTTGACTTGACAGAACCATCGAGTCCCGCCATTTCTTCCCTTTTTCCCGCTTACACTAGACCTCCTTCACCCTCGAGCCCTTCACAACTTCTGATCCTCGACCTTCCACGAATCTCACTGACTCCTTAGATCCTCTATACATATCCCTAATCATTCACAAGCCCTAGGTCCATAAGGGTCGAAACCCATGTTCATAAATAACACACTCTTCCTCCTTCGCAAGATCTAGTTTCTTTCTGAATCCTAAAACCCCCTCTCCTCAATCAAGAGAGTTCTCAGGTGACATATGGAGCACCCTTGAGGTGTTGGCGTAGTTGGAGGAGGAGGAGATGTGACCCATAGCAGTGCTTCGACGGTGTCCTTCTCCCTGGCCCTCCGACCAGGTTTGAGCTGTGCTTTTACCATTTCTAGGTAACTGTAGTTTGTAGGTTTCATTGCATGACTTTTATTTCATGTTTTACTTAATTAACTAGCTTAGATAAGGATTTAGACCTCGCTAGATCTCTCGAGATTCGGCCATGTTTTCGCTGTAACCAGCCATTGTTCTGATTGTCGCATCCACCCTGTTTCCTTCCCTACTCATTTATCCACCTTTAACAACACCCATTCACCATCTATTCGATCTGGATTGAGGAGCCGAGCTCCATCCACCACCTCCCCGCCGAACCTCACTTCCATCGCCCATTTCGCCCCGATCGTCCAACAAATAAAGGCCAAGACCCTCACCTTTGCCTCACCAGCTTTTCAGCTTCTTTACAGGTCTTGAAGGGGGCTTCTGAGCCCCATTTATCTTAAGGAAGACCCTCCAGGTACACTTTCCCTCCAAAGCTCTTCTGATGAGCTCTGGAGCCCTTTGAGGTGTCCAATAGGTTCGCGACGGTTGCAGGAGCAAAAGGAGATAATTGGTGACATTGGGAGAGCCGTAGACACACACAGATCCAGATCCAAGCTCGCTTGAGGCGAGTTCTTCCCCGTTCATCCACCACCTTCCTCCACCACTTGTTGATGAGCCATGTGCCAAATGCTGCAGGGGGTGTTCGATCTTTTGAACCATGACCATAGGATCCTCGCATAAAATCTAATCTCAGACCTCCACGTGCAAAGGGTAAATTGCTAACTTAGCCCCACCCCCTTGCATTTTTGTTTTATTTATTTAGTCCTGTAATTAAACTCCATAGTTTAAATAATTATGTAAAAATTACATAGAGGACACCTTGAACTTATTGGTTATTGCACATGGGTCCAGTCCAGCTCAGTCCAAGGCGAGCTGGGCAAATTGCATTTATGTCCTGGCAATTTTATGAATTGTAAAGTAGTCTATTAAATTTCAATATAAGTTGTATATTTTTGGGAAATTTGCATATATGCCGTGACTTTATTTTTAATTGCAAATATGCCCTTTCTAGTACATCTATTTTTTTGGTTGTATTTCATTTATTAAAAATAGTATATGTGCTCCAAAAATTATGCAAAAAATTGGTTAGATGTCTGCTAGCGTGTACATTCACAGGCATATTTTTGGATTTGCATATTAGGTATTTTATGTATTTATTAAAAATAAAAAAGAGAACATTTTATCCCTGTTTGACTTAAAAATTACAAAAATATATATAACCTTTTTGAAAAATTCCAAAAAAAATATATTTCATGTATTTTAGTAAATTCTATCTCCAGACCAAAACTCTTAAAACAAAAAAGCATAAAAATAAAAAGCTCTAAAATCCAGTAAAAATGATATAAAATTCCCAAAAATCCCAAAAATATTTATTTTTGTCTTTTTTTGTCTTTGAATTTTCCTATACTAATATCTATCTATTAAAATTTATTTGAAGACTTGTGGACTATTTTTGTTATTTTTAATCTTCAATTCCATTCGACCCATTTAATTAATCCCTGATTTGGGATATTTTGATTTTAAAAATGCCTAAAAATATGCAAAAATTCCATAAAAATCACAAACATTAGAAATTTATATAAAACCAAAAAACAATTTATTTCTTGTATTTAGTTTATTTTTATTAGCATTTATAATTATATTAGCCTATATTGTATATATAGTCATATATAAGCTTTTATTATATTTTAAGGAATAAAATGAAATAAAAATAAGAAAATAAAAAGTATAAAAACTTAAAAAATACAAAAAATATATAAAAAATAAAATATAAAATATAAAATTAAAAACCCGCACAAAAGATAATAAATGGACAAGAGAAAAAAACAAATTTTGCATTTATTTGCACAATCTACCGTTTGCTCCCTGAGTTCGACCTCTATACATGATTGCACACTATACATATTTGTTGTAAAGTTATAATAAATTATAACTCCACATTTTTGCCTTCCATTGCTATATTTATTTGTGGATTAGTTGTTGTCTGAATGAGAGATTTTCTTGTGGCTTGCCTCAACGATGCTTCTGTCCTCGTTACTCTTCTAGTGAAGATTATTCTTTCAGACCCGCAAGAAGATTTCTCATTCAGCATGCATATAGAGAGAATGGAGGAGAGAGTTTTCTCTTGTAATTATGTTGTCTAAAAATAGAGCTAGGGTTTCCCTTTTTATAACAAATTGGATGTCCATGAATCCCCATGTGCTCACAAAATCAATGGTTGAGATTATTTTGTGCTTTCAATCAATGGCCATGATTTTTGTTGCATAAATTTTCAACAACATTTATTAATTTAAAATAAACCAAATATGTTACAAATAATTTAAAACACAATATATTTAATTCAAATCAATCTCATGTGGATTTAAAGGAAAGAAGAGTAGCCTCCTTCCCTTAATAGAGAGGTCAACCATACAAGGAGTAGGAATCCTTGGTCGTCCCCATTTTAAAGGGGAAGGTGCTCCTCTTTTTCCTTAATTGAGAGGTCTCACATCTCTTTTTAAATCTCGCGTGTGCTATAACAATTGTTGCATAATTATTCTCAAAAATAATTCCAAATTATTTTATGATAATTTCAGTCATGCCATTGATAATTGCAAATCATATTCACACATCCAATATAAAATGCAAATTGTATTTTCAATTAATTTTTCAGTGTGAATCCAATCCACGTCAACATTTATTTCGTAAATACTATTTACAATTAACTCTCTCTAATATTTTATAAATCACATTTATAATATATATGAGTAATCTGGATAGTCATATCCATATTATTCATATCCTTCATAATTAAATCATATTTATTTATCTTGGATCTCAATTCTCACATGTCCAACTAAATGAATCATATCCATATTATTGATAATAATTAAATCACATTTAATTTTCGACTTTTCTCAATGCTTATCTACATTATCAACAATAGAATTATTTTTTAACTCTTTCAAGAATTATGTGTTTTCACTACAGTTACTTGGGGATAAGGGCATGATGATTGTACCTTTCATGTATAGTGACTTGGATAGTGAGATCATATCTCAATTCCAGATCTCAGAGACCTCTCAAAGATGTTTGATTAAATCAAGACCGTAAATCTAATCTTCTCATTGTATCCGAATCATATTCAGATTGATGTCCAACATTTGGACTAAGATCATATTACTTCTCTACTAAGAGGAGTCGCTAAAATCCAAACCCATTTCATCACTCCCTCGGGATGGAAGTGTCATGGTTATATAATAGTTTATGATCACATTACCCTCGAGTATTCCTAATACCCATACATCATGCATACTTAAAGACCTAGAATAAACCTGAAGTTGTGGATCACTTTTAAATTATCTTCTTCAGGGTTTTATCACTAAGTTTATCATTTGATTGTGGGAGTTGGTATCTATCATAAACATTCCAAAAGCATATTTCATAACTAGGTGTCGATCATATACTTTCCAAAAGCATATATCAAACCAACAAATTCAGTCAAGCTTCCAAAGCAAGAGGACCATGTACGAAATTTGATCCCAATATCTCATGAGTGAGCTCATGTCTTCTGATTTAGTAATGAACATGTGTGATCCCTTTGAGAGATCGTATTACTCATATGTCGTTGTATGCACACCAGCTCGCCTGTGAATAGACCTCAAATAAGTCATCAACCTATCGGTCTGCCAAATGTACATACTCATACATATAGACCTATGTCCTTGGTCAGAGGATGTGTGCCTATATCGTGACAGTATACGACATAGGTCTTGGTTATCTCGATCTTGTTAAGTCAAGTCTTTAACCTAACTTATCTAACACCTCCAAATCTCTATTCCTATGCAGAGGACTTGCACCAAGAGTTCGGTAAGATATCAACCTTTAGAAAAGGATTGCCATCTCCTTCTCAGTCTAGAGATCCTTGTTAGACATGCGAGCCCACCGCGAGCCATTATGCAAAAAATGTTATTGCAAATATCATTCCTTGATCTAAAATGGAGAATAACTAATTTGCATAATAGGTCCCTTAGTACATTTAAGGTTATCTACCACGGCTATCTTAATGAAAATATAGTTGTTGATTCAATCGTTGAATCATAGAGGCCGGTGCTTGGATGAATGTCTCAAGAGTAAGATTGAGGACTCATCAAGTTCCGTTAAATGATTATTAAGAGATGATCTCCGACCTGAGAAGACATGGCAATCCTTTCTCTAAAGGCCGGTATCTAATTGACCTCTTGATGCAGGTCCTCTACATAGGAATAAAGATTTTGAGGTGTTAGATAAGGTAGATCAAAAAGTTGACTTAACGATATCGAGATAACCAAAGTCATATGGTGTATGTTGTCACGATATAGGCACGCATCCTCTAACTGGAGACAGATGTGTTACTATATGTCTGAGTATGTATATTTGGCAGACCAATAGGTTGATGGCCTAACCAAGGTATATACATCGGTGCGCCAGTTTTCATACAAGGGCATATGAGTAATACGATCTCTCAAAGGGATCATACAGGTTCATTTACCTAACCGAAAGACATGAGCTCACTCATGAGATATTGGGAAGAATCAAATTTCGTGCACGGTCGTCTCGCTTCAAGAGGTTGGCTGAATTTGTAAGGTTGGATATATGTGTTTAGAAAGTATATAATCAACACCTAGGTATATGATCGATACCGACTCCCAATGATCGAATGAGAAACGTAATGATAAACCCTGAAGTAGACAGCGTAAAATTGATCCAATACTTTGGATTTATTCTGAACCTTTCAGTATGCAGGATGTACATGTATTAGGAATACTTGAGGGTGATGTGATCATAAATTATTGTATAACCATGATGCTTCCATTCTGAGGGAGTGATGAAACAGGTCTGTATTTTAGTGAGTCCTCTCATAGAGAAGTAATCTGATCTGAGTCCAAATGTTGGACCTTGATCTAAATGTGATTTAGATACAATGAGAAGATTAGATTTGCGATCTAAATTTAATCAATCATCTATGAGAGGTCCGCAAGATCTGGATTTGAGATATGGTATCAATATCCAAGTCACCATAGGTGGAACAATACAATCGCCATGTCCTTATCTCCAAGTATCCGCGAAGATAGCGCATTGTTCTTGAAAGGGTTAGAGGATAATTTCACTATTGATATATGTATCTGAGCATTGAGAAATGGATCATTAAATGTGATTTAATTATCATGAATGAAATGAATTTGATTCATATTATTTGGCCATATAAGGAGAGTTATCTAAGATGATTAAATGTCATTTAATTATCAAAGATATGAATAATGTGAATGTGATTCATATTATTTAGGCATATGAGAATAGAGATCCAAGATGATTCAATATAATTTAATTATCAAGGATATGATTAATGTGGATATCACTATCTACAATAATCATGGATATTATAAATATTATTTATAATATGATGGAGAGATTAAACTGTAAATAGAATTACAAATTATAAGTTGTTGTGAATTGGATTCACAATAAACAATTAATTGTAAATCTTACATATTACGATGGATATATAAATATGATTCATATTTATCAATGGCATTATTGATGTTTTCACAAATTTAATTTGGAATTATTTTTGTGAAGATAAATTCAATAATATTTGTTGCATTTTATCCTATATAGTAAATATATATTAAGGAAGACAAAACCACCAACAAGGCGTTCGCCCACCTTGACCAAGTCAAGGGGAGATGACCACCTTCTTTTAGGATGGTGGTTGCCTCCCTTATTATCTATTTATTATAATTGAAATTAAAATGAATTAATTTATATCTTGATAAAGGGATATAAATAATTTATTTTAATTATATTTGTTCTTGAAAAATTTGTAGCAACAAGTCATGGCCATTGATAATAACCTTTTAATCTAAACTGTTGGATTTAGAAGGCACATGGATTGAGATCCATAGACATCCAACTAGTATAAAAGGAAGGGTAGCCCTTACCTTTTAGACTACACACATAATTACCAGAGGAATTAAACTCTCTCCATCTCTCTCTCTCTCTCTACACACCAAATTTCTCTCTCATTGTGGCCATCCACCATGGAGACCTAAAGAGAGACACCATCATTGTAGCATCGTCATTATGATGTCGAATTGTTTGCTCATTAATCTCCATCTCCTTTGGTGTGCCTCGTTCATGAAGAATGCATTGGATCTCGTATGACGAGAATAGGAGATTCGTCACTTGGATCTTCAACATGGATTGTAGGAGCACGCATCTCATCAACGCGCTCGCAAGCGTCTCCTCCGTTGGATTGGACCTGAGATAGGAGGTCTCTTCGTTTAGAGACTCAATCGCAACCTCCCTTTAAGTTGTAAACATAATACTTGTTTGTGGTTTGGATGAAATGATCCAAGAAGTGTTCTCGGATCATGTGGTTTTATCGTTTGAAATTTTTTTAAATTTTGTTGTCTCGAGCAACTAGTATGACTAATCGCTCCCAATCGCATACGATGCAATCCTCACGCTTCTGTGACGTACGTAAGGATCTTCCCATTTCCTTCAAGTGGTATCAGAGCCATAGGTCGAAGGTTTTTGATATGATCCATAAACCTAAGATGACTTGGGTATTTTTTAGTTGTATGATGTTTCATCACATTTCATTCACGTAATCCTGTTTTGTTCGTTTTTTTGACCTATTAAAAAGTGTTTAAACACGTGATTATAATTTGTATAATGATCCTCATTAAATAAGGAAATCATGGGATTTGAGTTTGTGTGATTTGGAATCTGATTGCTCAAGTTATGATCATTTTAATGAACATGATCCACTGTTTCTGGGATGACGAATCTTGACATAATTAAAGACTTAATTATGGTTTTAAAACACCTGAAAATGTGTTATATAACTTGAGTTATGTGTTAAATGGAATTAGCAAAATATGGAAACTTACTTTGCTTGATTTGAACTTAAACTGAATGAGATATGCTAATTTTAGTAAGTAGGGGTCACTGCTGAAAATTACATACATGATCATGAACCTTGTGATTGTCATTAAATTAAATTGATAGAAATTAATGGTTAATTTTCTAAAATAAATATTGATGAATATTTGTGAAATATTTAAATATGATGATTACTTCCTTGAATGACATTGAGATGACCAACTTGATTAGATATGATCTAGATCACAATTGTTTACATGAACTTCCAACAAACATTGATGCTTGAATAGGATTGGATATTTGCTTGGAAAATCTCCTTATAATGTTAATCAAAAATATTTCGATGATTGTTATATGGTATAACTTCGGTTGAAAGACTGATTATCATCTCAAGTATAAAGCAATCAATTAGCATTATCCTAACCTGAGGCAGATATGGTGTCTTGTCAGGGAGCGTTGGGGTAGCCGGTTGCTCCGTGAGTAGTCTGTTCCAATCCCATCCGCACTGATCATGACATCGGGAAAGGAAAGGATAATGCTTGAAGCGAATCATGATGTATTTTTCTAGTTATTAAAATTCAAATAATACGTATTTTGAGATTATACCATCCTTTAAGTAATAATTAACAATTTTTGTTGGTTTAATTGATTGGATTAATAATTGATTTAATATGATTAATTGAATTAGATCCAATTGAACACTTTATTATGAATAGAGTTGTTATTTCCCTTGGAAGAATTAATTATGTGAATATGATTCATAGTAATTAGTTAAAATTTGAACAAGAAATGGAGGATCACATAAGTGACATCCAGGGAGTCTCGATAAGGCAAAGGGTTCCATCGTCAGGGATTTTATGTAGGAGATGCATGTCCGAATTGGCAGCTCCTGCATACAAGTGCATCTGGATCGGGCTCTTTGGTTCTCAAAAGAGTAAGGTTGTATCCGTAGTGACTGTATTATGGAGTCATCATATTATTGGGACCATATTGGATTGTGCATATAGAGTTCTAATCATGTTGATGGTTGGTTCAATTAACGACGGGTTAACATCACCTTAGGGGTGGTGGGCCCGGGTGTTAAAGACCGAATTGGGAGTGCAAGTTGGACTTGCAAGGCGGAATATGTTCCCGCTTCTTTTTATCCAAGTTGCAAGTTCTCATATTATTGGGATGTAACAAAGGTAAGAACGAGATCCCAGATCTTGCTGAGATATAATGGTAAGTATATCTCTTACTTTGAAAGTGAATAAGGGAATGAACTTTCAGAGTTGACAAGGCAAGACAACTTTGATATAAAAATTCCTAAATCTAAGTAAAACATATATTATATATTTATGCAAATTTCTTATTTCAAATAATCCTCATTAAACACACTCAATACTATACTCAATAATGACCAGTAAAATATCATGGATTGGATCCATGATCAAGATATTGTACTTGCAGTTGAACACATAATGTATGTGGTTTCAATGTGCAAGTTTCCTTATAATAATGAGGTATGACAATTAAATAGGCAATAGGACAACAGCCAAGGGTTTGTGCGTCTCTATAGTCATGATCTTTCGTCGAATGTACTTTGAAAGTAACATGTCAATGATGATCATAATTATCGAATAATCCTTATAAAATCTACGAAGATGTTTTTAGCATACATATGTGCTCTCGACATTTAATCATGAATAAAATGGTTAACTGCATCATGCAGAATGGTGGCTCTATAAGAGATGATGTATTCAAAATATTTGAGTACCCACCTGAACAAAAGTCCTTATGAGTTAAGATGTATGTAGATGCGATGAGTGTCATCATTCTACTATCTGTACTCAAGTCATTCATGAAGCTTCATAATATTCATATTGTATGAATTAAATGAAGCATGTATAAATGTTGAAATATTCTTATATTGAAATCTTTTGAATTCAACCTAAGAGATCCTTTGTCTTAAGCAATGGTTGTTTATAGATGAAGGGAGCGCAGTGGATGCATAGGTCAGACCCAAGATTGAAGGAAAGTCAAAGAGTTGGTTGTAGTTCTATGGTTTCCATACATATGACATCCAAAGAGTTGGATGAATGTCGATATTGCAAGAAGCCGACGTATTGATTGTATGACTATCTAGACTATCTAAAATCCTTAGAGGAAGACTCCGATAGTACATCGGAATAGTATATATACATTTGATCATTGAAATAGACTTTCTTATTTGATAAGATCGAAGTCTGATAATTGTATCTCATTCTTCTAATAACACTTGTAATTGGTTGCATATGCTTTAGAAGACTAGAAAATTTGATCATGAGGTTTAATAGTCATCCACATAGATATTGACGCAATTGTTGCAATAATCTCTATTGGATAGATAGACCTCATGTTTTTAGTGGGAGATCCCTTAGTCTTAGAGAATGTCTCTTTGACCAAGATATTAGAATACATTCATTGTTTATTTCTAAATGTTGGAAATAAACATGAATTGTGAGATAAGCCTATCATAAAGAGTTGTGATGGATATATTTCAGAAAGTAATCTTACATCTAGAGGACTCTATTAAATTATAAAATTAATGACGGGTTCATTAACATTTCTAATACTTAAAATTAAACCTTTAAAGATCATATGAGGATGAAGATCATTTGATAAAGATCTGGCATTAAGCCTTGGACATTTGTCTATTGATGAGATCAATAGACTAGTAAGAGATGAAACTTTAGAATGTCTAAAATTTCAAATCATACATACGTGTGAATATTGTATTCAAAGTAGAAAATGTCCAATGCACCCTTCTCTGTGAATGGTGTAACATGCAAAGGTATGCAAGATCTCATACATATTGATGTATGAGGATCATCTGTATCATAATAAACATTGATGATATGCAATATCATTCAATGATTATTTATGATATGAGATTTTTTTCCCTTCACCTTAGAAAGCTTTGAAATGTTCAATGATTTCACAATTTTGGTTTAGATACAAAGTTTAAAGGAAGATGAAATGAATTTGATCTAACCTAGGTAGCTTGTACCTATTAGATGATTAAAAGAATACCTTGTCGAGTCTCACTCCTCCTAATACACCTAAACTCAATAGAGTTATAGGGAGATACAATTGATTATGTGTGACATGATTTGATCAATGATGAATCTTAGCATAATTACCTATTACTTTCCAGGCATATATGTAGTAGAGACTACAATATATATATATATATATCCTTAGTAAGGTTCCATGTAAGTAAGCGGAATCTAGCACTAGAGAATGCTACTTAATTAGGAATATAAGGGATGGTATTTGATACGTTATGACCTTGAGATTCTTAAAATATTTTACCTCTAAGGATATGATTCTTAGATGATGACTCTCTTTAGAATCAAGATGAAAATGAAGTAAAGGTACTCATTTAATCTTGAAAAGATAATAAGTCTCGTGAAATAGGAAACTAAAAGGAAAATTAAAGATGAAACACTCATACCTCTTCAAATGAGTTTGAGGATGGATTCCATGTGTCAGCTAAGTCTGATAATGATCTTACTTCATGTGATGAAGTTTCTGAGGATCATGACATAGAAAGATGTATGTTAGCAATAATGTCTAAAGTAGACTTCATATACAAGTGTTGTATATGGACTCTCGAGTATCCACCTATAAGGGTAAAACATGTTAGGTGTAAATGGATCTTCAAGAGAAAGAGGGAACCTGATGAGAAGGTACAGACCTTCAAAGCACAGCTCGTATCCACAAGATACACACCGAAGAGAAGACATTGCTTGCGATGAGACTTGATCTCCAGTAACCATTCTTAAACCCATCAAAATATTGCTAACTATAGCTACAAAACCTGACTATGGCATCTTCAAGATGTCAATCAAGATTGCATTCCTCTATGAATACCTCTCTGAGGATATTAATATGAAGTAGTCCCAGGGCTTCATAGTTGAGGAAAGAAAGGTGTGAAAGCTTAAGAAGCTCCATCTGTGTACTCAAATAAGCTTCTTGTTGTTGGAACATTGGATTTGATGAAACTATAAATGTTATGATTTCAGATAGAATCTTGATGAACCGTGGGAAGCTTAGTGGGAGTGCCATTGTGTTCATCGTGCTAAATGTAGATGATATCCTGACCATTTAGAATGATATAAGGATAATATTAAGTGTTTTATAATATGGCTATTCCATACCTTGAGATATGATCTCAAGGATACCTCTTAGATCTTAATTATGAATTTTTTCAGAAGTAAAGAGAAGAGGGCATTGGAACCGTCACACTAGTGGTACACCTTGGACATTTCCATTTTCTGGAAAATTTCAAGAAAGGCTTCTTTTCCTTATGATATGGTATTGATCTATCTAAATGGACAGCACCTCAAAGAGTTGAGAATGTGAATATCAAATCTATATGCCCTAGTGCATCAGCTTTGGGAAGCTCAGTGTATGTTAGATATGTACAAAAGCCAGATGTTTGCCATGCAGCGGGAGTAGTAAACTATTGCTAATCCTACTATGGAAATAAGATACTCAGTTGAAGTAAATAACAATATCTTCAAAGAGGACAAGACTTTTAAGATAGTGATCTCTAAGCCTTATCATCAAGAACTTAAGATTTTATACATAGTGATCTAAAATATCTGAAGTGCATATGCCTTATAAAACTTAAGACTGGTCTTAGTCTTAGGAGATAGAGATCTCCAAGAATAAGGGTATTTTGATCAGGATAATATAAATGCTAGTTATAATAATTATTGAGTTTTAGTGTCAAGGACACTATAACTGACAATATTGAGTATTGGTTGCATAAGATGCAACATTTGCATTGGATGCGAGCACTTTTATTAGGATATATGCAAGTGTCGTAAAAGGACTTGACGTAGTCTCTTGGGAACATAGTGACTGATAAGCTTACCTACCTATTTTTCTATATAGCCTATGATTGTCACATGAGTGTGGGTTTAAAGAATAGCTCATTAATGGCTCTTTGGGCTAGTAGGAGATTGTTGGACATGCGAACCTACAACGAGATATTATGCAATAAATGTTATTACAAACATCATTCCCTGGTCTGAAATGAAGAATAACTAATTTGCATAATAGGTCCCTTTGTACAATTAGGGTTATGTATCATGTCCATCTTAATGATCATACCATTGTTAATTCAATTATTGAATCATAGAGGCTGGTGCTTGGATCAATGACTAAAGAGTTAGATTGAGGACTCATCAAGCACCGTCAAATGATTACTAAGAGATAATCTCCAGCCTGAGAAGGAGATGGCAATCCTTTATCTAAAGGTTGATATTTAACCGATATCTTGATGCAGGTCCTCTACATAGGAATAGAGATTCGGAGGTGTTAGATATGTTAGGTCAAAAAGTTGACTTAACGAAATCGAGATAACCAAAGTCCTATGTCGTATGCTATCACGATATAGGCACACATCCTCTAACCGGAGGTAGATGTGTTATAACCAAGGTCTATACACCGGTGTGCTGGTGTGCATGCAAGGGCATATGAATAATGCGATCTCTCGAAGGGGTCATACAAGTTCATTTACTAAATCAGAAGACAAGATTTCACTCATGAGATATTGGGAAGAATCTAATTTCGTGCACGGTCATCTCTCTTTGGAAGCTTGACTGAAATTGTAAGGTTTGATATATACTTTTGGAAAGTATATGATCAACACCTAGGTATGATATATGCTTTTGGAAAGTATACGATCGATACCGACTCCCAGTGATCAAATGAGAAACTTAATAATAAAACACTGAAGTAGACAGTGAAAAATTGATCTAATACATTGGGTTCATTCTGGGTCTTCCAGTATGCAGGATGTACTGGTCTTAGGAATACTCGAGGGTGATGTGATCATAAACGATTGTATAACCATGACGTTTCCATTCTGAGGGAGTGATAAAACTCGTCTGGATTTTAGTGACTCCTCTCAAAGAGAAAAAATTAGATCTTAGTCCAAATGTTGGACCTTGATCTGAATGTGAATCAAATACAATGAGAAGATTAGATGGTCTTGATTTAATAAAGCATCTATGAGAGGTCTGCAAGATTAGGATTTGAAATCTGATCTCAATATCCAAGTCACTATATGTGGAACAATACAATCGCCTTGTCCTTATCTCCAAGTATCCGCAGAGAAAGCGCATTGTTCTTGAAAGGATTCAAGGATAATTTCAATGTTGATATATGTATCCGAGCATTGAGAAATGGAAAATTAAATGTGATTTAATTATCATGAATGATATGAATTTGATTCATATTATCTGGTCATATAAAGAGAGTTATCTAAGATGATTAAATGTGATTTAACAATCAAAGATATGAATAATGTGAATGTGATCCATATTATTTGGGCACATGAGAATAGAGATCCAAGATGATTAAATATGAGTTAATTATCAAGGATATGATTAATATAGATATCACTATCCACAATAATTATGGATATTATAAATATGATTTATAATATGATGGAGAGATTTAATTGTAAATAGAATTGCAAATTATATTTTGTTGTGAATTGGATTCACAATAAACAATTAATTGTAAATCCAATTTACATATTATGTTGGATATATTAATATGATTCATATTTATCAATGGCATTATTGATGTTTTCACGAATTTAATTTGGAATTATTTTTGTTAAGATAAATGCGATAATAGTTGTTGCATTTTATCCTATATAATAAATATATATTAAGAAAGACAAAATCACAAATAAGTGTTAGCAATGTGAGCCCGAGGCAAACCATTCCTACAATAAATGTTATTGTAATAAATGATTTATCAATAAAAGTTATTGGTTATGTTTCACTCCCTTTCTGATATTGAATGAATGAATGCACTATAAGGTCCCTCTTTACAATAAGGGTTATGTACCATGGCCAACTTGATAATCATACAACTGTTGATTCATTAATTGAATCATAGAAGCTAATGCTTGGATGAATATCTAAGGAGTTACATAGAGGACTCATCAAGCATCATCAATGATTGACAAGTAGTGATCTCCAGTCTGAGTAGGAGATGGCAATCCTATCTCATTAGATTGATATCTGATCGACCTCTTGAGGCAGGTCCTCTGCATGGGAATAGTGATTTGGATGTATCAGAGTAGTTGATTCAATGGGTTGACTTAACGAGATCGAGATAACCAAAGACCTATAATGAATACTGTCACATCATAGGAAAACATCCTCTGACCAGAGACAGATGTATTGCTATATGTCTGAGTATGTACATTTTGCAGACCAATAGGTTGATGACCTAACTAAGGTCTATATACCGGCGAGCTGGTGTGCATGTAAGGGCATATGAGTAATACGATCTCTCAAAGGGACCATATAGGTTCACTTGTGAACCGGGAGACATGAGCTCGCTTATAAGGTATTGGGACTGATCAAATTCCATGCATGGTCATCATGCTTTAGAAGCATGATATGAATTTGAAGGTAAGATATATGCTTTGTGAAAGCATATGATCTGTACCATATCCCAAGGACCATGATTGAGAAACTTAATGATCAGACTATGAAGATGACAGTGTAAAAGTGATCTATATCTTCAGGATGATCATGAGTCTTCCAGTATGCAGGATGTATAGGTATTAGGAATACCTGAGGGTGATTTGATCATAAACGATTGTATAACCATGACGCTTCCATTCCGAGGGAGTGATGACACAGGTCTGGATTTTAGTGACTCCTCTCATTAGAGAAGTGACCTAATCTTAGTCCATGTACTGGACATTGATTTGAATGAGATTCAGATGCAATAAGAAGATTTGGTTTACGGTCTTGATTTAATCAAGCATCTATGAGAGGTCCATGGGATCTGGATTTGAGATGTGATCTCAATGTCCAAGTCACTATACGTGGAACAATACAATCGCCCTGTCCTTATCTCCAAGTATCTGAGGAGAAATAGCATTGTTCTTAAATGATTTAAGAACAATTCCATAAGATCTAAGCATTGAGAAGTTGATAATTAAATGTGATTTAATTATCATGATGTATGAGGAATTATCAAATATAATTAAATGTGATTTAATTATTATGGATAAGAATAATATGGATAGTGATATCCAATTATTCATAATATATTATAAATGTGATTTATAATGTATTAGAGAGAGCTAATTATAATTTATATTTGTAGATTAATTATTAATGTGTATTGGATACACATTGTCTAATTAATTGAAAATGTAAATTATATTTTGTTTTGGGTTGTGAATGTGATTCACAATTTTCCAATGTCAAGATTGCAATATTACCAAATTTAATTGAGAATTATTTTTGGTGAATAAAATGCCAACAAATAGTTGTTGGAAATAAATAAGAGAGAAAATCAAGGAGGCATGCAATCTCATGGAGATCCATGAGATTGCCTCCTTTAGGAAAGAGGTGGGCGGCACCCAATTCCTATATGGAATGGGTGGCCATCCCCCCTTAATGTACATGGAGATGTAATCTCCATGTATATTATCTCTTTATTTATTTATGTGATTTTATGATTGATTTATATTTGATTTTGTCAAATATATTTTAATATAAAGTTGTTGGTTTTTTCCAACAACAATCTTGACCATTGGATTGACATAAATCAATCTCATCCATTGATTTTATTTGTCCCATGGATTGAGATCCATGGATCCCAAAACCCTATAAATAGAGAGGCATACCTTGCTCTCTATTGTAGCACACATCTCTCTCTCTTTTCCTCCTCACACGTCAGCCCTCTCTCTCCCTCTTCTTGGTGGCCGTCCACCATACCCTAGAGGAGAGACTCGTCGATGCCCACGCCCTCGCGCTACCGCTTCGACGCTCTGCGGTTCTCCGTCTACTTGGAGTTCTTCACTCACGAAGGAGACGTTCGATCTCGTGCGACGAGATCAGGAGAAACCGTGCTTAGATCATCTTCTTGGATTGCGAGGACACCGCGACTCATCCCCGCGCTCGCAAGCCGTTACTCCAATGATCGGACTTGAGACAGGAGGTATCTTTTCTTAGAGGCTCGATCAACCACGCTTCAAGAGGTATTGCATTATACTTGTTGTGGTTAGAGATGAAACGATCCGAGAATCGTTCTTGGATCATGTGGTTTTATCGTCTGAAAATGTTTTTAAATTCTGCTGCACCGAACAACTAGTACGACTAGTCGTTCTCCGTCGTATCCGATACGACGATCACACTTCCGTGATGCGCTTGAGGATTTTTTTCGTATCCTTCAAGTGGTATCAGAGCCTTAGGTCGACGGTTTCGAATATGATTCGCTAACCGAGGACGACTTGGGTTTGTTAAGGTCGCAAAAGTTTTTATCGCATTTGATTTCGCAGATCTGTTTAGTAAATAATTTCGGCCATGTTTAAAATGTTTAAGCACGAATTATTTATTGGATTTCGTTCCCCATTAAAAAAGGAAATCATAGGATCTGAGTTTGCGTAAATCGGATTTCGTATGCTCGAGATATGGTTGTTTTAATGAACATGTATGCACTATTGCGGGAACTGTAGATCTGAACGTGATTAAAATGTTAATTACTGTTTAGACTTGTCTCTAAATGCGTGAAACATCACTTGGGTTCTGTCCTAAATCAAATTAGCAATCCATGAAAGTTGATTTTGTCTAATTTGGATTTAATATGATTGAGATATGCTAATTTTAGTAAGTATGGGTCACTGCTGAAATTACATTCCTAATCAAGAACCATGTAATTGTCAATTAATGAAATTAATTGTTAATTTCAAAAAATAATTATGGAAAATATTTGAGATATATTAGAAGATGATTATTTCCTTAATTGACTTGGCCTCAACCAATTAATTGATTAGATTTGATCTAGATCATAATTGGAAACAATCATAAAACTTCTTGCTTGAATAGGATTGGGAATTTGTCTAGCAAATTTCCTTATAATAAAAATTGTTTTGATTACTATATGGTATAATTTCGGTTGAAGAACCGATGATCATCTCAAGTACAAATTAATCTATTTGGCATTATCCTTTCTCGAGGCGGATATGGTGTCTAGTCGGAGACGCTGGGGTAGCGTGTTGCAACGTATGTGGTCCGCCCCACTCTCGCCGGTACTGGCCATGACAGCGGGTAGGGTCGGGATAATGTCGAAGAGATTAAGATGTATTTTTAATTATTAAAATACGAATTAATATGTACTTTGAGAATAATACCATATATTCAAGTATAACAATCAAGTTTGATTGATTGAATTGGATTGATAATTAACTTAATATGATTGAATTAATTATGTCCAATTAAAATACTCTAATATGATTAGAGTTAATAATTCCCTTGGAAGAATTGATTATATGAATGTGATTCATAGTAATTAATTAAATTTGAATAAGAGATGGAAGATCACATAAGTGACATCCATGATCTCCCGTAAAGGCGAAGGGTTTCATCACCATATATTATATGTGGGAGACGCCTGTCCAAAGTGACAACTCCTGCATATGATCCATTTGGATCGAGCTCGTCGCTTCTCGAAAGAGTAAGGATGTATGCGTAGTGACCCCAATATCGGGTCCTCATATTATTGGGGCGATATTGGATTGCGCATAGCGAGTTGTATTCATGTTGACGGTTGGTTCAATTAATGACGGGTCAACATCACCTTAGGGGTGGTGGGCCCGGGTATTAAAGACCGAATTGGGAAATGCATATTGGACTTGCAAGGCGGAATGTGTTCCCGCTTCTCTTTATTGGAGTCATAGGTTCTCATATTATTGGGATGTGACAAAGATAGAGGATATCCCAGTTCTTGCTTGAGATATATCGGTAAGTATCTCCTACTTTGAAAATGAATAAGGGAATAAACTTTCATAGTTGACATAGCAAGACTAATTTGATTTAAAATGCCTTGATCAAATAAAATTAAATTGAGTATATAATTATATATTCTAATATAGTGCATTCTCAATTTCAAAAAATGAAGTCCATGAACCCACTGAGCAGACTTCTGGTGGTCAACCAACTGACCGGACCAGATTACTCGGATTGGATCCGTAATTTGGAGCTTGTACTCTCGGCGGAGCGCATCAGTTATGTGCTCTCTGAAGAAAAGCATGAAAACCCTAAATCTTAGGAAGAAAAAGCATTCAATGACAAGTATGATGAAGATCATGTCTTGGCTAGATGCTACATCTTGGGTTCTCTCTCCAATGTTCTTCAGAAACAACATGTGGAGATGAGTACTTGCCAAGAAATCATGCAGAATCTGAAAGATATATTTGGTGACATTAACCGCACCCAGCGGTTCAATGTTATGAAAGAACTCGTTCGCTGTAAGATGCAGGAAGGGACTTCGGTCCGTGAGCATGTACTCAAAATGTTGGGTACTTATTGGAGCTGGAGACTCTGGGGGCAACCATGGATGCAGACATGAAATCCGATTTCATTCTGCTATCATTGCCCAAATCTTTCAATAACTTTGTGGTGTCATTCCACATGAATAAGCTGAAACTGACAAATGCTGGACTTCTTGCTGCATTAAAGAATGCAGAAAACGTAATGAAGAAAGATGGTCCCACTGGCAGTGCAATGGTTGCACAGGTCAAAGGGAAGCGCGGTCGGAAGCATGATTCTCGGAAGGGCCCGGCCCAGAAGAGAAAGAAGAAGGGACAAAGTGTTGGCTCGTCTTCCAATGCATCCACTCTAATGGCATCAAAGAAAACCGACATATGCCATCACTGCAAAAAGCCGGGGCACTGGAGGCATAATTGCCCGGATTACCTGAAGTCGGTCGACAAAGGTAAAGCCCCATCAGGTATGAAATCTACTTTTATCATTGACACAAGCTTTCTCGTTGGACGAGAAGGAAGTTGGGTTGTTGATTCTGGTGCTTCTATTCATGTATGCAGTTTGTTGCATTTGTTTCAGGAAACTAGAAAACTTGAAGAAGGGGAGATAGTCATCCAGATGGGATCTGATGCAAGTGTTGCAGCAGTCACCGTCAGGACTTGTCAGCTATCATTATCTAGTGGAAGAGTCCTAGTACTTAAAGAGTGTCTTTATGTACCTGAAGTCGGGAGGAATTTGATATCTGTATCTAAGCTAGTTAGAAGTGGATACTCATTCCTGTTCTGTAATAAGTTAGTCATAAATCATTATGATAAATATATTGCAGATGGTATTTTAACTTCTGGTGGACTCTATGAATTGTGCATTAATGAGCATGTCATGAATGTTACAACCACTAATAAAAACTCTAAAAGATCCTGGAGTAATATAAATCATTCAAACATGATTTGGCATCAAAGGCTTGGTCATTTATCTGTTGATAGGATCAATAGATTGATAAAGGATGGACCTTTGGATTTTCTACAGTTTCAGTCTTTACCTACCTATGAACATTGTATTCGAGGTAAAATGACTAGGATGCCTTTCCGTAACAAGGTTACTAGATGCGAAGGTAATATTGACCTGATACATACCGATGTATGTGGTCCCTTCAGTACCGTGACTCGAAATGGATATCGATATTATTTGACGTTTATTGATGACCATTCGCGATACGGGTTGGTCTTACTATTACATCATAAATCCGAAACTTTTGAAAAGTTCAAAGAATTTAAGGCTTTGGTTGAAAACCAAACCGATAGGAAGATTAAACGTATTCAATCTGATCGAGGTGGCGAGTACCTCTCAGATGAATTCAAGGAATACCTTAAAGAGAATGGAATTGTCTCCAATCTCACTACTCCTGGAACTCCCCAACTTAATGGTGTTGCTGAAAGACGCAACAGGACTATCATGGATATGGTCCGTTCAATGATGAGTAAAGCACATTTACCACTTAGTTTCTGGGGATATGCAGTAGAGACTGCAATATATATCCTAAATAAGATTCCCAGCAAATCTGTACCTAAGACTCCTCATGAGCTCTGGTATGGGACCAAACCTAGTGTCAATCACTTGAGGGTTTGGGGATGCTTGGTTCATGCGAAGAACATCGAAGCAAGTAAGCTGGAATCTCGCACTCGTGAGTGTTACTTCATTGGGTATGTTAGAGATGGTATTGGATACCAACTCTATGACCCTGAGACCCAAAAGGTTTTTGTCTCTAGAGATGTGAAATTTCTGGAGGATGATTTCCTTAAAGGCCAAGATAAAAGTGAAGTAGAGGAACTTATAGAATCCCCTGAGGATTCTGAGCTTCCTAGACCAGAAACTGAAGAAATAAATAAAGATGAAACACCCATACCTCTTCAAAGGAGTTCGAGGGTGGTTGCACCACCTGAAAGGTATGGATTCCATGTGTCAAGTGAGATTGACAATGATCCTACTTCATTTGATGAAGCACTCGCGGATCATGACATGGATAGATGGATGTTAGCAATGAAGTCAAAATTGACTCCATGCATAAGAATGGTGTATGGACCCTAGAGGATCCACCTAAAGGGGTAAAACCCATTGGATGCAAATGGATCTTCAAGAGAAAGAGGGGACTTGATGGGAAAGTAGAGACTTTCAAGGCATGGCTCGTAGCCAAGGGCTACACACAGAGAGAAGGCATCGACTACGATGAGACATTCTCTCCTGTGGCTATGCTTAAATCCATCAGGGCATTGCTGGCTATAGCTGCATATCTTGACTACGACATCTGGCAGATGGACGTCAAGACGGCTTTCCTCAATGGATACCTCGAGGAGGATATCTACATGGAGCAGCCCCAGGGCTTCATGACTGAGGATGGAAAAGTATGCAAGCTGAAGAAATCCTTCTATGGGCTCAAGCAAGCTTCTCGTAGCTGGAACATCAGATTTGACGAAACCATAAAGAGTTATGATTTTGTGCAGAATCCTGATGAACCTTGTGTGTACAAGAAGCTTAGTGGGAGTACCATTGTGTTCATCGTGCTTTATGTAGATGACATCCTTATCATTGGGAATGATACAGGGATGATGATCAATGTGAAGATTTGGCTATCCCATACCTTTGAGATGAAAGATCTTGGAGAAGCCTCTTACATCTTGTGTCTGAAGATGTTCAGAAATCGAGAGAAGAGGATATTGGGATTGTCACAACATGGATACATTAATAAAATTCTTGAACGATTCCGTATGGATAGTTGCAAGAAAGGATTCCTACCCTTAAGACATGGTATCCACTTGTCTAAAGGAATGGCTCCTCAAACTGTTGAGGAAAAGAAAGCCATGGCTGGATGCCCATCTGCATCAGTTGTAGGAAACTTAATGTATGCCATGATGTGTACTAGGCCAGATATCTGCCATGCAGTGGGAGTGGTAAGTCGTTACCGATCCTGCTATGGAGAACAACACTGGAATGCAGTAAAGAACATATTTAAATATCTAAGACAAACGCAAGATTACATCTTGGTCTATGGAGATGGTGATCTCCAAGTCTTGGGATATAAAGATTCTGACTTCCAATCGGATATTGACGATCGAAAGTCGACATCAGGGTTTGTGTTCATGTTGAATGGTGGTGCTGTGAGCTGGAGAAGAAAGAAGCAGGACACTACAACAGATTCAACAACAGAAACCGAATACATTGCCGCATCGGATGCTGCAAAAGAGGCGGTGTGGTTGCGCAAGTTCGTGCTGGAGCTTGGCGTAGTTTCCTCTGATACTCCCATCCCACTACTCTGTGATAACACGAGAGCCATTGCCCAGGCGAAGGAACCCATATGGCATCAGAAGGGCAAGCACGTAGAAAGGAAATACCACATCATTCGGGAGATCCAAAAGCATGGTGACATCATCATCACCAAGGTGGCCTCTGCCGACAACGTTGCTGATCCTCTTACCAAACCTCTGACACAGAAGGTTTTTGACCAGCATGTAATGAGTATGGGTTTAAGGATTGTTCCTGAATGGTTCTGAGGGCTAGTGGGAAATTGTTAGCCATGTGAGCCCGAGGCGAACCATTCCTACAATAAATGTTATTGTAATAAATGATTTATCAATAAAAGTTATTGGTTATGTTTCACTCCCTTTCTGATATTGAATGAATGAATGCACTATAAGGTCCCTTTGTACAATAAGGGTTATGTACCATGGCCAACTTGATAATCATACAGCTGTTGATTCATTAATTGAATCATAGAGGCTGATGCTTGGATGAATATCTAAGGAGTTAGATAGAGGACTCATAAAGCATCATCAATGATTGACAAGTAGTGATCTCCAGTCTGTGTAGGAGATGGCAATCCTATCTCATTAGACTGATATCTGATCGACCTCTTGATGCAGGTCATCTGCATGGGAATAGTGATTCGGAGGTATCAGAGTAGTTGAGTCAATGGGTTGACTTAACGAGATCGAGATAACCAAAGACCTATAATGAATACTGTCACATCATAGGCAAACATCCTCTGACCAGAGACAGATGTATTGCTATATGTCTGAGTATGTACATTTGGCAGACCAATAGGTTGATGACCTAACCAAGGTCTATATACCGGTGAGCTGGTGTGCATGTAAGGGCATATGAGTAAATATGATCTCTCAAAGGGATCATACAGGTTCACTTGTGAACCGGGAGACATGAGCTCACTCATGAGGTATTGGTACTGATCAAATTCCATGCATGGTCATCATGCTTTAGAAGCATGATATGAATTTGAAGGTAAGATATATGCTATGTGAAAGCATATGATCTGTACCATATCCCAAGGACCAAGATTGAGAAACTTAATGATCAGACTATGATGATGATAGTGTAAAAGTGATCTATATCTTTAGGATGATCATGAGTCTTCCAGTATGCAGGATGTACAGGTATTAGGAATACATGAGGGTGATTTGATCATAAACGATTGTATAACCATGACGCTTCCATTCCGAGGGAGTGATCACACATGTCTGGATTTTAGTGACTCCTCTCATTAGAGAAGTGACCTAATCTTAGTCCATGTACTGGACATTGATCTGAATGAGATCCAGATGCAATAAGAAGATTAGGTTTACGGTCTTGATTTAATCAAGCATCTATGAGAGGTCCATGGGATCTGGATTTGAGATGTGATCTCAATGTCCAAGTCACTATACGTGGAACAATACAATCGCCCTGTCCTTATCTCCAAGTATCTGAGGAGAAATAGCATTGTTCTTAAATGGTTTAAGAACAATTCCATAAGATCTAAGCATTGAGAAGTGGATAATTAAATGTGATTTAATTATCATGATGTATGAGGAATTATCCAATATAATTAAATGTGATTTAATTATTATGGATAAGAATAATGTGGATAGTGATATCCAATTATTCATTATATATTATAAATGTGATTTAAAATTTATTAGAGAGAGTTAATTATAATTTATATTTGTAGATTAATTATTAATGTGTATTGGATACACATTATCTAATTAATTGAAAAAGTAAATTATATTTTGTTTTGGGTTGTGAATGTGATTCACAATTTTCCAATGTCAAGATTGTAAAACTGAGAATTATTTTTGGTGAATAAAATGCCAACAAATAGTTGTTGGAAATAAATAAGAGAGAAAATCAAGGAGGCATGCAATCTCATGGAAATCCATGAGATTGCCTCCTTTAGGAAAGAGGTGGGCGGCACCCAATTCCTATATGGAATGGGTGGTCATCCCCCCTTAATGTACATGGAGATGTAATCTCCATGTATATTCTCTCCTTATTTATTTATGTGATTTTAGGATTGATTTATATTTGATTTTGTCAAATATATTTTAATCTAAAGTTGTTGGCTTTTTCCAACAACAATCTTGACCATTGGATTGACATAAATCAATCTCATCCATTGATTTTATATGTCCCGTGGATTGAGATCCATGGATCCCAAAACCCTATAAATAAAGAGGCATACCTTGCTCTCTATTACATGCTATTGTAGCACACATCTCTCTCTCTTTTTCTCCTCACACGCCAGCCCTCTCTCTCCCTCTTCTTGATGGTCGTCCACCATACCTTAGAGGAGAGACTCGTCGACGCTCACGCCCTCGTGCTGCCGCTTCGACGCTCTGTGGTTCTCCGTCTACTTGGAGTTCTTCACTCACGAAGGAGATGTTCGATCTCGTGCGACGAGATTAGGAGCAACCGTGCTTGAGTCATCTTCTTGGATTGCGAGGACACCGTGACTCATCCCCGTGCTCGCAAGCCGTTACTCCGACGATCGGACTTGAGACAGGAGGTATCTTTTCTTAGAGACTCGATCAACCACGCTTCAAGAGGTATTGCATTATACTTGTTGTGGTTATAGATGAAACGATTCGAGAATCGTTCTTGGATCATGTGGTTTCATCGTGTGAAAATTTTTTTAAATTCCGCTGCACCGAACAACTAGTACGACTAGTTGTTCTCCGTCGTATGCGATATGATGACCACGCTTCCGTGATGCGCTTGAGGATTTCTTCGTATCCTTCAATAATGCGGTCATCCACCTTGACCAAGTCAAGGGGGGGACGGCCACCCTCTTTTTAAGGTGGTGGTTGCCTCCCTTATTATCTACTATAACTGAAATTAAAATGAATTAATTTGTATCTTGATAAAAGGATATAATTAATTTATTTTAATTATTTTTTTGTTGCAAATTTGTAGCAATAAATCACGACCATTGATCAATAACCTCTTAATCTAATCCGTTGGATTAAGAGAGCACATGGATTGAGATCAATATACATCCAACTAGTATAAAAGGAAGGGTAGCCCTTGCCTTTTAGATTACACATATAATTCCAAGAGGAATTAAACTCTCTCCATCTCTTTATCTCTCTACACACTAAGTCTCTCTCTCTCATTGTGTCCATCCACCATGGAGCCTTAGAGAGAGTCGCCATCGTCGTAGCATCGTCGTTATGTTGCCGGATTGTTTGCTTGTGGATCTCCTTCTCTTTCGGTGTGCCTCGCTCATGAAGAAGAAGTCGGATCCTGTGTAACAAGATCAGGAGATTTATCGCTTGGATCATCAACTTGGATTGCGAGGAGCACGCATCTCATCAACGTGCTCGCAAGCGTCTCCTCCGTTGGATCAGACTTGAGGCAGGAGGTCTCTTCGTTTAGAGACTTGATTGCAACCGTGCTTCAAGGGGTAAACATAACACTTGTTTGTGGTTTGGATGAAATGATCCAAGAAGTGTTCTTGGATAATGTGGTTTCATTGTTTGAAAATTTAAAAATTATGTTGCCTTGAGCGACTAGTACGACTAGTCTCCTGATCGCATATGATGTGATCCTCATGCTTTTGTGAAGCGCTTAAGGATCTGCCCATATCCTTCAATCCTTTCTTAACAATCATTTGACAGTTCTTGATGAGTACTCAATCTAACTCTTTTGATATCATCCAAGCACTTGCCTCTATAATTCAACATTTGAATCAACAACTGTATGATCATTAAGACGGCCATGGTACATAACCTTAATTATTCTAAGGGACCTATTATGCAAATCAGTTATTCTTCGTTTAAGATTAAGGAGTTAATTGCAATAATATTTACTACATAATGGGTTGTCGTAGGCTCACATGTCCAACAGAAATCAAGAGATTGCTTGCTTGGATCGTTGCTCAAGATTGCAAGAACTATATGATTCATCATCACGCTTGCAAGTGCACTCTCGTTGGATCGTACTTGAGTTAGGAGCCATATTCTTTTAGAAACATTGATGATTACAACTTGGCTTCAAGAGGTAACCTTAATATACATGTGGTCTTGATGAAACGGTATGTGAAAGGTACTCATTCCATGTGATTTCATCTTAACATATTTTTCCGCTGCCATACCTAAAGGAGATGGGGAGATCCTTAAGCGTATCACGGAAGCGTGATGATTGCATCATATGCGATCGGGAACGACTAGTCGCACTAGTTGCTCGATGTAGCAGAAATTTAAAAAAAAGTCATGTGATGAAACCACATGATCCAAGAACATTTCTCGGATCGTTTCATCTAAACCACAAATAGGTACTAGGGTTACCCCTTGAAGCGTGGTTGCGATCGAGATTCTAAATGAAGAGACCTCCTGTCTCAAGTCCGATCCGACGAAGGAGACGCTTGCGAGCGTGTTGATGAAACACGTGCTCCTCGCAATCCATGTTGATGATCCAAGCAACGGATCTCCTAATCTCGACACACGAGATCCTATGTCTTCTTCACGAGCGAGGCGCATAGAAGTAGATAGAGATCCACGAGCAAACAATCGAGCAGCATAACGACGACGCTACAGCGATGGAGACTCTCTATAGGAAATCCATGGTGGACGGCCATAAGAGAGAAAGGGAGAGGGCGTGTAGAGGAAGAAAGAGAGAGAGAGAGTCTTGTGTTTCTCATTAACATTTGAAGAGCAAGGGGTTCCCTTCTATTTATAATATTTTGGGATCCATGGATCTCAATCCATGGACAACACAAACCCAATGACTCACATTGATTTGTGTTTCTTTCAATGGCCATGATTTGTTGCTAAAATAGTTGCAACAACAATTTGTTGTGTTTGAAATAAATTATATATATTGAAAATCAATCAATATATTTCAATATAAATCAAATCAACAGACATGGAATGTCTTGGAATAAAAACAACCATCCTTCCATGTATCGGGTGGACGGCTACCAACTTGGAGAGACCAAGTTGGTCGTCCACTCCATGTATGGTATGGAGGCTCTTTTATTCCAATTATGTCAAGATCTCATATCTCACATTATATTCCATATATGCAACAACTTTTGTTGCAAAATTATTCACCAAAATAATTCCAAACTATTTTGTGAACATTGCAATCATGCCATTGGAAATTTGTGAATCACATTCACAACCCAAAATAAATTGTAAATTACACTTTCAATTTAATGTCCAATGTGAATCCAATTCACATCAACATTTAATTAAGAATTATAAATTACAAATAGCACTCTCTTATATATTAAAAATCACATTTATAATGTATATGATTAATATGGATAGTGCTATCCACAATATTCGCATCCATGATAATTAAATCAAATTTAATCATCTTGGATCTCTATTTTCATTTTCCCAAATAATATGAATCACATTCACATTTTTCACATCTTTGATAATTAAATCACATTTAATTATCTTAGATAACTCTCTTTATAATATGAATCAAATTCATATTATTCGTGATAATTAAATCACATTTAATTATCCACTTTCTCAGTGCTCGGACGCATGTATCAACAATGAAATTATCCTGAACCCTTTCAAGGATAATGTGCTTTCTCTGTGGATACTTGGAGATAAGGACAGGGTGATTGTATTGTTCCATGTATAGTGACTTGGATATTGAGATCACATCTTGAATCCAGATCTCGGTCCTCCCATAGATGCTTGAATAAATCAAGACCGTAAATCTAATCTTCTCATTGCACTTGAATCACATTCAGATCAATGTCCAGCGTTTGGACCAAGATCAGATCACTTCTCTACTGAGAGGAGTCACTAAAATACAGACCTGTTTCATCACTCCCTAGGAATGGAAGCGTCATGGCTATACAATCGTTTATGATCACATCACCCTCAAGTATTCCCAATACATGTACATCCTGCATACTGGAAGACCCAGAATAAAATCCAAAGTATTAGATCTCTTTTCACTTTCTACTTCAGGGTTTTATCTTTAAGTTTTTCATTTAATCATTGGGATTCGGTATCGATCATATACTTTCCAAAAGCATATATCATACCTTGGTCTTGATCATATACTTTCCAAAAATATATATATCAAACCTATAAATTCAGTCAAGCATCCAAAGTAAGACGACCGTGCACGGAATTTGATTCTTCCCAATATCTCATGAGTGAGCTCATGTCTTCTAGTTCAGTAATGAACCTGTATGATCCCTTTGGGAGATCGTATTACTCATATGCCCTTGCATGCACACCAGCGTGCTGGTGTATAGACCTTGATTAGGTCATCAATCTATTGGTCTGCCAAATGTACATACTTAGACATATAGTAAGACATCTGTCTCTGGTCAGAGGATGCATGCCTATATCATGACAGCATACGACATAGGACTTTGGTTATCTCGATCTAGTTAAGTCAACTCGTTGACCTAACTTATCTAACACCTCCGAATCTTTATTACTATGCAGAGGACATGCATCAAGAGGTTGGTTAGATATCAGCCTATATGAGAAAGGACTGCCATCTCCTACTCAGGCTGGAGATCATCTCTTAATAATTATTTGACGGTGCTCGATGAGTCCTCGATCTAACTCTTTAGATATTCATCCAAGCACCAACCTCGATGATTCAATAATTGAATCAACAGATGTATGATTATTAAGATGGCCATGGTACATAACCCTAATTGTACTAAGGGACCTATTACGCAAATTAGTTATTCTTCATTTCAGATCAAGGAATGATATTTGCAATAACATTTATTGCATAATGGCTCGCCAATGGCTCGCATGTTCAACAATCTCCCACTATCCCAAAGAGCCATTAATGGGCTAATCATTTAAACCCACACTCATGTGACAATCATAGGATATTTAGAAAAATAGCCAGGTAAGCTGATCAGTCACTCTATTCCCGTGAGACTACGCCAAGTCCTTTTATGGCACTTACATATCCCCAGTAATAGTGCTCGCATCCAGTGTGAATGTTGCATCTTATGCAACCAATACTCAATATAGTCAAAGCAGTTATAGTGTCCTTGACACTACTGCTCAATAGTTATCATACCAGTATTACCATAATCCTTACCTGAATACCCTTATTCGTGGAGATCTCTACCTCCTATGGTATCCATAGTTAAGACCTTTTAGATTACCATCTATAAAGTCTTAATCTCTTGAAGATAAGAGGTAACTATCTCTAAAGTCTTGTCATCCCTGAAGATATTGTTATTACTAGAACTAAGTGTTTTATCACCATAGTAGGATCAGTAACAGTTTACTACTCCCACTGCATGGCAGACATCTGACTTTTGTACACATATAGCATAAACTTGGCTTCTCATAACTGATGCAC
Organism: Ottelia alismoides; assembly: GCA_037367405.1. Taxonomy (NCBI): domain Eukaryota; kingdom Viridiplantae; phylum Streptophyta; class Magnoliopsida; order Alismatales; family Hydrocharitaceae; genus Ottelia; species Ottelia alismoides. Next base: position 308,787 of record JAZKJV010008411.1, read on the forward strand.
AAGGGCAAGCAGTTCTAACCTTTACTCCCTCAACTCTTTGAGGTACTATGCCTTCAGATAGGTCAGTACCATATCTTAAGGGAAGGAAGCCCTCTTGGAATTTTCCAAGAAAGGAACATGTCCAAGGTGTACTACAGATGTGACAGTCCCAATATCCTCTTCTCTTTGCTTCTGAACAACTTCAGAACTAAGATTTAAGAGGTATACTTGAGATCATATCTCAAGTAATGGAATAGCCAGATTATAAAACACTCATTATCATCCTTATGTCATTCAAATATTAGGATATTCTCTACATTTAGCACGATGAACACAATGGCACTCCACTAAGCTTCATATGGTTCATCAAGATTCTATTTGAAATCATAACATTTATAATTTCATCAAATCTGATGTTCCAACTACAAGAAGCTTATTTGAGTCCATAGATGGATTTCTTTAGCTTGCACACCTTGCTTTCCTCAACCATGTAGCCCCGGGGCTACTTCATGTGAATATCCTCAGAGAGGTATTCATAGAGGAATGCAATCTTGACTTACATCTTAAAGATGCCTTAGTCAAGTTGTGGAGCTATATTTAGAAATATCGTGATGATTTTAAGCATGGTCACTGAAGAGCAAGTCTCATCGCAAGCGATGTCTTCTCTTCGATGTGTAGCCCATGGCTATGAACCGTGCTTTGAAGGTCTCTACCTTCTCATTAGGTTCCCTCTTTCTCTTGAAGATCCATTTACACCTTAATGGGTCTAACCCTTATAGGTAGATCCTTGAGGGTCCATATACAACACTCGTATATGAAGTCTACTTTAGACTTTTATGGCTAATATCCATCTTTCCGTGTCATGATCCTCAGGAGCTTCATCACATGAAATCCGATCATTGTTAGACTTAACTGACACATGGAATACATCCTCAAACTTATTTGAAGAAGCATTAGTGTTTCATCTTTAATTATTCTTTTAGTTTCCAATTTTAGGAGCCTCATTATCATCTCAAGATTAAATTAGTTCCTTCACTTCATTTTCATCTTGATTCTCAAGAGAGTCATCCTTTAAGAATCACATTCTCAAAGATGAGATCTTTTAAGAATCTCGAGGTCATAAAGTAGGCATCCAATACCATCCTTTATTTTCCTAATGAAGTAGCACTCTCCAGTGCCAGATTCCATCTTACTTGCATGGAACCTTATTAAGGATGTATATTACAGTCTCTACTACAAATATATACCTGGAAACTAAGAGATAATTATGCTAAGATTCATCATTGATAAGATCATGTCACACATGATCCAATTATATCTCTCCACAACTCTATTGAGTTAAGGTGTATCAAGAGGAGTGAGATAAGACATATCTCCATAAGGTACTCCAAGAATTCATCTAATAGGTATAGACTACCTAGGTTAGATCAAATTCATTTCATTTTCCTTAAGAATTTGGTTCCAAACCAAAATTACAAATCTTTGAATATTTCAAAGGTTTCTTAGGTGAAGAGAAGAAATCTCATATCATACATAATCATCAATAGATATCACATATCCATAATGTTTATTATGATATAGATGATCCACATACATCAATATGTATGGGATCTTGAATACCTCGACATCTCACACCATTCCCAAGAGAAGAGTGTATTAGACATTCTTCGAATACAATATTCACAAGTATGTAGGATTTGAAATTTTAGACATTCTAAAGTTTCATATCTTACCAGTCTATTGATATCATCAATAGACATATGTCCAAGGCTTGATGTCAGATCATTGTCAAATGATCTTCATCCTCTTGTTGATCTTTAAATGTTCAATTTTTCAATATTAGAAATAATAATGAACCATTCATTAATTTTCTAATTTAGTAGAGTTCACTAGATGTCAAATTACTATCTGAAATATATCCATCATGATTCTTATGATAGGTCTATTCTAGAATTCATGTTTATTTCCAACATTTAAAAATAAACAATGAGTGTATTCTAACATCTAGGTCATAGAGACATTCTCTAAGACTAAGGGCTCCCACTGAAAATATGAAGTCTATTGATCCAATAGAGATTGTTGCAACAATTGCATCAATTCCAACATGGATGGCCATTAAACCTTAATATCAAATTTCTAATCTTCTAATACATATGCAACCAATTGCAAGTGTCATTAGAAGATTGAGATACAATTATTAGACTTTATCTTATCAAATAATAAAGTCAATTTCAATGATTATATGTAGATTATTCTGATGCACTATCCGAGTCCTTCTCTAAGGATTCTAGATAGACTTGATACTCATACTATCAACACATCAGCTTGTTGCAGTATTGGCATTCATATAACTCTTTGGATGTCATATGGAAGACATAAAGTATAGTCAACTCTTTGACTTTCCTTCTCACATGCGTCAGACCCACGCTTCCATTGCGCTCCCTTCATCTATAAACAACCATTGCTTAAGACTAAGGATCTCTTATGTTGAACTCAAAAGAATTCAATGTAAGAGTATTTCAACATTTATACATGCTTCATTCAATTCATACAATATGAATATTATGAATCTTCATGAATGACTAGAGTATAGATAGTAGAATGATGACACTCATCACATCTACATACATCTTAAACTCTTAAAACATTGGTTCAGGTAGGTATTCAAACATTTTAAATACATCATCTCTTATAGAGCCACCATTCTGCATGATGCAGTGAACCATGTCATTCATGATTAAATGTTGAGAGCACATATGCATGCCTTAAACATCTTCTTAGATTTTATAAGGATTATTCGACAATTATGATCATCATCGACATGTCACTTCCAAAGTACATTCGATGAGATCAAGACAATAGAGACATAAAAACCGTAGGGTTGTAGTCCTATTGTCTATTTAATTGGCATTCCTCATTATTATGTGGAAACTTGCACATTGAAACCACATACAATATGTGTCCAACTGCAAGTACAACATCTTGATCATGGATCCAATCCATGATATTATACTGGTTAATATTGAGCATAGCATTGAGTGATTTAATGAAGGATTATCTGAAATAATAAATTTGCATAAGTGTATATATTTTATATGTACATATTTTACTTTGGTTCAGGAGTTTTTATATCAAAGTTGTCTTGCCTTGTCAACATTGAAAGTTCATTCCATTAATCACTTTCAATGTAAGAGATATACTTACCAATATTTCTCAAGCAAGATCCGGGATCTCCTTCCTTATCTTTGTTACATCCCAATAATATGAGAACTTGCAACTCAGATAAAAAGAAGTGGGAACACATTCCTCCTTATAAGTCCAACTTGCACTCCCAATTCGGTCATTAATACCCGGCCCACCACCCCTAAGGTGATGTTGACTCGTTATTAATTGAACCAACCGTCAATAGGAATAGTACTCGCTATGTGCAATCCAATATGGCCCCAATAATATGCGGACTTCATATTAGGATCACTACGCATATGTCCTTACTCTTTCGAGAAGCAAAGAGCCCGATCCAAATGGCTTGTATGTAGGAGTTGTCACTACAGGCAGGCGTCTCCGACATACAATCTCTGGTGACAGAACCCTTTGCCTTGATGGAAGATCATGGATGTCGCATACGTGATCCTCCATATCATATTCAAATTTAATTAATCATTATGAATCATATTCATTGTGATTAATTCTTCCAAGAGAATTAACATCTCTATTCATAATAGAGTGTTTTAATTTTAATTGGATTCCAATTAATCTAATCATATTAAGTTAATGATCCAATTAATATCCAACAACAATCTTTATTGTTACTTGAATTATGGTATTATCTCAAATACGTATTATGTGGAATTTAAATAATTAGAAAAATACATCGTGATCTCTCTTGCATTATCAAGTACCTACCCGTTGTCATGGTCAATACCGACGGGAGTGGGACAGACCGCACACAATGCAACCTGCTACCCCAACGCTCACCAACTAGACACGATATCCACCTCGGGAAAAGATAATGCCAAATTGATCATTGTGTACTTGAGATTATAATAGGTTTTTCAACTAAAGTTATACCATATAATAATAATCAAAACAATTTTGATTAACATTATAATGAGATTTGCTAAACAAATTCCAAATACTATTCAAGCAACAATGTTTGTTGGAATGTAGATCATGTAGATCATGTAACCAATTTGTGATCTAGATCACATCTAATCAAATATTGGTTAAGGCAATGTTATTTAAAGAAATAATTATCTTAAAATATTTCACAAATATTTATCCATAATTATTCCAGGAAATTAAACTATTTAATCTCACTAATTTCTTAAACGACAATCACTAGGTTCTTGATTAGGAAAGTAATTTTCAGCAATGACCCTCACATACTAAAAACATCATATCTCAATCAATTTAAATCCAAATTTAGCAAAATAAGTTCCTAAAGTTTGCTAATTTGATTTACAACAGAACTTAAGTAATTTACACGCATTTCAAGGCATTTCAAATCCGCAATTAACTCTTTAATTACGTTGAGATTCGCAGTCCCTGAAACTGTGGATATATGTTCACTAAAATGATCATAACTTGAGCAAATGGATTCGAAATCACGCAAACTCAGATCTTACATCCTTATTTAATGGGGAACAAAATCCAATTGTTATTTTCGTGTTTAAACAATTTAAATAGGGCCTAAAATAATCACTAAACAGAGATGCGAAAATGAAATGCGACAAAACTTTCGTAAACCCTAACAAACCCAAGTCTTCCTAGGTTTATGGATCGCATCCAAAACCACCAACCTGGCTCCGATACCACTTAAAGGAGATGGGGATATCCTTAAACGCATCACGGAAGCGTGAGGATCGCATCGTATGCGATTGGGAGCGACTAGTTGCACTACTTGTTCGATGCGGTGGAAATTAAAAAAAATTCATGTGATGAAATCAAATGATCCAAGAGCATTTCTCGGATCATTTCGTCTAAACCACAAATAGGTACTAGGGTTACCTCTTGAAGCGTGGTTGTGATCGAATCTCTAAACGAAGAGACATCCTGTCTCAAGTTCGATCCGACGGAGGAGACGCTTGCAAGCGTGTTGATGAAACACGTGCTCCTCGCAATCCATGTTGATGATCCAAGCAGCCGATCTCCTGATCTCGATACACAAGATCTGACATCTTCTTCACGAGCGAGGTACACCTAAAGAGACAAAGATCCACGAGCAAACAATCGAGCAACATAACGATGACGCTGCGGTGATGGAGTCTCTCTATAGGTTATCCATGGTAGACAGCCATAAGAGAGAAAGGGAGAGGGCGTGTAGAGAGGAAGAGAAAGAGAGCTTTGTGTTTCTCATTAGCATTTGAAGAGCAAGGGGTGCCCTTCTATTTATAATATTTTGGGATCCATGGATCTCAATACATGGACAACACAAATCCAATGGATCACATTGATTTGTGTTTCTTTCAATGCCTTTGATTTGTTGCTAAAATATTTACAACAACAATTTGTTATGTTTGAAATAAATTAAATATATTGAAAATCAATCAATATATTTCAATATAAATCAAATCAACAAACATGGAATGTCTTGGAATAAAAACAACCATCCTTCCATGTATGGGGTGGACAGCTACCAACTTGGAGAGTCCAAGTTGGTCATCCACTCCATGTATGGTATGGAGGCTCATATCTCACATAATATTCCATATATGCAACAACTTTTGTTGCAAAATTATTCACCAAAATAATTCCAAACTATTTTGTGAACATTGCAATCATGCCATTGGAAATTTGTGAATCACATTCACAACCCAAAATAAAATGTAAATTACACTTTCAATTTAATGTCCAATGTGAATCCAATTCACATCAACATTTAATTAAGAATTATAAATTACAAATAGCACTCTCTTATATATTATAAATGAAATTTATTATATCTAGGATTAATATGGATAGTGCTATACACAATATTCATATCCATGATAATTAAATCACATTTAATCATCTTGGATCTCTATTCTCATGTTTCCAAATATTACGAGTCACATTCACATTTTTCACATCTTTGATAATTAAATCGCATTTAATTATATAAGATAACTCCCTTTATAATATGAATCAAATTCATATTATTCATGATAATTAAATCACATTTAATTATCTATTTTCTCAGTGCTCAGATACATGTATCAATAATGAAATTATCCTGAACCCTTTCAAGGATAATGCGCTTTCTCTGCGGATACTTGGAGATAAGGACAGGGCGATTGTATTGTTCCACGTATAGTGACTTGGATATTGAGATCACATCTCAAATCCAGATCTCGGTCCTCCTATAGATGCTTGATTAAATCAAGCCGGAAAACTAATCTTCTCATTGCATCTGAATCACATTCAGATCAATGTCCAACGTTTGGACCAAGATCAGATCATTTCTCTACTGAGAGGAGTCACTAAAATCCATACTCGTTTCGTCACTCCCGAGGAATAGAAGCGTCATAGTTATACAATCATTTATGATCACATCACCCTCAAGTATTCCCAATACCTGTACATCTTGCATACTGGAAGACCCAGAATAAAATTCGAAGTATTATATCTCTTTTCACTGTCTACTTCAGGGTTTTATCTTTAAGTTTCTCATTTGATCATTGGGACTCGGTATTGATCATATACTTTCCAAAAGCATATATCATACCTAGGTCTTGATCATATACTTTCCAAAAGTATATATCAAACCTACAAATTCAGTCAAGCTTCCAAAGCGAGACAACCGTGCACGGAATTTGATTCCTTCCCAATATCTCATGAGTGAGCTCATGTTTTCCGGTTCAGTAATGAACCTGTATGATCCCTTTGAGAGATCGTATTACTGATATGCCCTTGCATGCACACCAGCATGTCGGTGTATAGACCTTGATTAGGTCATCAACCTATTGGTCTGCCAAATGTGCATACTTAGACATATAGTAACACATATGTCTCCGGTCAGAGGATGTGTGCCTATATCATGATAGCATACGACATAGGACTTTGGTTATCTCGATCTCGTTAAGTCAACTGTTTGAACTAACTTATCTAACAACTTCGAATCTCTATTCCTATGCAGAGGACCTGCATCAAGAGGTGGTTTAGATATCGGCCTATATGAGAAAGGATTGTCATCTCCTACTCAGGTTGGAGATCATCTCTTAATAATCATTTGATGGTGCTCGATGAGTCATCAATCTAACTCTTTAGATATTCATCCAAGCACTAGCCTCTATGATTCAATAATTGAATCAACAATTGTATGATCATTAAGATGGACATTGTACATAACACTAATTGTACTAAGGGACCTATTACGCAAATTAGTTATTCTTCATTTCAGATCAGGGAATGATATCTGCAATAACATTTATTGCATAATGGCTCGCCGTGGGCTCGCATGTTCAACAATACCAACTAGTATAACTAGTTGAACTTGATCGCATAGGATGCGATTCTCATGATTCCTTGATGCATGAAGCTAACACCTTGCCTTCACTTAAAATTAAGGTTCCTTTATTTTAGGCTATGTACCATGGGCACATAGAATACCATGTAGTTGGAAGGACAAAACTGACTTTAACATGTGATATTCAATAAAGATATCTAGTCTTAGAAAGAGATGACAATCTTTCTCTTAAGATTGATTTCCGACCAACTTCTTGATGCAAGTCCTCTACATAGGAATAATGATTCAGAGGTTTTAGAGTAGTTAAGTTAAAGAAATGACTTGATGAGATCGAGATAAACTAAGTCATCAATCATAACTATAACGATCATGCATACATCCTTCGACTATAAATAAATATACATCTATATGACTAAGTGTGCACATTTGATAAACCAATAGGTTGGTGACCTAACAAGGGTCCATATATCGACAAGTTGATGTTCATATGAAGACATTTGAGAAGTATGATCTCTCAAATGAATCATACAGGTTCATAATTGATGAATCGGGAGACAGATCTCACTCATGAGATATTTTAGGAGTAGGACTCCAAGGTGCGCCCTCCTCATGTATAAAAGAGAGGGCATTCCTCTCTTTGAACACATGAATGCCTTTGCCTTTTTGAGATCCCAAGTTGCCTTGATCATTGAGAGAGAATCCTTGAGAGATAAAGAACCCCAAATACACGTACAAGGCTCTCTCTCTACAACCCTATATGTCCACCATCAAACCTCTATCTTCTCTTCATAGGCGTGGCCCTACAAGAGAAGATCATATTCTTCATCATGTATCGCATACGTGCAAGAGACTCATTTACTAAGACAAAATTAGAACCTTGAGATCTTCTTGGTCTCATCCTTGGGTGGATAACTTCAAGAAGAAGTAGACATCAAAGTTTTTTGGGAAGCTATGCGACTCATCATCGTGCCCACGAGAGAAGCAAGCGTAGATCGAACTTGATTCGGGAGGTTTCTTCTCTTAGAGACTCATGCTTTCAATAGGTAACCCTGGTATCTTCTTAATATTCATAAAAATATTTGAAAATATGTTTGGAAATTTTTCTTTGGATATGGTTTCGCTCTGCATAATTTTTTTCCTGCTAAAACTACCACTCATACAACGAACACTTTGAATATGCAAACTATTTGTTATTTTTTTGCATTTTTGTGATGAAAGTTCATAAAGTTTTATTTACGTACTTCGCATGCCATGGCCACTTTAGGTTTCATATATCTAATGATCTAAAGATATTATAACGTATAATCTTGTGTGCATTTAGTAATCTCAGGAATTATATTGAGGACACACCAAGCATTTTATCATGTATTTAAAGAGGTACTCTAGTTTGAGAAGAGATATAAATCTTCTATAGATAAAATCTTCTATAGATACTAATTGATGAGTCATATTCTTTATGTATACCCTCTGCATAGTTATTGAAATTCATAGTTTTAGGAGTATTCAAGTTAAAGAGTTAACATGATGATTTATTTAAAAGAAAGAATGTAAAAAAATGATAATCAAATTAGTTTTTGATTATTTTGGTCAGGTGATATGAACTACTAAATTGGTGCTCTTTCTTAACTTGTAAGGTGTCAAGTAAATGACCACTTTAACAATATGAGTTTAGATGCTAACCCATATTCATAAAACTAACATGAACACACATTTATTTGTTAACATGTAATATTGAGTGAAATATTATTAAGATTGTTGACTTTAGCTTATTAAATAAATTTGAGAATGTAATGCAGTAAACTATTTTGAATTTTGATTTTTCTTAATAATTAGGTTTTGACTCATATAAACATTATTTTTAATCTTACAGATTAAAGTTTACGACTAAAAAAGAATCTTAGGTCATTCTCAGTCTTGGATCCGAAAAATTAAGATCCCTTTGAATAGTCTCATTCCAACACTTCTTAGGACTTCCTCACCCACTCTTGGCTGGCTCAACATCTCAAAACTCACATCTCCTAACTGGTGCATCGGCTGACCTCCTTTGCAAATGGGAAAATAACCTTAAGTGGTTTTCTCGCATCTTATCCTTGATCAGAGCAACACCAACTTTCCTTCTGATTGCATTATTCTTAATATGATCTTTACATGTATGTCCACACATCCACCTTAGCATTTTCATTTCTGTTACTACCATTCTATGCATGTCAATGGTTCATAGGCTAACATTCAGATATATAGAGCATAGTAGATCACACAGATTCTTTGTAAAACTTCCTTTGATTTTCAAAAAGAATTTTCTTATCACATAGAATAGTTGAGGCTCCCCTCCACTTTAGCCAACCTGCATTTATTATATGGGTAACATATCCATCAACTTCATCATCATGTTACAAAAAGTATCCCAAATATATAAATAAATATTTCTTCTGAATGTTATTGTCACCAATCTTCAATTCAATTCCTTCACCATCACTTCGATCAAACGTGCACTTCATATATTCAGTCTTAGACCTACTTATACGGGACCCCTTAGTCTCTAATGTTTGTCTCCAGATCTTCAGCTTCTCATTTACTCCATCTCTAATATCATAAATCAATACAATATCATCAGCGAATAACATACACCAAGTATCTCATCCTGAATGTGACTAGCTAACTCATCCATAATTAGAATAAAAAGAAATGAACTCAATGTGGAACCTTGATGCAGGCAAATGTTGATGTCAAAATAATCAGTATTTCCAGACTGGATCCAAACAAAGATGGAGCCCTATCGTACATATCCTTTATGAGGTTAATGTATAGGACAAGTACGTATCTATTCTCCAAACTCTCCACAATATCTCACGTGGGACTGAGTCATATGCATTCTTTAAATCAATAAAAATCATATGAAGGTTCTTCCTTTTAGCTCTACAAATCTCTATTGATCTCCTAAACAAGTGGATGGCTTCAATAGTTGAGCAACCTAGCATGAATCCGAATTGATTTTCTTTTACTTGAGAAAAACTTGCCTCAACCTTCTTTTGATCACGCGTTCCCAAATTTTCATAGTATGGCTAATGAGCTTAATACCTTTGTAATTCGCACAAATTTGTATAAAAAGGCACCATGGCTCTTCTCCACCATTTTTCAAGCATTTTCTTATTTCTTCAAATAACATAGAATAAATTTGTAAGCCAAGTCAAACAATGTTCACCTAAAACTGTCCATACATTTATAGGAATGTCATCAAGTCTTACACATTTCCCAATTTTCATGACCTTCAAAGCCTCCTCTACTTCTTTCATTTTGTATTCATCTATAGCTTGCACGATTTAAGTAACTTTCACTACTAACTAGATATCCCAAATTGATCTTTTACTATTCACTTCTCGAAAGAAAAAGCTTATAAAATACTACTTCCATCTAGTCTCTATATCCTTCTGAATAACAAGTATATGTCCTTCATCATCATTAATGGTTCTCACTTAAGAAAGATCTTTGATCTTTCTTTCTATTGCTTTGTCCAACCTGAATATATCCTTCTGGTCGTCCTTGGAATCAAGATTTTTGTACAAAACTTAACAAGTTTTTGACTTAGTTTTGATTACAACCTTCTTTGCTCCCTTCTTCGCTATTTTGTAGTTTATGGAAAATTCCTCTGTTCTATCCTTAGACATATCTTTAATGCATGCTCTTTTAATTTTGAAAATTAAAAATAATCTTATAACAATTAAAAAATAAAAAAATATTAATATTTGAAGAAATTTTGTATTTACTATAATACTAATGTTTATATTTCTTTTTATTATGTAAGATAAATGGCGTGAATAAGGATTACTTAAATTTTCCTAAGGGGTCGTTCAGTTCAAGAATAAGCAAGAACAAGGATGGAGAATAAGGGTTCATTCTCCATTTGGCTGGAGTATAAGAATAAGGAGAATAAGCTGGAATAAGGACTATTCTCTGTTCGACTGGCAATTGGGGGTTAAGGAATAAGGTTTGAAAGTTAGTTAAAGTTGTTGGTTGTTATTTGATTTGGTGAGATGAAATATATTCACCAAATTGGTGACATATAGTTATCAATTACAAATCGATACGAACTGAAACATGAAAATAAAATATCCAAAATCCAGTAAACCAAAGTTCATTTTATATTATTTATTACATTATGATCATATAATGGTTTGTCTGCAATTTGATGCGTGGAAGTTGATCTAGTCGTCATCTGGGCGATCTCTCTCTCTGCTTCTCATGTAGCTGACATTGGGTTTCCTCCAGCTTCTTGTAGGTTGATCTTATCTGGGGTTTTAATTATTTGATTTATGAACAAGTCGTTGCAACCCAATTAAGCGTCAACGAAGAAACAATTTTTTCTTGTTCTCTCACTGCAAAATAATTACAGAAAATAATGCGGAGCAAGAGAATATTTTTGCTACTTATTTACCTATATAACGGACATGATCGAACTCAGGGAGGCTACAATTCCTGAGAGTTATTCAAATAATCGATAAAATCAATTAAAAGAAAAAGCAGGAATCTCGAAGATAAACTATCCTTGGTTTTTATGGAATTTTTCTCTTTTTAATTTTTTAATTTTTTCATTTTTATATTTTTTCTTTTCTGATTTAATTTTTTTAGTGATTTTAATTTTGCAAATTTTTTAATTTTCAAATAAAGAACAATATGCATAAGAAAAGAAATACGCACACCTAACTGATTTTGTATTTTTTAAATATATCAAAAATACTCAGAAAATCCAGAAAAAAATATTTTTAGTTTTAAAGATTTTGAGATGTTTTTGAGAATTTTTTTTAGAATTTTCAGATATTTTTGTATTTCCTTAAAAATCAAACAGTGACAAAAATGAGAAACAGGCACATCCTGGAGTAATTTGCAACTTAAAAATATTTTATGTGCCCAAAACTCTTGGCAATTATTTTTATGATGAAATAAATGCAAATATCTACAAATAAGAAGTGAAATGACAATTCTTGGATTTTTGTAGAATTTTCTATAATTTTTCAAAAATTTTTGGTATTTTTCACTTTTTTGGGTTTTATAAAATTTAATGCACGAAATTTGCACAGAAATTAAAAGATAATGAAATAAAGTTAATCTATTTTTTTGGCATTTTGTGAAGTAGTATTCAAATTTTTATGGTTTTTTGAAATTCAGGAAAATTAAAAGACATTGTTTTTTATTTTATTACTAATAATAAATGAATTCAAAATGCAATGAAAAACTTATACTAAAAAGATAAGCACATTAGAAGCATAGCATGAATTTTGCATATTTTATTAAGCAAGAAAAAGATTTATTTCAATGAAGAGAACTTGCACCTTAAAGTCTGGAAAATAGGGTCTGAAATGCAATTATTTAATATTTTTGCATAACCTAAAGACACAAAATAAACAACAGGGAGAATGTGGTAATTTACCCAAAAATATGCATGCACGTCACATGACAGTTTCTGGCATGGGCTATTTTTCAATTTATGAAACTTGGAAGGGTTGATGTGTAATTGTACCAATTTTTTATCAAACACCCTAGGGTTCTTCGTTGGTTTTCCTTTCTTCTCAAAGAGGGCACATGGAGGACGAGCCAGCCACCGCTCTCTTCTCCTCCTAAATCGCACGGCGGGCGGCGGTGGAGTCTATCGTCGTGTCGAGCGGAGGACAGGTGTCGACGGAGCAGGCTAAGGTGCCAAGAGCTCGAGGGCGGCGCAGGAGCAGATCTGGGAGGGGTCCGGGATTTGTGCGGCCGTGAGGTGAATTTCTTCAGCGTTGTTGGGTGCGTCAGGTGGTCGCACGCAGGCAACTCGGTGAAGGAGGAGAGGGTCAGTGCTCGCAGTGGGGAGAAGTCGCAGGGAGGTCGGAGGAGAGCTGGCAGTGAAGCTCCACCCTGGATCTGGGCTCCTCGCATGGGGGCGCATAAGGGGACGTGAGAACGGTGGTGATGATGGGGGAACCATCCGTAGTGGTTGATGGAGAGGGCGACAGTGGTGGCGCTCCGTGGTGGTTGCATGTGGTGGTCAGAAGAGCGGCTGCAGGCGTGTACAGCCATTGGGCAGCAATTTTTTTATATTTTATTGTAAAGCAGAAATAGAAAAGGATAGAAAGAGAAAAAATTATTACTTTTTTGTGAAAATAGAACGACATAATTTTTTATTTTTTTTAAATTTTTTAGTTGATCCTGCAAAACAAATGTTAGAGAGAAAGAACACAAATGTTTTTTATTTTTTTCTATTTTTATTTATAAACAAATGAGGATGGAAGCATGATGACTTGATCCCCAAAATCAAAATTGAATGCATGGATGATTGTGGTTCTGTGGAAAATGGCGGATGGAACCGGATCTCCGACCACCGTGCATGGACGGAGGTGAGAGATCATGCGAGGTAGAAACACACGCGTAGAGATCGAGAAAGTGAGATGAAATATTGAATCGGGGGCGATCAAATTGTGATGGATTTTAAGATCTAAAAAATTGACAACGAAGCAAAATGTGAGAAAATAAAACTGCGATTAATCTAGGATAAAACAAGAGAAAATGGATCTCACCTTAGGAGCAGAAAAGACCTTGATCACCTCGACGAAGGTGATGAATACCCATTCATCACTCTTTATTCTTATATTTTAGCTACAAAAACCTTTGCAAATGCATGTAGATATGTGTAAATACAAATAATTACCAAAAGCATGCATTGTGTAAAAACCTATAATTAGCAAGTTTTTGTGCAAAAATAAAAAGAATAAAGATTAAAAAGAAAAAGAGGGAAATATTTAAGATAAATATTGAGCAACCTAACCCAAGGGAGGGCTCAGCATGGGCCTGACCGCATAAAAGCCAAAGTAGAGGGAGATAGGGGCTCATGTATGTAAATATTTATGTAAATAAATAAAAATGCTTTCCTCAATCAAAAATAGTTTAAATTATGCTTGTAAATACTTGTACATATTTATAAATATTAAAACAAAAGATAAAAATATATAAATCAAAAAGAAAACAAAAATACTTCTTGTATAGTCACCTTGTACATAGACTCACATACCTATTTATTTAGCCTTGTAAATATGCAAAATTGACTTTTATAATTTTTGTAAATAAACTATATCTTATATTGTAAATAAATAAAATGAAAACAATTAAAAACAAAATAAAAATAACAAAATTAAAAATACAAAAATACATTGTACAAATACCATGTATATAGATGTACCTATATAATTATTTTACCTATGTAAATAAATAATAAAAATCAAATAAAAATACCTTTTTATTCCTTATTTTATAATGAAAATAAATAAAATATAAAATAGGAATAAAATTGCACAAAAATAACTTTTAAAAATCAAAAATCCAAACCCTATATATTGTATATATACCTATATATAGTACATATTATGTATATAGCCTATTTTTGTTTCCAAAAATTAATTAAAAATCACTAAAAAATAGAAAAAAATAAAAGAAAAATACTTCATGTTTTGAGTTTTTGCAGATTCGGCCCCTAGCTACCCATATTTGTCACTTCAAGATCCAGCCACGTGGCCGAATCCCATTGGGTCCTGGGGATGTTGATCGCCCGGTCAACTAGCCCCCCCAGGACCATTTTCCACGGGTCTGAGCTCCGGACCCGACTTCTCCTATTTCTACCCACTCAACCCGACACCCATTTCCCTAAGCCCCGGCTCCGTTTTGAACCTCCCACATCCGACACCTTCGCCGGGCATCCACCTCGAGATCCGCGCGCTTCATCGACCTACCCGAGCCCGTCTTAGCCGGACCCCTCCAACGCATATAAGCGAGCTCCGCCACCTTCTCTCTCCATCTTTGGTCATTCGCCTTCTTCTACTGTGAGATCCAGAGAGCGTGTGAGGTGACAGCTCGCGCCTGAGCCAGTTGCAACGAGGAGAGGAGGAGTCTTCCATCGATCCGGCAACGTAGCCGCCGTAGCTCCGCCACCTGAGCGAGCTTCGAGCCTCGGGCCGAGACGTCCCTTGAGGCCAAGACCGGGAGCTTCCCCAGCTCCGCCACAGTCTCTCCGACCACCCAGGTAACCCCTTAGGCTACCCATTTCCTTTAATTTCCATTTACCCCCAATTCGCGATGCCGTCGTATTTTTCTTATTCACCCTGATTCCGACCACCATCCGATCATCGGACCCGACCTTCACGTTCGCCATCTCCCGACGCACCTTCTACACCCACTCACTCAACCCAGCTCGCACAGGAGCTGGGAACCGGGCTCCTCCGTCCACCACCTTCGCCGGAGCCCGCCACCCCGACGCACCAGCCACTGTTGCTTCGCCTAACCGGGTCGAGGCAGTTTGCCCTCGACCCGCGAGTCTTCTGAGCCACTTTGCAGGTCCTACCGAGCCCATCTGAGGGCTTGGTCATTCAGGCCAGGAGCTCGAGCTCCGCCAACCTCGTCCGAGCTCATCGGAGCTCGGGCCGATCATCTGAGCATCGCAGTAGACGCGGGAGCGCTCCAGCTTTCTTCTCCGACCATCAGAGCACTCCAAGGAGGAAGCCAGCGCCCGCACGAGCCCGGCGAGTCTCGCCGGGGACCAGTTCTTCCAGCATCCTCCATTGCCGTTGGATCACCCTCCAGCTCCAGAAGCCATCTCAACCAATGGTCCCTGGAGCGCCCTTTGACGTCAGATCTGAGGAGGCTGATCCGGACCGTCAGATCCACACGTGTCTTGGCCTCGACTGTTGGATCAGCCAGAGCAGTACCAGAGCTGGAGTGACGCCCCCATCTGGACCGTCCGATCTACACGTGGCGCGCATCCAGCTCCCCCGCTTAATAAAGGGTAATTTACCCTTAGGCCCCTGCCTTTATTTTATTTCATTTTAGTCCTGTAAATATTAAATGAAGTTGTTTAGTTTTAGGGTTAATTGCTTAGTGGACCTCGTGCTTTAGTTTCTTTGCATCTATACCCCTGTGTGTTGTGAGCCACGTGCTTCGTCACGTGTTGTTTGGGTATTTTGCAGTAGACCACCCTGTAGTCTGGATGTTATTAAATGAATGAAAGTTTTTAGATAATTGCATTTATACCCCTGTGCGTGTTTTATTTCCCCATGTGCGATTTTTTTTGGGTTATTTGCATATAAGACCCCTGGACTTTTGGTACCTATTACCAATAAGTCCTCGGGACTTATTTTTCTTACATTTAGGTCCCTGAGTGCCCCAGGCACGCGCGTGGCACGTGTTTTGCTGGGTATTTTGCACTAGGACCCCCAGAACTTTGGGTATTTGCACTTTGGTCCCTGTACACATTCCCATATCTTTATTTTTGAATAAAATATCAAATCACCTCCAAATCCAACGAAAATTTGACACATGGCTCCTGCCATAGTGTAGGATTTTTGTAGATTTTTGAGGACATTTTTTATTTTGTTTGCTATTTTTAAAAAAATCAAAAACCTCTATTTTTGTTACATTCCAGTTTGAAAATTCACAAAAAAATATAAAAACTCACTTAAAATTTCTATAAAAATTAGCTACTGTTTGTTTTAATTAGCTTGATTTTCTAGCCAATTTTGGCTATTTTTCATTACTAGAAAACACTAAAAACTTAAAAACCCTCAAAAACCCATAAAAATTATAATAAATAAATTTAAAACCCAAAAATAATAAAATTAGTACCTAAATTTTCCTTGTCTTATCTATTTTATAGGAAAATTACCTCCAGGCCATATTGAGGCCTTTAGATATTTTATCTAGGGCTTTTTGGCTCGGTTGGACAGTACCCTTTGTTTTTGCTACTTTTTGATTTTTAGAAAATAAAATAAACATCAGAAAATTATCAAAAATTCACCAAAAACACTAAAAAAATATAAAATACATTAAAACATTTTTGTTTTAATTTTTGGTTGATTTTTGATGCTTTGAATAATTTGTTAAAGTGTGCTTTTCTTGTGTTTTCTTATTTTCTTAATATATTAAAAATCCAAAAAAAATTATAAAAATAATTAAAAACCACTAAAAATATTTTCTTTCTTTATTTTCTTTATTTTTACTACTTCGTAGGCCTCTCGGCCAACCCGTGCTCCTTGAGTTCGACCCTGGGTGCTATACCAGGTTAATCACATAGCAGGACCGCTATCTCGTGATTTTATTGATTTTTTCTGTTTCGAGTGGTTCATTTTTCTTGTTGACCCGAGTCTGAGTGATTGAGGTCTCAACGACCATATAGACACCTGATTGCCTTAGTCATTTGGACGGCCATCAGAATGGCGCCGTTGCCGGGGAGCACGGCTTAGTAGTTTTTCTTTGATTTTCGTTTTTATTTTCGCGGCTTTTCGCACTCTTTCAGAGCTCACGGCTTTTCGCGGCTTTTGTCTATATTTCATTTTTGTTTTATTTTGTTTTTCTTTTATTTTTTTTATTTTTGTTTTTGTTTTCTTTTGTGTGTTTATTTTATTTTACATTTTTGCATATATAACCTCATTCGTTTTCATTTTCTTTTTCTGATTATTATTTGCTTATTTTTATTGGTCTGTCCACTCTGTTTTCTCTTGCGAGGACCCGAGGACCGAGGCGGCCGATTTCGAGGAGCCGACGCAACCGCGGGATTCGGAGGTGGCTCCTTTCGTTGCGGAGCCGCAGGAGAGAGTGAGAGAGGCTTGAGTGGGAGAGGAACTTTTATTTCTATTGCATTAATATTGTAATAATACAGGACACTCTCAGGACTTGTGGACATTGCTTGGACTTAGCGGGTCTGTTTCGCCGAGCACCGGTGTGCTCGGGGGACCCTTAGGATTTTCGCGGTTTTCCGCGGCTTTGTTTTCTTTTTATTTTCTTTCTGCCTTTCCGGTGTTTACGCGGTTTTTGCTCGAGCCCCTAGACTTAGGAATTTCTGGTGATTGTACCGTAATTAGTAGGATCCCCACACCTAACTGATTGCCTGTTCCCATAGAACGTTAATTGGACCTATTAAAAATCATTAATAAAAATAACCGACTCAGTTGCCTTCGTAGCCTATGTGCCGCAGCCCGTCCTGTAAAGCGCTTTCTCCTACCCCCGATTTGTCGGACAGAGGAGGGATGGGCCAAGACCGGACTCTTTGGCTTGGAGGTCGGTGACCGGTTAGACGGTTCTTCGCTAGAAATTGCTCGTCTAGGACTCGGCTTTCCCATTGCATCATATAGGTAGTTTATTTTCAGTCTTTCAATTCTGCGCGGATCACTTGCATGTAGAGTGCTGGAGACAAGGTACGCATTTCTTACTCAGCATGCATCATTGATTTTATCGCGCATCGGCTTTTTCGACTTCTCCCCCTTGTTTTGGACTTAATAACCAGGAGAACCGAAAAATTCGTTAGGCCTTTTGTTTTGATTTGAAAAATATTAAAAAGAAAAACCATAATTTTGGGACTGGTTAACTCTATTGATCTTAAAAGACGCTCACCCTAAAAATTTTGTCTTGGGGAGAGCAACCCCCTCATTGTATGGTTTGGATGCGCGAGAAAGTGACCCGCACCCTAGGTAGAGCCCTCCGGTGCTAGTCCCGACTGATTACCGACTCTTCCGTGCGGGCCAGTCGGTTGGGATAGCATCGGGTATCCTAAAAGGTCACGTAAGCGCTCTGATATTTCGTGTGTTC
Source organism: Ottelia alismoides (assembly GCA_037367405.1). Lineage (NCBI taxonomy): Eukaryota > Viridiplantae > Streptophyta > Magnoliopsida > Alismatales > Hydrocharitaceae > Ottelia > Ottelia alismoides. The sequence goes on from JAZKJV010008411.1 coordinate 327,808, forward strand.
ACCTAATAAAATCGACAAGATAATTTGACCGAACTTTCACGGTCTTCAGCTCGCGTCGCGTTGGTTAACCGGGGGTTTGTTTTGTGATCATAGTTTCTCCAGATCTCATCCGCCCTACTCGCAAGATCAAGATGATGGGTAGACGCTCCCTTAGGCAGCCTCTGGCTGCACTGCTTCCGATCACGTCTACCTAGTCATCTAGGTTGGCCCACGAGAGTCGAGACCAGCTCTCCGAGCCCGAGTACGACTCCACCCTGTTCCCCCTCGACCCCCTTTCTTTCAGACCTGAGAGACACGAGCCCGAGGAGAGATTGATTGACTTGACAGCACCTGAGTTGGGCTCGTTTGATTTTGCAGACGTCGCCATGGCCGGCAGTTCAGAGGATCGTTCCCGTACAGAGCACGCCGTGATGGATCAGGGAGCGATCAACTCCTCCTTGATCGCCTCATTAGAGACAGTTCAGCAGCAGTTACGCGATCAGGGAGCGTTCATGATTGAGATGAGGAGAGAGTTGGAGCGCCTCCAGCAGAGCGAGATGAGCAGAGCGAGCTTGAGGACGGACCAGATGCAGAGTCACGAGCCGCAGCAGTAGCAGCAGCAGCCGCCGCAGCGGCAGCCGCCGCGGCAGGAGGACCACCGAGACCGATGCGGGAGTTGCACAACCCCGGATCTACATTGATGCACCATTGGGTGGTGGTACCTGCTATCGTGGGGGACTTCAAGTTCCCCCCGAACACCCTGTAGATGCTTCCCCGTTTTCACGGACTGGCCACTGAGGAGCCCCATCTCCACCTCCAGGAGTTCCTGATGATTTGCAGTACTGTCCACGACCGGCATGTGGACCAGGATACGATCAGGATGATCGCCTTCCCCTTTTCACTGGCAGATAGAGCAGCCACCTGGCTGAAACACTTGGGGAAGTTTGTCTACACCTGGGAGCAGCTCCGCATCGAGTACTTGAACAAGTACTATCCATTCGGGCGGACGAATGCAGCGAGGGCCCTGATCAGCAACTTCTCCATGCTCCCCAATGAGCAATTTCACGAGGCATGGGAGAGGTTTAGAGAGCTCACGGACAGATGCCCGCACCACGACATCACGAAGCCGAACCTTGTGCAGAGCTTCTTCAGCTGGTTGACACCAGAGCTTCAGGGTCTGGTGAATGCTTCTTGTGGCGGGTCCTATTTCGCCAAGGACCACGACCAGGTCTGGGCCATCTTCGAGGAGATGGCTGAGAATTATATGGTGATGTCCCAGACCCGGCTTTACACATAGAGACCCCAGCCGCAGCAGCCAGGATCCGTGCAGTACCAGCGGATAGCACGGGTCGATGCAGGTCCATCTAGTTCGTCCGCAGTCGCAGCAGCACAGGCAGAGTCGTCCGCTGCGGACATGGGGATCATCAGCGAGAAGTTGGACCGCATGGAGCTGATAGAGAAGAAGCAGTGCCAGAGCATCGCGCAGATGGATCAGATGGCACAGACTCTGAGCGACATGAAGACCCAGCTCATGTGTCTCCAGGAGGCACAGACGGCTTCACAGCCCCGTCATCAGTCGCGAGGAGACTCCAGCAGCAGCAGCAGCTCGTCCCAGCGCTCCAGCTCCCTACAGCAGCCTAGACAGGTTCATCTTGTACAGGTGGAGCCGTACCAGCAGCCGCAGCCCACTTACCAGTCCCCACCATCTCCAGACATGCAGATGGTGGTCTACCAGCCGGACCAGCCTCTGGCAGTACTCCCGCCAGCCCCTTACGATGCAGAGCCGTTGAATGATGTCAACGGGATTTGGTATGACCGCCCCCAGCCTGGGATCCGACGAGATCATCCCGGATTCAGGTGGGGGAATGGAGGTACCCAGCCCCAGCAGCAGCCAGCCGGTCAGGGAGGGCAGTACTCCCAGCAGAGAGATCACCAGCCGCAGCAGCAGCCCCCAGCTTACCAGTCACACCAGCCATCATCCTTCGTTCCTCGTCCCTATCAGCAGCAGGGGTAGTTGCTCTTTCATCTCTCGCTTCTGACTGATGATGGACTCCTAGTGACGCACTCAGATGCCTCCGGAGAAGGCTCGCCCCTATCGGATCAGCGCTAGTCAGGCCAGGCGGATGATCCATATGCCTTTCTATTAGTCACTAACCATCAGACAGCAGTGCTCTACTTTCTCGGAGGCCTGTCGACTTCCTGTAAGCATCGGGAAAGGAAAGAAAGTCTAGACTAAGCAAGACAGTCGTGGAGACGTGAGCAGCAGGCTCACCCAGCATACCAGCAGCATCCCTCTTCCTACCCCTCTCAGCAGCACCACCAGCAGTTCCAGCAGCCTCAGCACCAGAGAGTCTACCCGTCTAGCTCCCATGAGAGCCCCGCCTTGGATGACGTCGCCCGCCTCCTCACGGATCAGCAGGCCACATTTAGATGGGAGATGGACGAGTTCCACCAGGAGATGCGGGACCTGGTGAGAGGGAAGGCCGCCATTCCTGCACAGATCGAGCCGAACCCGAACAACCTCAAGAGGAAGTCTGAGCAGGTAGTTTCTACTGAGCATGCCACTCCTAGTGACCCATTTGATGATACATCTTCGGATCTATTTGATGCTGATTTTGTTACACTTAGGAGCGGTAGGACACCAGCAGGCAGCGGCGTCTCGTCTGAGCGACGACTCGAGGATCCACCCAGGGTGCCAGACGAGGAGGAGGAGAGCGGTACTGAGGCCGCACATGATGATGATGGTGGTACTGATGCCACCAAGGATGCTGAGTCCACCGGCGGTACTGAGGCCGCCACTTCACCAGTCCGAGGAGGTGGTACTGACGCCACCCGTTTAGCCGAGCCAGCCCGCGGTACTGATGCCGCGAGACGTCCAGCAGCAGCAGCAGCAGAGTCAGCCCATGGTGGTACTGAGGCCACCAGTGTTTGTCGTGATAGAGATGTTGTCTTTCCTTCAGTTCATGTACCTCAGAACACTATTGTGAATAAAGGAAAAGGTTTAGTCTCTTCTGATCCCACTGTAGTGCTTGATGTATGTGTGGATCCGGCCGTCGAGCCGTCTAGGCCTTTTCCTAGTCCTTCTTATGCGAAGGACCCTGTGATCCCCTTCCCTAGAGCCCTTCAGATGGGGAAGGGGAAGAAAAAAGAAAAAGATCCAAAAAAGAGAGAGCTTGAGGAGTTCAGCCAGAGCATGATAGACCGATTCCACATCCAGCTGACCCTCCAGGAGGCTTTGCAGCACATACCCCTTCTCCAGCGATCTTTGAGAGACAGGACCACAGTCAGGAGGAGGAGGAGGAGGAACCACACTTCAGAGATACATGTGCTGACGAAAGCCACGTGTTTTGCGATCCAGAACTGACTGCCAACCAAGAGGCCAGATTCAGGGGCCCTGTATGTCAGATGCCAGATCAGTGAGCAGAGGTTCGACCGTACTCTACTAGATAGCGGATCGTCGATCAACCTTCTTCCGGCAGCCCTTCTCGACCGCTTCGAGTTGGGCACTCTTCGACAGAGCAGGACAGACCTTAAGTTCGCTGATCGATCTGTCAAGAGGCCGAAGGGGTTGTTACGAGACGTTATTGTCACGATTCAGGGCCTGAAATTCCCCGTGGACTTCGTAGTGTTGGACATGGAGATCCCTGATTCAGTGGCCGATACCCCCATCATCCTTGGTCGTCCGTTCTTGGCCATAGCCAAGGCGGTGACTGATCATGATAGCGGGAAGGTGTACTTTCGCATCGAGGGCGAGAGTATACAAATAGAGACGGTCGAGGACTACAGAGCTAGAGAGAGATCATGCTCAGAGGCCAGTACCGATTCAGAGCAGCTGACAGACGCAGAGCCAGACATCCACCAGGACTGTGATTTTGTGATCACAGACGATGAGGCAGCTTGGGCAGATCCAGCAGCACAGACCATCCTCTCATTTTCAGATACAGCTGATGCCGAGATGATAGCAGAGGAGAGTATGGAGAGCACAGCCCTGGTTCAGGATACCACAGAGGCAGCAGAGCTGGTCCTTGATCGCGACACGAGTTTTAGTGATGGTGGTGCTGAGGCCACCTTGCTTTACGGTGGTACTGATGCCACCGCAGTTGATACAGATCCCTCGGATTCAGAGTCTGATTGGGCAGATTGTGATGATCAGATGCCAGACCTGAGTCCACCTGAGCCTACAGAGGAGGAGGTAGATGCAGCACAGATCAGAGACAGCACAGTTGAGCAGCCTTCTCCAGATCCAGCTTGTGAGAGTGCGCTTTCTTTCTCCCAGGCAGATTTGGCAGACTTAGCAGCATTCACTCATTTTCTTCCGCAACCAGATTTACCAGCACCCAGCATTCCAGAGCTGAAGCCGCTCCCTACTTCGTTGAAGTATCGATTCCTTGCGGGCGAGCCAGAGATGTACCTAGTCATTATCTCCATCGATTTGACTGGAGAGCAGGAATCCCGTTTGATGGGGGTTCTTGAAAGGAATCGCATGGCAATCGGATGGAGCGTAGCAGATCTCCATGGGATTAGTCCATCAGTGTGCTCCCACCATATCTATCTCGAGGAGGGGGCGAAGCCGTCGCGTGAGTTCCAGCGACGACTGAACCCCAACCTGAGAGAGGTCGTAATGAAAGAAATATCAAAATGGTGGAGTGCAGATTTTATTTATCCCATTTCCGACTCCAAGTGGGTCAGCCCCTTGCATTTGGTGCCCAAGAAGATGGGCATCACGACTGTGATCAGTGAGTCGGGAGAGGAGATTGCTACACGAGTACCCACCTCTTGGAGGGTCTGTGTTGACTACAGGAGACTCAACCAGGCCACCAAGAAGGACCATTTCCCCCTGCCTTTTATTGACCAGATCATTGAGAGACTGGCAGGGAAGAGCCATTATTGCTTCCTGGATGGGTACTCGGGCTACAATCAGGTAGCCATCGCTCCTGAGGATCAGGAGAAGACCACCTTTACCTGTCCCTTCGGCACATATGCTTTTCGACGCATGCCATTTGGGCTATACAACGCCCCTGCGACTTTTCAGAGGTGCATGATGTCGATATTTTCGGACATGGTAGGGGAGTGTTTGGAGGTCTTCATGGACGATTTCTCGGTCTACGGCGACGGATTCGACTCCTGTCTTGACTGCCTAGACCGAGTACTCCAGCGATGTATTGAGTATCAGTTGGTTCTATCTTGGGAGAAGAGTCACTTCATGGTGACTCAAGGGACGGTGCTTGGCCATATCATCTCCAACAGGGGCATGGAGGTTGATCCGTCCAAGGTTGATGTCATTAGGAAACTCGCACCGCCGTCCAATCTGAGGCAGCTACGGTCATTCCTGGGGCACGTTGGATTTTATAGGAGATTTATTCAGGATTTCAGCAGGATTGCCCGGCCGTTGACTGACCTCTTGACGAAAGACACCGAGTTCCTTATCGATGACAAGTGTCTTTCGTCCTTCGCGACTCTCCAGCAGTGTGTCATTGAGGCTCCTGTCCTCCAGCCGCCTGATTGGTCTCTCCCATTCGAGATCATGACGGATGCCTCCGATTTTGCCGTAGGGGCAGTGCTGGGACAGAGGAGGGATGGAGTTCCATTTGCTATCCACTACGCTAGCCGCACATTAGATTCCGCTCAGCGGAATTACACGGTCACAGAGAAGGAGATGCTAGCCGTAGTGTTCGCCTAGATAAGTTCAGATCGTATATCATTGGATCTAGAGTGACTTTGTACACAGATCACGCCGCCATCAGGTACCTCATGGCAAAGAAGGATGCCAAGGCCAGACTGACTAGATGGATCCTTCTACTCCAGGAGTTCGATATTGAGATCAAGGATAAGCCTGGAGTCAAGAATGTGGTGGCGCATCATCTCTCCCGTTTAGAGCAGCCTGAGGAGTCTGAGCAGATTGATCCTATTCGAGATACCTTCCCAGATGAGGCGATCCTTGCTATCGCCTCACTCCCATGGTATGCCGACATTGTGAACTTTCTCGTTGCTGGGAAAGTCCCACAAGATTGGCCCAGGCAGAGGCTTGAGACCTTCCTTGCGAAGGCCAAGTCCTACCATTGGGAGGATCCCATCCTTTACCACGAAGGAGGGGATAGCGTCTGGCGTCGGTGTATTCCTCAGGAGGAACACCATAGCGTCCTCACTTACTGCCACAAGCTTGAGGCAGGAGGACATCATTCTGGGAGGAGAACGGCACAGAAAGTGCTCCAATCTGGCTTGCGGTGGCCTACCCTCTTCAAGGACTCAGATGAGTTCGTGAAGAGGTGTACTGACTGTCAGAGGATGGGCACTTGTGGACAGCGTGATATGATGCCAATGCATCCCATTCACTTCTGTGAGGTTTTTGACGCATGGGGCATCGATTTCATGGGTCCATTCCCTAAGAGTTAGGGATTTGAGTACATTCTGTTGGCCGTTGATTATGTTAGTCGTTGGGTGGAGGCTATCCCCGCCCGAGCCGCTGATGCGAGGACAGTTTGCAGATTTTTGAGGAAGCATATCATCACGCAGTTCGGGATTCCACGAGTTCTTATTTCTGATGGGGGATCTCACTTCATCAACAACCAGGTGAAGGCACTTGCTAGCGAGTTCGGCATAGACCATCGTGTTGCTACACCTTACCATCCACAGACGAATGGTCTAGCCGAAGTGTCGAATAGGGAGATCAAGACTATTCTGCAGAAAGTTGTCCGCCCTGACCGAAAGGATTGGTCACAGCTTTTGGACTCGGTCTTGTGGGCATATAGGACGTCTTTCAAGACACCTTTGGGTACATCTCCCTTTCGCCTCGTGTATGGAAAGCCATGCCATTTACCTGTTGAGCTGAGGCACAAGTCACTTTGGGCAGTTACAGATATTCTAATGGATCCAGATGGTATGGGAGACCAGAGGAGGGCATAGTTAACTGCCCTGGAGGAACTTAGAGATGCAGCTTTCTCAAGCAGCCTACATTATAAGGAGAAAGTCAAGGAGTGGCATGATTCTCATATCAGCCACAAGCATTTTGAGATTGGACAGAGAGTTTGGCTGTTTGATGCGAGGCTACGATTATTTCCAGGGAAGTTACAGAGCAAATGGAAGGGACCTTATTTGGTTAGAAAGGTACACGACAACGGTAGCATCGACATATCTGAGTTGTCTTCTGAGAGTACCTTTCGAGTAAACGGCCAGCGGCTCAAGCCATTTCTAGATCATGAGCCGCGGGTCGTTGATCTTGCCCCTATTCATTTTGCGTGAGATGTGGTCTTTGACTCACATCTAATGCATCTCACGCCTGAGTTTCACTGATCTTCTGCCTTGTATAGATCCAGATGTCCATATCACCACATTCTTAAGTCCCACATCCCTTTCTTTATCTTGTGCTTATGCTATACTTAGGGTGCACTTTACCCTAAGTATAGGGGGGATGTGAGACCTTTTGGGTATTTCTTTTGCTTCTGTTTACTCCTGTTTTTGCTGCCTATACTTAGGGATATTTCACCCTAAGTATGGGGGGGGTAGACCCCGTACATTCTCCACTCAGGTTTTCCCTTAGTATACAGCCTGCTATACTTAGGATTATTTGATCCTAAGTATAGGGGGGAGACCCGAGACCCTCTTGACTTTTCTATTTTCTTCTTGTTCTTTGTATATAGCCTTCCTTTGCACTTTCCTATACCTAGCACGAGTTATGTCTTCTTCATCGCTCTCGACTCTGAGGACATCGTTCGAGCTAAGTATAGGGGGGTGTGTATATATTTCATATATACTTTAGCCATAACTCGTACTTTGTATGAGTGTGTTAATAAATAAAATGGCTAAAAATCACAAAAATTAAAAATTTTCATGAACATAAACTTCTTTTATTTGCACATAAATAGCTAGTGTACAAATTATTTTTGTAAAAATGATTTCAAAAATCTTTTGTGTAAAGCTTGTGTAAATATTTTTTGTATCAAAATTATGTATATAGTACAAAATTTTTCCAAAATGTTTTGAAAATCAAAAGTTTGCAAAAATATTGTGTAAATGTGTGTAAATATCTTTTTGCAAAACTTGCACTTCATGCATCATCCATTCATGATTTCAAAACATTTTTCAAAAATTTTGCATGATTGTAATAATTTGTGTAAATAAGCATCTTTTTGTACATATGTATATAGTTTTTCTGGATGATAGTTGACATTTAAACTAGCCTGGAATCAAATTGAGAAATGGAGCTTGATTAAGATCTTAATCCACCTAACTTCTAAGAGGAACCTTATAGGGCTTAGGTTTAAGGCTTTTCAGGTCCATGGTGACTTAATTCTTTGAGTCCACTAGGCTATGATCACATGTCATCTCAATGAGCCTAAGTAGAGCACTTAACAACAACACATGACTCATATAGACAATGGCTTTACTTGGACATCAGCACTATGCACCGAGCTCTCTACGGATGAGGTGGTGAGGAGGCAGTCTTCCTTGACTTGGGGTAGCATATGAGGGTAGTACTTCTAGGCGGAACCTCTCTTCTTCTTTTAGTGAAGGAAGTGCGTCTCAACTTGGTCTGGTTGCCATGAGGTCTAACGACGGGAGTTGTGGGTTGCAATAAAGCTTCAAAAGAGGGATAGTATATTGGCTCAAGAGGAAAAACTCCTTGTATATATGTTGTACATGTAGATGTTGTACAGATGCACTTGGAAAAAAATGTGCAAAAAGAAAAGAACTCCAAAAAAGTGGTGGGTCTGATAGAAAATGATAATCCCACCGGAGTATGTATATAGAGTGCAATAAGCAAAGCTTGGTTTCATGATCCACCTGATGTAGCTTGCAGCAGGGAGACTTGGCTACACTGGTTAAGCTCCCAAGGGTACTTGGCTACACTGGCCTTGACCCATTCTCTTCTTCCTCCTCTTCTTGAGCCGGTTGAACTTGAACTTAGAAGGGAATACCCCGCTCCTCGAGGAAAGAGTGGCCAGATTGAGGTCATAGAGTTACCTTTTGGGGAGGGTTGTCAAGATGCCATTTCTGAGGTGGAGAGCTTAGACTTCACATTCACAGGACAAGAAAAGATTCATGGTCTTCAGGGTTTGTGATTGATGACTTGTTCTGATCTGGAGCATTGAGGAGTCTTGGTTATAGATTAGTGGAACTTAGAGGCTGTTGAGTTTTAAGCTTAAGTCTAAATAAGGTTCCGACACATTAATAATCCAAAGATCTGATCGAGCTCCATACCCCAATTTAATGAAGGCAAGTTTAATAATCAACCTTGATCCATGTACATCCTCTTTTTCTTTTTCTTTCTTTCTTTTTCACTTCTTTTTGAAATAAGTGTTTGCTAAGGGACTAGCAAAGTTAAGTATAGGGGGGTGATGAATACCCATTCATCACTCTTTATTCTTATATTTTAGCTACAAAAACCTTTGCAAATGCATGTAGATATGTGTAAATACAAATAATTACCAAAAGCATGCATTGTGTACAAACCTATAATTAGCATGTTTTTGTGCAAAAATAAAAAGAATAAAGATTAAAAAGAAAAAGAGGGAAATATTTAAGATAAATATTGAGCAACCTAACCCAAGGGAGGGCTCAGTATGGGCCTGACCGCATAAAAGCCAAAGTAGAGGGAGATAGGGGCTCATGTGTGTAAATATTTATGTAAATAAATAAAAATGCTTTCCTCAACCAAAAATAGTTTAAATTATGCTTGTAAATACTTGTACATATTTATAAAGAGGGCGGGGAGGCTGTTTTGAGTAACAGCCAACATGGCTGTTACACAAGGCAGTTTCCCCCCCTTATTTATTCTTTTTTTCAAATTTTTTTTCATGTATATTCATCTATATATCCCTCCTACATGTCATTCAAATTTTGTGAGAAACAAAGACTCGTAAGCCCTCCATCTAGAAGGGGTAGATTACAACAAAATTTCAGGCCGTTGAAAAATTACACGGTCTAGATGGAGGGCTTAGGAGTCTTTGTTTCTCGCGAAATTTGAATGACATGTAGGATGGATATATAGATGAATATACATGGAAAAAATTTTTGAAAAAAAATAAATAAAATGGGGAAACTGGTCCGTGTAACAGCCAACTTGGCTGTTACACAGAACAGCTTCCCTTTTCTGATTTATAAATATTAAAACAAAAGATAAAAATATATAAATCAAAAAGAAAACAAAAATACTTCTTGTATAGTCACCTTGTACATAGACTCACATACCTATTTATTTAGCCTTGACTTTTATAATTTTTGTAAATAAACTATATCTTATATTGTAAATAAATAAAATGAAAGCAATTAAAATAAAAACAAAATAAAAATAACAAAATTAAAATACAAAAATACATTGTACAAATACCATGTATATAGATGTACCTATATAATTATTTTACCTATGTAAATAAATAATAAAAATCAAATAAAAATACCTTTTTATTCCTTATTTTATAATGAAAATAAATAAAATATAAAATAGGAATAAAATTGCACAAAAATAACTTTTAAAAATCAAAAATCCAAACCCTATATATTGTATATATACCTATATATAGTACATACTATGTATATAGCCTATTTTTTATTCCAAAAATTAATTAAAAATCACTAAAAAAAGAAAAAAAATAAAAGAAAAATATTTCATGTTTTGAGTTTTTGCAGATTCGGCCCCTAGCTACCCATATTTGTTACTTCAAGATCCAGCCACGTGGCCGAATCCCATTGGGTCCTGGGGATGTTGACCGCCCGGTCAACTAGCCCCTCCCAGGACCACTTTCACGGGTCTGAGCTCCGGACCCGACTTCTCCTATTTCTACCCGCTCAACTCGACACCCATTTCCCTAAGCCCCGGCTCCGTTTTGAACCTCCCACATCCGACACCTTCGCCGGGCATCCACCTCGAGATCCGCGCGCTTCATCGACCTACCCGAGCCCGTCTTAGCCGGACCCCTCCAACGCATATAAGCGAGCTCCGCCACCTTCTCTCTCCATCTTTGGTCATTCGCCTTCTTCTCCTGTGAGCTCCAGAGAGCGTGTGAGGTGACAGCTCGCGCCTGAGCCTGTTGCAGCAAGGAGAGGAGGAGTCTTCCATCGATCCGGCGACGTAGCCGCCGTAGCTCCGCCACCTGAGCGAGCTTCGAGCCTCGGGCCGAGACGTCCCTTGAGGCCAAGACCGGGAGCTTCCCCAGCTCCGCCACAGTCTCTCCGACCACCCAGGTAACCCCTTAGGCTACCCATTTCCTTTAATTTCCATTTACCCCCAATTCGCGCTGCCGTCGTATTTTTCTGATTCACCCCGATTCCGACCACCATCCGATCATCGGACCCGACCTTCACGTTCGCCTTCTCCCGACGCACCTTCTACACCCACTCACTCAACCCAGCTCGCACAGGAGCTGGGAACCGGGCTCCTCCGTCCACCACCTTCGCCGGAGCCCGCCACCCCGACGCACCAGCCACCGTTGCTTCGCCTAACCGGGTCGAGGCAGTTTGCCCTCGACCCGCGAGTCTTCTGAGCCACTTTGCAGGTCCTACCGAGCCCATCTGAGGCTTGGTCATTCAGGCCAGGAGCTCGAGCTCCGCGACCTCGTCCGAGCTCATCAGAGCTCGGGCCGATCATCGGAGCATCGCAGTAGACGCGGGAGCGCTCCAGCTTTCTTCTCCGACCATCAGAGCACTCCAAGGAGGAGGCCAGCGCCCGCACGAGCCCAGCGAGTCTCGCCGGGGACCAGTTCTTCCAGCATCCTCCATTGCCGTTGGATCACCCTCCAGCTCCAGAAGCCATCTCGACCGTTGGTCCCTGGAGCGCCCTTTGACGTCAGATCTGAGGAGGCTGATCCGGACCGTCAGATCCACACGTGTCTTGGCCTCGACCGTTGGATCAGCCAGAGCAGTACCAGAGCTGGAGTGCCGCCCCCATCTGGACCGTCCGATCTACACGTGGCGCGCATCCAGCTCCCCTGCTTAATAAAGGGTAATTTACCCTTAGGCCCCTATCTTTATTTTATTTCATTTTAGTCCTGTAAATATTAAATGAAGTTGTTTAGTTTTAGGGTTAATTGCTTAGTGGACCTCGTGCTTTAGTTTCTTTGCATCTATACCCCTGTGTGTTGTGAGCCACGTGCTTCGTCACGTGTTGTTTGGGTATTTTGCAGTAGACCACCATGTAGTTCTGGATGTTATTAAATGAATGAAAGTTTTTAGATAATTGCATTTATACCCCTGTGCGTGTTTTATTTCCCCATGTGCGATTTTTTTTGGGTTATTTGCATATAAGACCCCTGGACTTTTGGTACCTGTTACCAATAAGTCCTCGGGACTTACTTTTCTTACATTTAGGTCCCTGAGTGCCCCAGGCACGCACGTGACGCGTGTTTTGCTGGGTATTTTGCACCAGGACCCCCAGAACTTTGGGTATTTGCACTTTGGTCCCTGTGCACAGTGCCCTATCTTTATTTTTGAATAAATATCAAATCAACTCCAAATCCAACGAAAATTTGACACATGGCTCCTGCCATAGTGTAGGATTTTTGTGGATTTTTGAGGACATTTTTGATTTTGTTTGCTATTTTTAAAAAAATCAAAAACCTCTATTTTTGTTACTGTCCAGTTTGAAAATTCACAAAAAATATAAAAACTCACTTAAAAATTCTATAAAAATTAGCTACTGTTTGTTTTACTTAGCTTGACGTTCTAGCCAATTTTGGCTATTTTTCATTACTGGAAAACACTAAAAACTTAAAAACCCTCAAAAACCCATAAAAATTATAATAAATAAATTAAAAACCCAAAAATAATAAAATTGGTACTTAAATTTTCCATGTCTTATCAATTTTACAGGAAAATTACCTCCAGGCCATATTGAGGCCCTTAGATATTTTATCTAGGGCTTTTTGGCTCGGCTGGACAGTACCCTTTGTTTTTGCTACTGTTTGATTTTTAGAAAATAAAATAAACATCAAAAAATTATCAAAAATTCACCAAAAACACTAAAAAAATATAAAATACATTAAAACATTTTTGTTTTAATTTTTGGTTGACTTTTGATGTTTTGAATAATTTGTTAAAGTGTGCTTTTCTTGTGTTTTCTTATTTTCTTAATATATTAAAAATACAAAAAAAATATAAAAATAATTAAAAACCACTAAAAATATTTTCTTTCTTTATTTTCTTTATTTTTACTACTTCGCAGGCCTCTCGGCCAACCCGTGCTCCTTGAGTTCGACCATGGGTGCTATACCAGGTTAATCACATAGCAGGACCGCTATCTCGTGATTTTATTGATTTTTTCTGTTTCGAGTGGTTCATTTTTCTTGTTGACCCGAGTCTGAGTGATTGAGGTCTCAATGACCATATAGACACCTGATTGCCTTAGTCATTTGGACGGTCATCAGAAGGTCGACTCGTTGTCACCGGACGGCTCGGAGGCTAGGCACCCTTCTGCGATAAGAAGACTCTTGGAGATCGGACTCCTCTCACCAAAGATTGATCAAGTTGGAATGAGGGAGAAGAAGCCATATAAATATAAAAGATAATGGAGTTTGAATTTTTTGAATTTTTTGGATGAAGATAAGGGATAAGAGAGGAGGAAAATTGAAATAAGGTAAATTAGCAAGATAAATATTTACAAAAATTAACTATTTTTTGTATTTTTGTCACTTTATTTATTTAAAAAATAAATGTTAATTTTTTATTTTTTTGTTGTAGTTAGTTAAGAAAATTAACTATATGCATATGATATATACATATATGACATTATATACATGGGTAAATAAGCAAATTAGTTTTTTTATTTTAAAATTTTTATATTTTGTTTATTTTGTTTTAAATAATTTTAAAAAATATTTACATATATTTACAAATACAATATGTACAAATTCATGGGAGATTGCCCAAACCACCCCAGAAAACCAACTTTTCACCTATAACTCCAAAAATTATGAAATCATAGCCATTTTAAAGATAATTTAATTTGGAATACATTGGAAGTGAGTTTGGTTCAATTTGAGTTCATGTGGATCTGGAATTGGTCATTCAATTATCGCTTAGTGGCTTTTTCCAAGTGTGATTGATTTTATTCTGTAAAAGATTTGATTGTGCAATTATTTTTATTATTTAGAACACATTTTTATTTACAACTTTTGCTTTGAAATTATTTTGTTTGAGGTAAATTTATGTACAAATAAAATAGTGAAGTACACAAATATACACGGTACACAATTTTTTTGGATTTCTGAGTAAAGAACTTATCTCCCCCTACTTTAATCCTGGTCGATCAGGTCAAGTCTTGACCTTCTCTCAGGGTTCGGGTTAGCCTACATCTATTCCATATATACAGTCTTCCTTTTTTATTTTCTTTATTTTTCCTTTCTTTCTTTATTTATTTATTTTAGGTTAAAATGGTAAGAAGTGTACAATATTTACACACAGATGCAAGTTAGTAAGAATATGGAGTTAGTATTATATACATGTGTTTTATAAGGGATTTTAAGCTAAAAAATGAATAAAGATGACGAATCGCAGATTCATCATCCCCCTATACTTTACCTTTGCTATTCCCTTAGCAAAAACTTATTTGAAAGAATAAGTGAAGAAAAAAGAAAAAGAAAAGGGAAGATAAAGAAATAGGACAATATTGAGTATTAAACTTATCTTCATTAAATTGTAGTTTGGAGCTCTTTCAGACCTTTGGATTATTAGTGTGTCGAAACCTTAACGGGAGATGGATTTAAAGCATAATAGCCTCTAAGTTCCACAGGACTCCTATTCAGGCCACCTCAATAGTCAGGTCGAAACAAGTCTACATACCCAAATTCTTGTGACTATGAATCTTTACTTGTACGGTGTAAGTGAGATATAGCTCCCCATCTTAAAAGTAACAAAGAAACAACCTCCCTCAACAAGGTAATCTAGTTCCCCAGTCTTGCAACTCTTTTCTTGAGGAGCGGAGATATTCCCTTCTAAGTTCAAGTACAACCAGCTCAAGAAGAGGGGATGGAGAAAAGAATGGACGGTAACCAGTGTAGCTACCTATCCTTGGATGCATGACCAGTGTAGCCAAGTCATCTGCTGCAAGCTTACAAAAATTTGTCTTTGAAGCACTTATTGTAGTTTTTTATCCTTGTATATACACTCCGGCATGCATTTTACTTTTCAATCAGGCATGTCCACTTTTGGAGATTCCGCATTTTTCCATACTCTTTTTTTTTGAAAGTATATACAAGGTGCAGCATGTACATGAGGATTTTTTCCTCTTGAGCCAGTAGACTATCCCTCTTTTGAAGCATTATTGCAACCCCGCAACATCCTGTCTTTAGACCTCAACATCGCTAGACCAGGTTGAGACGCACTTCCTTCCCTAGAGGAAGACGAGAGATTCCGCCTAGATGTACTACCCTCGTATGCCACCCCAATCCAAAAGATTCTGCCTCCTCATTACCTCATCCATGAAGAGCTACATGTAGAGTGCTTGTCAAAGATAAGCCATGGTAGGAAAGAATTATGTGTGTATTGTTAAATGTTTCTACTTAGACTAATCAAGCTGACATGTGAACATAGTCTTATGAACTTAAAGAAATTAAGTCACTAGGACCTGAAAAGCCTTAACTCCCTTTTTTATAAGGTTCCTCTGAAACTAAGTGGATTAAGACCCAACTAAGCTCCGTTCCTTAATTTTATTCCAGACTTAGTTTAAATATCAATATTATCCTGAAAAATGCACATGAAAATGCAAGAAAATATGAACAATGCAAATAAAGTTTTTTTTAAAAAAAATGATGCACATGTGAAAAAACATTTTAAAAAAAACTAATTTTGAACTTTTTATGGATTTTTGGAGAAAAATGCAGATGTAAAAGAAAGTTTTTTTTTTAATTATGCAAGTTTTTACAGATTTTTGGTTTTGTAGTTTTTTTTTTCAAAAAGGAAAAAAGGTTAGTAAAATATATACAACTATATACAAGATTTTTTTGTTTGTTTTATTTGTTTTTTTATTTTTTGTTTTTTGTTTTTGTTTTTGTTTTATTTTTTGTTTTTTTTGGTTTTTTTTATTTTTTTGTTGTTTTTTTACACACGTGGATTTTCCAAAATTATATACATATCCCCCAAAATAACTATCTTAAAAAGTATAAGTTATGTCTAAAGTATATATACAACATATATGACACCTCCCTATACTTAGATCGCACTATGTCCTCATAGTGATCAGAGAGCGACAAAGAAAGACATAACTCATGCTAAGTATAGAAAAGTGAAAAGACTACAATACTACAACGACTCAAAGAAAAGATAAAAAGAAGAGAAGTCGAAGATCCCCCCATACTAAGAATCAAGTAATCCTAAGTATAGAAAACTGTACAAAAGGGGGAAACCGATGGAGAGAATGTACGGACTCAAAAATAAAAAGACGATATGAATAACATCACCCCCTCCCCCTATACTTAGGGTAGAGTATCCCTAAGTATAGGCAACAACAGGAGTGATGAATAGGATGAATATGAACAACACAAATTCATTCACCCCCCCCCCCCCCAATACTTAGGATAAAACACATCCTAAGTATAACATATACACACAAACACACACGGAAAAGGGGTGAATGGTAAAACGGAAGAAGAAAGAGTGAAACGAAAGGATATACAAGAGGAGTGGATGCTCATGTATCAGACGCAGACGATGGAATCAAAAGATCATTGTCTGATACCACAGATACCGAATCAACGACGGAGGGAATGTATCATGATCTGGATATGGCTTCAGCAACTGTCCATTCACAACAAATGGTTGCACGTCATATGACAACCTAGATATGACAATACTCCCATTGTCACGCACAACTCTCACGATGAACGGTCCTGACCACTTGCTTTTCAATTTTCCTAGAAACAGCTTCAACTTAGCATCAAATAACCAAACTTTCTGATCAAGGGAAAAAGTCTTTCTTCGAATGTGTTTGTCATGCCATCGCTTGACTTTCTCCTTATACATGAGTAAGTTATCATATGCAAAGTCTCGAAATTCCAGTAATTTATTCAAATCCAACTTCCTGTTCTTTCCTGCCTTCACATAATCTAGATTGCATACACGAAGTGCCCATAAATATTTGTGAATTAATTTTACTGGTAGGTGGCAAGGCTTTCCATACACCAATCTGTAGGGAGACATACCCAAAGGAGACTTATACACCGTCCGATAAGCCCATTAAATCGAATCAAGAACTGGGACCAGTTCTTCCTATCTGTTGCAATATCATCTTAGTCTCCCTATTTGAAATTTCCGCCAAGCCATTAGTCTGAGGGTGGTAGGAGACGCAACTCTGTGCTCAATGGCGTACTCCTTCACAAGCTTCTTTACTTCTCTATTAATGAAATGGTTTCCCCAATCTGAAATCAGTATTTTGGGAATATTAAATCGCGCAATATTATGGTCCTTGAGAAAGGAACACACTGTACGACTATCTGCGGCTCGGGTGGGGATAGCCTCCACCCATCGACTAACATAATCCATGGCGAGCACGATGTACTGAAATCCTTGACTGACAGGAAATGGGCCCATGAAATATATGCCCCAAGCATCAAAAACATCATAAATCTGTATATATCTTAGGGGCATGGTATCTTTGGAACCAACAGTTCCTCCCATTTTATGACAATAAGTACAACCTCGACATACTTTGTAGCATCCTTAAACAATGTGGGCCACCATAGGCCACTTTGTAAAACCTGTGTTGTCGTGTGTTTCCCTGATTGATGCCCACCAGATTCTAGTTTGTGATAGTGCTCAAGTACACTGGTGTGTTCCTCCCGAGGAATGCACCTTCTCCAAATACAATCCGCACCCTCACGAAAGAGGTACGGATCCTCCCACTAGTAATAATGAATCTCTGACAGAAATCTATCTACCTTGTACTTTGGCCAAATCGTGGAACTTTCTTGGAGACAAGATAGTTCACAATATCAACATACCATAGGAGTGAGTCCACAGACAAAATGGCCTCATCTAGAAAGGTTTGGGAAATAGGAATCATGTTTTGCTCAGAGGTCTCTGCATCTGTGATGCGGGAAGGTGATCTACCACAACATTTTTCACTCCAGGTTTATCTCGAATCTCTAAATCAAATTCGTGGAGAAGGAGGATCTATCTGATAAGGTGTGGTTTGGCATCCTTCTTTGCCTGCAATTATCGTATGGCAGTATGATCCGTGTATACAATAACGTGGGAATCAATGAGGTAAGATCTAAACTTCTCTAGCCCAAACACAACTGGTAACATCTCCTTCTTTGTAATTGTATAATTCTGATGTGCTTCATCTAGAGTCTTGCTAGCATAGTGTAGAGAAATGGTATGCCATCCCTTCTCTGTCCTAAAACAGCTCCAACTGTGAAATCTGATGTGTCCGTCATAATCTCAAAAGGAAGAGACCAATCCGATGGCTGTAAGAAAGGAGCACTAGTAACCATCTCTTTCATATGATTGAATGCAAGGAGGACTTTATCATCGATAACAAAATCAGTCTCCTTACACAGAAGCTCAATTAAAGGTCTGGAGATTTAGCTGAAGTCCTTTATGAATTGCCTATAGAATCCTACGTGTCCCAAAAATTACCTCAACTGCTTCAAATTCTGCGGTGGCTCTAACATGGAAATCACATCAATCTTAGTCGGTTCAACCTCCATATCATGTTTGGAGATGACATGGCCTAATACAATTCCCTTAGTCACCATAAAGTGACTCTTCTCCCACGAGAGCACTAGGTTTACCTCACAGCAACGTTGAAGAACTCGGTCTAAATAAGCAAGACTTGTGTCAAAACTATCCTTGTAGTCCGAGAAATCATCAATGATTACTTCATGAAAATTACCCATCATGTTAGTAAAAACAGCCAGCATATACCTTTGAAATGTAGCGGGGGCGTTACACAATCCAAAGGGCATCTATCTAAAGGTGTAGGTGCCGAACGGACAAGTGAAAGTAGCTTTCTCCTGATCTTCAGGAGCGATAGCAACTTGGTTGTATCCTGCGTATCCATCCAAGAATCAAAAGAACTCTTTCCCTGCCAACCTCTCAATAATCTGATCAAGAAAGGGTAATGGAAAGTGATCCTTCTTGGTAGCTGAATTCAGGCGTCGGTAATCTACATAGACACGTCATGAAGTAGGTACCCGAGTCAGAATCTCCTCAGCACGGTCATTCTTTACGATCGTAATCTCGGATTTCTTCGGACCACATGTAAAGGGTTGACCCACTTGGAATCTGAAATGGGATATATAAATCCAGCATCACACCATTTTCTGATCTCCTTCATGAAAACCTCCCTTAGATTTGGATTTAGATGACACTGACATTCACGGGAGGGTTTACAGTCATCCTCTATGTAGATATGATGCGAGCACAACGCTGGATTAATCCCATGGAGATCCGAGATATTCCATCCTATGACCTTGCAGTTTCTCTTAAGAACCTCTGGAACGCGAGATTCTTGTTCAGCGGTCAATTGCGAGCTGAGGATGACCGGGAACATTTGGGGGGCCGCAAGGAAGGCATATTTCAACGTTTATGGTAAAACCTTGAGCTTAGGCGGGGTCTGAATCAGCTCTGTAGTAACCTCTTCCACTGTACTGGTAGACAGTATGTGATATGTACTCTGTGGATTGTCCACCTTGGCTACTGACGGCTCAGCAAATAGAATAATTGATAGATCTACGAAGAATGATTTCTGCTCAGTTAGGTAGGGCTCATCAGGATGTTCAATATTCTTATCAATTAACAGCTCAGATATCTCAATAATAATCTCAAAAAGATGTCTCTCATATGTGTATAAATCAGGAAATTCAACGAATGGCTCAGACATCTGGACCTTAGAACTCTGCTCAACTGCTCATCAGCAACTATCTCAATTGGACCACCAAGGGAACTCATGTCGACTGTGCTTTCCATAGAGTCCTTTTGGAAAAGGAACTCCTGGGTATCTATAAAATCAGTGAAAAGATCTGTCTCTTTGAATTTAGCAAGAAAATCACAGTCATGTGGCTCTGATATAACTTTCTCTGTATCATCTACTACTGGTGGCGGTGATGGTCTAGGATCAGAGATCGTCTTAATTTTCAACTTGTCACTACGAGAGTGAAAGATGCTCTCTCCAGTACCATAATCAACTGCTGCTTTGGCCGTTTAGAGGAATGGTCGACCTAGTATGCTCGGGGTACAGAGTAACGGTGCAGGTGTGTCCATATCCATGACAACAAAATCAATAGGGAATTTCATTCCCTGCACTGTTACAATAACCTCCTCTAAAATACCTCTTGGCCTCTTAATCGATCTATCAGCAAACTGAAGGATCGTACAGGTTGTTTTAAGAGGTCCTAACAAAAATTCAATTAGTAAAGAGGAGGGCATGAGATTAATGGAGGAACCGCTATCAAGAAGAGTACGATCAAATTCTTGATCAAAGATATGGAAAAGGATGTGAGGTGCTCCCTTGTCTTTCTTTTTAGGCGGAAGGTTACTGATGGCATGGACTATGGCCATGGTCAATATGTATTTCTCTGTTTCCTTTCGTTTGTTCTTTCTTGGTTGACGCTTTTGGGTACATGCCTCTTTCATTCCCTTTTTTTACTGTAGGCATGTATTCCATGTCCTTACGGAGTGGCATCTTCAAAAAAATGTTCTGTAAGATCTCAACCACTCCAGGATCAGATAAGGATGTTTTTAAATTTTGGATTTTCTTAGTTTTGAGAGCAGAAGAAAGTGGCATGGAATCATAATAAATATGCAAACGTTCATTTCCTTTATTCAAAGTAGAATCCTCATGTACAAAAGTACAACCAGAATCAGTTTGTACAATGTTGTCCAAATAGGTGAAGGAAAAACAGAATCTAAAACAGAATGGGATGCTACTACTGGTAAAGAGGAAGAATATGTGACTGGTATATTCTCCGTTGCTGATGGTGATCTACATCTGCCTGATGAAGGTGGTGGTGAAGGCGGTGAAACTCCAGACGTGGGTGCTGCTACACTGGGCCTCTCGACTGCTGGTGAAGGAGATAATGTAGAAGATGATGCTCTCTCAGAGGATCGATCTCCCAACCCCAACTGTTGCGTAGGCGGCTGCAATCTCCTACTGCTCTTGAGATGAATGGTGTTAGATAAACATGTGAAATCAAGGGACATACCTGTCTTGGGGGTGGGTGGGCTATTTGCTACCTGCTCCTTGCGTCTGAAGTTGTTGGGGTTGGCTTCGACCTGTGATGGAATCAGTGTCTTAGTGGTGGTCATGTCGTCGATCTGCTGAGTCAGTTCATTCATGTTCTTCATAAGCACAAGTTGGTCCAGTGCTGGATTAACTGAAGGGGCCTCAGGTTGCTCATTGACTGGCTATCATTGAGGCTGATAGTACGAAGGTTGTTGGTACCCATACGGATTCTGATAATGAGGCAACGAAGGGGGAGGATACTATCCATAATATGCAGTCTGTTGTTGGTTAGGATGAGGAAAATACATGGACTGCTGCTATGGCTGGTCTTGTCTCCAATTTTGGAACTGTGGTTGAGACTGAAAGTGAGGCTGCAACTGTTGGTGCTGGTACTGCTGCTGTCTGCCTCCTTGAAACTGGTGGGCGGGTCTTTAACCCTATTGTGAACCCAACTGGCCTTGCCCTGACGGACGGGGCTGGATTCGCTCACGGTCGAACCAGATTCTGTTCACCTCCTGAATACCGAGTGGAGGTGGAGTTTGTTGCTTAGGAATGTAGGCTACTTTCTGTTGGTACGGAACGATCTGATGTGAATGCTACTGAACCTGATCAGGTATCTTCACGTAGTAGACATGCTGAACTATGGATGGTCCTCCGCTTCTCTGCTGGGTGGAAGAAGTTTGCTCCCTAGTAGAGGTATCTGTTACTGCACTCGTACTATGGACTGCACTGATCATACTCACAAGAAGCTCCATTTGTTATGTTATCTCATCCAGCTTATCCAGGTTCTTCGTCCTCTGCTCGATCACTTGGAGCTTATCAAGCTCCTTGGATCTCTTTTCAATAATGTCCACTTTGGATAGGTGGTTTCCAATGATGGCCAGATCAGTTCTATCCACCTTATCCACTTCTTGTGTTGCTTTCATATTGACATCCTTGTGGGGTACTGCAGGAGCGGTGACATGTTGCTTCTGAAAAGCACGTGAAGAAGAAAGAGATGATGAACTTTCCGTCATCTCCTCAAAAAGTTGATAAAGGACATCCTCGTCCTTGTTGAAGTGGCTCCCCCCACAAGCGGCATCTACCAGCTTCTGATTCTCAATGCTTAAACCCCTAGAGAAATTTTGTACAAGGCTGGTCTTTGGAATATCATGATGAGGGAATTTCTTCGTCAGATCTTTGAATCTTTCCCACGCCTCATGAATAGGCTCTTGGGGCATCTGGGAGAAATTAGCAATCAAGGATAGCATTTGGTTGAGTCGTCCAAGTGGATAATACTTGTTCAGAAATGCGGATCTCAACTCTTCCCAAGTAGTGACAATCGTCCCCAAGTGGTTTAACCAATACAAAGCTTTGTCCATCAGCCTAAATGGAAAGATGGTCATGTGCACTTTCTCTAATGGGACATTTAGGTAGTGTATTGTTCCACAAATACGATCGAAATGCTGGAGGTGTATATAAGGTTCTTCATTAATATTTCCATGGAATATTGGGAGAAGAGGTAAAATAGTAGGCTTAAGCTCAAAATGCCCATGAACCGCAGGGATTTGTATCTAAGAATTTGTCTGTCCTGCCCCTAGATTATAAGCATACTTTAGTGTAGTCTTAGCCTCAGGTTCTAAGTGAGGTTCTTCTCCCCCATTCCCAGCTCCAGGGTTTCTGTTATCCCCCTCTCTCCTATCTTCTCTTTCATGTCTCAGCTCGAGAATCATTTCTCTCAATGTGGTCTGAAAAGTAGCTTGCTCTGTTATCTAGGCTTGAATTGACTGGATAGAGGCTAACAGGTTGTTGTTGATCTCGCTCTGCTCCGACATTGGTCCCTTTCTCTTTGGTGGTATCTAGTGTTTGGTGTCTGATTCTGAAAATATGCATGATACTCGATTAGTGCTCATAATTGATGGAGTCTCAGATACTAATTCGAGATTAAAGGCAATCTGAAATACTGGATTGATGGATGTTGTGAAGGGTGAAGTGGAGAAAGAGGAATATTTAGGAAGTGAGTCTCCTCGAATAGAAGGTGAACGGCTCGAAGTGTAGAATGAGTTCGCAGAGTCGAAATGAGAAATACTTTGTTTTGACATCTTCGAAATCAATAGGCAGGATGCGAGAACACGAAGGTCAATGCAAGAGTGAAAGTGAATGAAGGTGCAAATTACGCAGAAGGATCTTTATCACTAGCAAGAAAACACAATACAAACCCCCAGTTCACCAACTCAACTCAATTTGAAGACCGTGAAGGTTCGGTCAATTATCTTGTCAATTTTAGAGTCTGGTGAGAATATAATCTGTCAGAGTAGTTAAAGCGAGCTGTTAGGAACCCAATGCTCTCAGGAGACTGTCACAATCCCAAAGTTAGATCTTTCCCAGCCAGTATAAATTGCAGACCATTTACCAGCTACCCGATCAATTCAATCTATTAAGGACGTCGTAGGACACTTTACCAGCTACCGGAGAGATCCTCACTGGAGAACGACTAAGATAGTAGTCTGAAAAGAGTTCAGGTGTGGTTCTATTCTAGTGTGGGCCGCTCTCTCGGTACATACAAACCAAACAATGAGGGGGTTACTCTCCCCAAAATAATGATTTTTCCTTGTGTTTATTTTAGGGTCGAGTTTTCTTTAGTAGTTCCGTATTTTAGGTAGTTGTCTCTTGGTTAAAATATTTTCAAAGAATCGCCTACCGAGTGTCCAATTTCCTTTTAAACTTATATGAGTGAAAATAAGGAAGGAGATCGAAAATGCCAATGCGTGATAAAAAACAATGATGCATGCAGGGATTAGAGATGTGTACCTTGTCGCCAACAGTCTACATGCAAGTGATCCGCGCAGAATTTAAATACAAAAAAGTAAACTATCCTATATGATGCAAGTGAACCGTTCTAGATGATAGCTTCTATTAACGAGCAAGAACAAGTTAATTTAATTAAGTCCAAATTACGCTCTACTTTATAGGTACAGAATCTGTTTTTAGGGTATTTGGACCTAATTAATTACTTGGCTCAAGCAAGTTAATTAAAGCAATCAATAGGTAGCTCACTAAATCCGCGTGAAACAAATAAAATAAAGTCAATGAAAACAAATCCGATGAGGTCCCCCAAGTGCACCAGTACTTGGGGATACAAACCCCGCAATAAATGAATGTCCTTTTTACATAGTTCAAATGCTAGAAAAATAAATGAAAAAAAAAACTTTTTTTGGTATCCTTCAATTCTTCTCCTCCTCGTCTCACGCTATGTTGCGGCTTGGTGAAGATCAAGCCGCCTCCACATCGCTTGGGTGCTTCGGCTCTCCTAGGATCGCATCCTTCGCTCTGCGGGCCATCGCAAGAAAAAGAAAGAGGGAATGTGTAAGAAACACAATTACAAAAATATGAGCACAAATAATGAAATGAATGCAGTGGATATGAACAATGGAGTGAATGACAACATGTAAACAAATATTTACAACCAAGAATAACAAGTCAAAAAAGAAACCTAACTACTCTCATCGTGCCTCCTCGGATATGGCTCCATTTTGTTGGCTGAGCTTATCTGGGGTTCTAATTTTTGATTTATGAACAAGTCATTGTAACCCTATTAAGCGTCAACGAACAAACAATTTTTTTGTTCTCTTGCTACAAAATGATTACATAAAATAATGCGGAGCAAGAGAATTTTTCTGCTACTTATTTACCTGTATAGCGGACAGGATTGAACTCAGGGAGGCTACAAATCCCAAGGGTTATTCAAATAATCGACAAAAATCAATTAAAAGAAAAAACAGGAATCTCAAAGGCAAACTATAAATGGTTTTTGTGGAATTTTTATCTTTTAATTTTTTAATTTATTTATTTCTATATTTTTTATTTTTTGATTCAAATTTTTAGTGATTTTAATTTAGCAATTTTTATTATTTTCGAATAAAGAATAATATGCACAAGAAAAGAAATACGCACACCAAACACTTTTTGTATTTTTATTATATAAAAAATAAGTAGAAAAACCAGAAAAAATATTTTTGGGTTTTAAAGATTTTGAAATGTTTTTGGGAATTTGTTAGAATTTTCAGATGTTTTTATATTTTCTTAAAAATGAAACAGTGACAAAAATGAGAAACAGGCACATCATGGAGTAATTTGCAACTTAAAAATATTGTAAGTGTCCAAAAACTCTTGGCAATTATTTTTATGATAAAATAAATGTAAATATCTACAAATAAGAAGTGAAATGACAATTTTTTATTTTTTATAGAATTTCCTGTAATTTTTCAAAGATTTTTGGTATTTTTCAATTTTTTGGCTTTTATAAAGATTTAATGTACGAAATTTGCATAAAAATTAAAAGATAATGAAATAAAGTTAATCTATTTCTTTTTGAAATTTTTTAAGCAGTATTCAAATTTTTATAGATTTTTGAAATTTAGGAATAGAAAAAGACACTGTTTTTTTATTTTTTACTAATAATAAATGAATTGAAAATGCAATGAAAAATTCATGCTAAAAAGATAAGCACGTCAGAAGCATAGCATGAATTTTGCATATTTTATTGAGCAAGAAAAAGATTTATTTCAATGAAGAGAACTTACAATTTAAAGTCTGGAAAACAGGATCTGAAATGCAATTATTTAATGTTTTTGCATAACTTAATGACACAAAATAAACAATAGGGAGAATGTGGTAATTTACCCCAAAAAACGCATATGTGTCACTTGACTATTTCTGGCTGGGGCTATTTCGTAATTTTTGAAACTTCCAAGGGCTGATGTGTAATTGTACCAATTTTTTATCAAATACCCTAGGGTTCTTCATTGGTTCTCCTTTCTTCTCAAAGAGGGCATAGGGAGGACGAGCCAGCCGCCGCTCTCTTCTCCTCCCAAATCGCACGGCGGGCGGCAGTGGAGTCGAGCGTCGTGTCGAGCGGAGGACAGGTGTCGGCGGAGCGGGCTATGGAGCCAGGATCTCAAGGGTGGCGCCGAAGCTAATCTGGGAGGAAACCGAGCTTTGCACGGCCACGAGGCACGGTTCTGCGGTGCCGCTAAGTGTAGCCGGAGGTTGCACACGGGCAACTCGGTGGAAGCAGAGAGGGTCGATGCTTGCGGCGAGGAGAAGCCGCGTAGAGGTCGGAGGGGAGATGGCGGTGAAGCTCCGTCCATGATCTGGGCTCCTCGCATGAGGGCGCGTAAGAGGACGCGAGCACGGTGGCGATGATGGGGGCACTGTCGGTAGTGGTTGATGGAGAGGGAAGCGACGTGGGCGCTCCATGGTGGCTGCGTGCGGTGGTCAGAAGCGGCCGTTGGGCGGCGGTTTTTTTATTCTAAAGCAGAAACAGATAAGGATAGAAACATAAAAAATTATTTTTTTTGTGAAAACAGAACGATAGATTTTTTATTTTTTTAAAAAATTAGATGATCCTACAAAACAAATGTTAGAGAGAAAGAATACAAATATTTTTTTACTTTTTTCCATTTTTATTTATAAACAAATGGGATACAAGCATGATGACTTGATCCCCAAAATCAAAATGGAATGGGTGGATGATCATGGTTCCGGGGAAAATGGCGGATGGAACCGGATGTCCGACCACTGTACGTAGACGGAGGTGAGAGATCGTGCGAGTTTGTAAAAAAAGGACAAGTAATTATCAGAAAAATTTTCCCTCAGATTGCATATTTTGCACTCATGCCAGTGTTGACGGTTCCGTCGGTTCAGGCATGCCACCGCCATGGCTGCTCAACCATGATCGGCACCGCATCACGAAATGGTTCTCTGAAAAATGTGGAATCATCATCGGGATACGAAATCATTATCACGTGCAAATTAGCAACAAATTATGATTGTAATCCATCAACATCGTTGGACATAAAGTTTTTCTCAATACAATATATATATATATATATATATATCACCGATGTATTGTCCTAAGAAGTGGGACACAAAAGATTAATAAGAAAATATGGAGAGACGAAATGGAAACAACAAGATAGCTAAGTGCTCTCCCACATAGACATTTCCAAACTGTCATGCAACACCTCTCTGACTCGGATGTCTTCCTTCGAGACCCTAACATCGCTCCTCATGGAGTTGTTGTCGAAGTTCTCGTCATTTGTCATTGGCTATGCAGGGACCTGACCTTGTGCTGAGTCGCAGGTAAATGCACTCGATATTTGATCCTCGCTCTAGACATCACGTATGAAGTTGTTGATGATGCAGCATGCCATAACTACCATCACATGTTTCTCAAAGCTGTAGAATAGTCGCCCATTGATTACATTGAAGCGAGCCTTCATTATCCCGATTGTCCATTTGACATACGACTGAAGCTGTGAGTGCCTGTGATTGTACATCTCCTCGGGCCTATGATAGCTGTGGCCCCTCCAAGCCTCAAACTGCGGTAGGTGTGTAATGATTCCATGGTATGCCATGAGGAAGGTATCCGCGTTTACATATCCACAGTCCAGAAGAACTTCCATCCAGTCAGTACACGAAAACCGCCCTCGTCCAAGGCCCACCTCAACACCTTCATGTCACCGGCTGACCCCTCCCATCCGGCAGCGACGTATATAATCTATAACTGAAGTCGACACATGACATGACATTTTGTGCAAGTATTTGGTGCATGCTCCTGAACTTTGGAGTGATATTTGCAGGGACATTCTCGGGGATAGGCGTCCCGTCAATTGCTCCAATCACATCATGAAAATAGATATCGATTTCCAATGTGTGGTACTGAGATGAAAAGGTTTGGCATGGGCATGAGATGTCTACTGTGACGTATTACATTGAAATATGGATAGAAAATGATATTATGTATAATAATATCCGAGGTCAGGCAATCTTCTACCGACAAGTGGATGAAGTGATCTCTGTAGGAGACGATGCGTGCAGGGATATTGTTGTGATGATTTGAAATGGTATCCACCAAAATGTTGTAAATGTTCAGAAAGTACCTGATTCTTCGTGTTATGGCCAAGGTAATAAAATAATATGCAGAGGGACTTCTCGACCTTTAGGTGCCTTGAATCCTTCATGCCCGCTCTTTCTTTAAAGATGGTGCATATACGTAAGATGGTGTTGAGATACATCCGAAAAACCTCATACGATCAGCCAACATGACCATTCAACATCTCTTGGATCCATATATGGCATGTACGCACGGACGTGTGCTTTGGCACTTGGGGTATGTAACTGCCACACGTGTTCTCTCCATCCTCCTCCTCCTGTAGGATCACATGCAGATATGCATGTTCAACATGACCAAGTTGTATTGTGGTGATAACTGCCATGCCCTCCATTGTTGAGGTAGAGATCCTAAAATAATTGACAAAATGCATACGTATGGGATCACCAAGAGTCAAAATCATCGTGTTAAGAGCAGATTGTAATAAAAAAGTGGCCCAAATTAGAGGCCGAAGTATGGCAAAATGTTCAATAAGACATAAAATTATTACAACACAAATAAAGTAAGAGAATAACATCATTTCCTGCTACTAAACATACGGTAATAAAAAGACATCCAATCCTACTAGCATCATCGCAACGCTCGAAATGATAATGGCTATTTTTCCCTAACCCTTGTTGAGTTGAATGCTTACCCAACCAGCCAACTTAGCGGGCACCAACTTGACGGGGTTGAAGATTATCCGTTCGTATGGGTCATGGAGGTTGTATGTGAGCTGGATTTGTGCCTCTGGCGGTAGGCCTGGAAGCAGTGACTCCAACTCATCCAAAATATCCTCCACCCCCAGATCGGGATCCTTGGGGTCCACGCTTGGATCTTCTCCCTTTACAGCTCCAACATTTGTGTCGTTAGACGAACAACATCCTCAGTTACAACTTGTGAAGCTAGAGGGCACCATCACTCGGAGAACGCTTCGTACCTGAGGTATGCACCCCTAAATCCCTACGTCGTCTCCTCCTAGGGGGTTGCTTAGATAACCCCCTGATTCAACTAGATCGGACACCTCGGGCGCATCAATTTCCCCTTCTAGCTCATCCTCTAATGCATGTTGTGTCCCAATATTCCCCTCAAAAAGGCTGCAAACGACCTCGGTGGTGCAGTCTGGGAAGAGAAGGTGAATATACCCTTTATTGTGTAGTCTCCTACCATTGCATCCACCAGGTCGTAGTGGGGGAAGGACTTCCTTTGATAGGTCTTGTAGGACTTGTTGATCTGAAGGTATGATGAAATGCTATAAAAGGATATAGGAATCGATGTTGCAGTCTAGCGTACTTACATACAGTATACCATGCCTCCTCATCAGGTGCAACTATTGTACAGGAGACTGGGTCCCACCCCCAATCACTCTTCATCATCAGGTATACGAACGTTGTTTAGTCCTTTATTGTCTTCCATTAATTGTTGAGCTTCGCCTTGTCCCAGTTTTTTCGATCTGCATGTTGATGTGTGCAATGATGCTATGCCATGCCCACGATGTGAACGAGCCTCCAACATAGTCCCCAATTTCAAAATGGTTCTAGAACAACTAAAGAAAACACTCACCCATCACGGGCGTCCATTTTAGCATCATCATCATAAAAAATGAACAACATCAATGTTGTTTTCAATTTAAGAACATCAAAGCAGCAAGCTTTTCAAGATCAAGCTCAAACACTGTAGAGCAGCACTCGAGATGGACATCCGATCCCAACAAAAATACATCATAGAGCATTAGCAAAGTTTCTCTCAGTTAATAAAAGAACAACATCAGTAACGAAAGAAGGTCAAACACATCAAAGAAGGTCATAGAAATCCTCCCTTTATGGGAGATCTCAGGGGGTGTTTCTCATGAAACACACATCGAAGTATCAATGCTGCAATGCATTTCTTAGATCAAGCTATGGCATCATAGAGAAGTAAACAAGATGGACAGTCAAGCCCAACAAAAGATGCATCATCGAGCATCAAAGAGTGGCGCTTAGCTCAAAAAAGAACTTCATCAGCACTAAAAACGAACAACATTACTGATATTTTCAATTTAACAAGCATCAAAGCAGCAAGCTTTACAAGATCAAGCACAAACATCGTAGAGCACACCCAATATGGACATCCGAGTCAAACAAAAATACATCATAGAGCATCAGCAAAGCTGCTGTCAGCTAAAAAAAGAACAACATCATCAACAAAAGAAGGCCAAACACACCAAAGAGGGCCATAGAAATCCTCCCTTCAAGGGGAGATCTTAGGGGGTGTTTCCAATGAAACACACATCGAACCAGCAATGCTGCAATGCATCTCTCAGATCATGCTATGGCATCATTGAGAAGCAACTAAGATGGACATCCAAGCCCAATAAAAGATGCATCACTGAGCATCAGAGAGCAGCTCTTAGCGCAAAAAAGAACTTCATCCGCATCCAAAGAAGGTCAAGCACAACAAAGAGGGACATACAAATACTCCCTTCATGGGAGACCTCAGGGGGTGTTTTCAATGAAACACACATCAAAGCAGCAATGAAACAATGCATCTATCAGATGAAGCCATGACATCATAGAGAAGCACCCGAGATTGACATCCAAGGCGAACAAGTTATGCATCACAAAGTAGCAAAGAGCAGTTCTCAACTCAAATACCAACATCAGATGCATCAAATGAAGAACAAACATAGTGAATGGGGTATGTGCCAATCCTCCCACAACAAAGAAGGATGTACAATCAAACAAGCCACAACAAATGTACATCCGAGAACAACAACATGGCATGTTTTAGCAACGCTAATAAAAAATCATACATCCAATAAACACCAGTAAGGCACCGTCGAGGAATCACAGAATCGATTTCAGATCAAGACGCATTTAATGAGGCATCAAATCAACACCAACATATTCAAGTTAGCATCTCCCATCAAATGTCTATCCCAAACAAAATTAATAGTGAAACATCAACCAAGCAACCAACAAGTAAATCGAACACAAACAACAATGCATCACAGAGCAGCAGCAGAGCAGCTCCTAGCTCAACCTCCACCGAATGAGCATCATATGAGGCGTGAAACACATCAACAATGGTGCATACAAATCCACCCATGAAGGCGAAATCATCTTAGACGAAAGAAACATCATAGCAGGGCTACAACCCAAATAAAAACAGAACAATATGATCACTAACACTCAAATCAAGGCATGCCAATAGTGGCAGTAGTAACTCAAAGTAAATTGGAAACCAACTTTCTCAACATTAGGGACATCTAAGAAGAGCAACAAGGCATCATACTCTAATACACAACTGGATTGCAGAACCAAAAGGACGCATGGGTTGAGCGGTTACCTCACAATCCAATAGCGTGCAGACACAAGCAAAGGGCAAAATGCACACGAAATCCCGCAATGAACGCCTGGAGGTCCATCTTCGACCTCATTTATACTTGTTATTCAAAATCCTAAACTCCATGAAGGATGACATGGTCGAGCAGACAAATCGAGAAGATATCATATTGCTTTTATAGCTTAAGATTAAAAGCAGCCCTTACACAATCGAACCAATAATTAAAAAAGCCTTGCAAACCAGATATCTACAAGTCTACAACCCCTACTTCTTCGAATTAAATAAAATAAACACATTGTTGCCGATAATGACCATATAAAGAGAAAATGTAGTAGGAAATCGTTTTAACGCGAGGCACCAGTGGCGGACTACCCAACCAGAACCGAAACAAATCAGCCCCCCAACCCCTACGTACTTCACACACAACTCCACTCGCTCCTCCCCACATCTCCACAATGCCCACCCTCCTCCCCTTCCTCCTCCCCTTCCTCCTCCTCCTCCCCCCCACCAACTCCACCTCTCTCTCCCTCCACCAAGAAGCCGCCGTCCTCCTCTCCCTCAAGTCCGCCCTCTCCGGCTCTTCCCTCTCCCTCTCCCACTGGTCCCCTTCCACCCCGCTTTGCTCTTGGCCTCACCTTTCTTGTGACCCCCTCAAGCTCACCGTCCACCGCCTCGACCTCTCCTCGCTCAACCTCTCCGGCCCCATCCCCACTGTGTTCCCCCCAAACCTCCGCTACCTCAACCTCTCCAACAATCTCCTCAACGGCTCCCTACTCACGCCCCCTTGCTCCTTCCCTTCCTCCCTCTCCGTCCTCGACCTCTACAACAACAACCTCACAGGCGATCTCCCTACGTCCCTCCCTTCCCTCCTCCCCTACCTCCGCCACCTCCACCTCGGCGGCAACTTCTTCTCCGGCAGTATCCCCCGCTCCTATGGCCGATGGACCCACCTCGAGTATCTCGCCCTCTCTGGCAACGAGCTCGCCGGAATCATCCCCGGCGAGCTCGGCAACCTCACTACCCTCCGCGAGCTCTACCTCGGCTATTACAACGCCTACTCTGGTGGGATCCCCCCGGAGCTCGGGAACCTCACGGCCCTCGTGAGGCTCGATATAGCCAACTGCGGGCTCTCCGATCTCATCCCACCGCAGCTGGGCAGGTTGGTCAACCTTGATACCCTGTTCTTGCAGGTGAACGGGCTCTCTAGCGAAATCCCAAGCGAGCTCGGGGGGCTCAGAAGCCTCAAATCCATGGATCTTTCCAACAATGCGCTTGTTGGAGAGATACCCACCTCGTTTTCCGATCTTAAGAATCTGACCCTGCTCAACCTCTTCCGGAACAAGCTCCATGGTAACATCCCCGGGTTCGTCGGAGACCTCCCGGAACTCGAGGTGCTGCAGCTCTGGGAGAACAACTTCACGGGCGAGGTACCCACAAAGCTCGGGAGCAATGGGAGGCTCCAGCTTCTCGACATCTCCTCGAACAAGCTCACAGGGCCTCTCCCGCCGGATCTCTGCAAGGGAAACAAGCTCCAGACCTTGATAGCTCTAAGCAACTTCTTATTTGGACCCATACCGGAGTCCCTTGGGGACTGTTCGTCGCTCAGCCGCGTCAGAATGGGCGGGAACTACCTAAATGGGTCAATACCGAGTGGCCTCTTTGGTCTACCCAACCTCGCCCAGGTGGAACTCCAGGACAACCTCCTCAATGGCGGTTTCCCGGTGGTCGCCGGAGCTTCCACCAATGCACTCGGACAGATCAGCCTCTCCAACAACAAGCTCAGTGGGTCGCTCCCACCATCCATCGGGAGCTTTTCCGGCGTCCAGAAGCTCCTCCTCGACCGCAACCTCTTCACCGGAGAGCTCCCACCGGAGCTCGGGAAGCTCCAGCAGCTCTCCAAGATGGACCTGAGCTCAAATGGCTTTGTGGGTTCCCTCCCGCCGGAGCTTAGCAGGTGCAAGCTACTCACGTTTGTGGACCTCAGCCGCAACGAGCTCTCTGGCGAGATCCCTGCAGTGATCACGGGCATGCGGATACTGAATTATCTTAACCTGTCGCGCAACCACCTCTCCGGCGGGATCCCGCCGGAAATCTCCACCATGCAAAGCCTCACATCCGTTGATTTCTCCTACAACAACCTCTCCGGCGTTGTTCCGGCAACAGGGCAGTTCAGCTATTTCAACTCCACATCGTTCCTGGGGAACCCAAACCTATGCGGGGCGTACCTCTCCCCTTGCTTGTCCGGTTCCGGCAGCGGCCCGCAGGAGAAGTCCCACGGGAAGGGCCCTCTCACGGCCTCCTTCAAGCTCCTCCTTGTCCTCGGGCTACTCCTCTGTTCCATTGCTTTTGCGGTTGGTGCCGTGTTCAAGGCGCGTGCTTTGAAGCGTGGTGGTGGCGGCACACGGTCGTGGAAGCTCACTGCATTCCAACGTCTCGACTTCGCCTCCGATGATGTCCTTGGATGCCTCAAAGAGGAGAACATAATTGGGAAGGGCGGTGCTGGGGTTGTCTACAAGGGGCTCATGCCCAACGGTGACCACGTCGCCGTCAAACGCCTCCCTGCAATTGGCCGAGGATCGGGCCACGACCACGGCTTCAATGCCGAGATTCAGACGCTCGGTCGTATCCGGCATCGGCACATTGTGCGGCTGCTCGGGTTCTGCTCGAACAACGAGACCAACCTCCTGGTTTATGAGTATATGTCCAATGGGAGCTTAGGAGAGGTGCTCCATGGGAAGAAAGGTGGTCATTTGACGTGGGAGGTGAGGTACAAAATCTCCGTTGAGGCAGCGAAGGGGCTCTGTTACCTCCACCACGACTGCGCGCCTCTGATTGTTCACAGGGACGTGAAGAGCAACAACATTCTGCTGGATTCGGAGTACGAAGCTCACGTAGCGGACTTTGGGCTGGCGAAGTTCTTGCAGGATGGGGGGACGTCAGAATGCATGTCTGCCATCGCCGGATCCTATGGCTACATCGCTCCTGGTATGTGCATGATCTGATTCTATTTTGGAAATATAACCTGATCTTGAAGTGTAAAATAGTGAACTTTGCTAGACTGCGTGTTCCTTCAGTTCACTATCCTTTTATGATAGTGAAGGGGATGAATGCTGCTGAAAGCGGAAACTGCGTTGATTGAGATCTAGTGCCTACAATGTCTCAACTCAAGGCATCTTCTTTGATGTTGCAGATAATTTTCGCCATTTGAGATGAAGCTATACTATCTTAGATCTTTGCAGTGTCAATATGTTCGAGTTCCATTTCAGAGCTGCAACTAGAGGCGGATGGAATTTTTCCTTGATCGATTGTACAATACAAAGTAGGCATGATTATATTAAGGAGAATCGTATTCTCCTTTACTTTCAGTAATTGGATTACATAGAAAACAGTCATTATGATCTGTATGCGTTAGTCCCTATTATAAAATTTTGTGCTATATTTATATTACTTGCAATGATCATTCTTTGATCCTAAAGTTTTCTTCTATCTGATTCTAAAACTGTTACTATGCAGAGTATGCCTACACACTGAAGGTGGACGAGAAGAGCGATGTGTACAGTTTCGGTGTCGTCTTGCTCGAGCTTGTGACCGGACGAAAACCTGTGGGTGAGTTTGGGGATGGTGTGGACATTGTCCAGTGGGTACGCAAAACCACGGACTCCAGCAAGGATGCTGTGCACAAGATCGTTGATCCACGGCTCACATCTGTGCCCTTGCACGAGGCGGCACATCTGTTCTATGTGGCAATGCTCTGCGTTGAGGAGCAGAGTATTGAGCGCCCCACAATGAGGGAGGTTGTGCAGATCCTCACTGAGGTGCCAAAGCCACCGGCGCAAGCGCCGACCAAGATGGATGCAGAGGGCTGTGACTGTGGTAGCAATATTGAGGCGGACGGTGAGGAACGACGACACGAGGTGGTCGTGCAGGTGGTGCCGCGGGATCTGCTGAGCATTTGAAGAGCTTTGTGGCGTGGTCAAGGTTGTTAGTTCAAGGTCAAGGGGATGTGATTAGGGTCTTTGGGAGGTTAAGGTTTTAGTCAAGGTTTTGCAAGGTATATAGTTTAGATGGGAGTAGTATGATTCGGTTGCTTGTTGTGGTTTAAAGTCTAGTTTTTAATCCTCTGCTTATGAAAGTATGGCTAAGTCTAGTTGAATTGATGGTGGAGAAATGGATATATATGTTCCCAAAATGAAGATGTTTTCTGAAATTACTGTGATTAAGGATTGAGCTCAGGTTGTTTTCCTTTTGGTTGTTGGAATAAGAACTATTCGTGGATAGCGTGTACCAGTCCATTTGAGTGTTTGATTTGATCCCGTTTCATCTGATTGGAATTCGAACGGGGATCAAAGTTGATAATGGAATATGGAACCGTTCGTGAAACCGGACAAGAATCGGTACTCTAGTCCAATTGGATGAGATAGTGATATCCACCTATGGACAAAGGGATGCCTCCTGCCTCCAGTATACATACATCCTACCCATATGATCCAAGGGCTGTGTCTCATGTGTGCATCCTTTTTGCACAATCCGAATATCTTCTCCATTTCCTAATCTCTCCCACGTCATTGTTTAGTTTTTATCAAAGTTATCGACGATCCATTGCCATTCTGTTCTTGGATTTAATTTATCGGAGACTTTTTTTAATAATTATTAAAAAACATGTACTTATTAATACTTCCAGATTCCCATCGTTCACGGCTGATCCGTTTTTGACTCGTTTTTGCGCCCAAGATCGACCTTTGTAGAGAGCCTAGGTGATAGTATGGTGCTTTGCATGATCTGGAGTGCGTGAGACCTTCTCGGAGGCGAGATCGAAGCACGCTACCGGAGACGTCCCGCTTCTTCACCGCACAAAGCGAAGGCGAGTATCCCCACTCATTCCATGTGTAGGTAGATTAGACTATCTCTTTTCATTTCCCATTTTTGATTTTTGCAATTTGATTTAGTTTTTAGTTTGATTCGATCATCGACCATTCCAGCTCCGATATGTAAGATCGGAGCTTTCCGATCACTTTCACTCACACCCAACCCTCGCTTCAAGCTCGTCAAACATTCTCCATCCTTCTTTCATACCAACCAACCTCAGAGTGGCATCAATCTAAATGTAATTAAAAGAAAATACCATCAATCGGCACCTGAGGTGCCGATTTGGGTAGCCCAGCCCAAATAGACACTTCAGGTGCCGATTTGGAATTTGCTCCCCAAATCGGCACCTCAGGTGCCGATTTTTCCTGTGTCCAATTTTGCATATTATTCCTCTCTTCCCCATTTTGCATATTATTCCCCTACTTTTATAAATAACTCCAAAATACTTATACAAATACTAAGTATATAATTTCTATGTACTAAAATTCTATCATTGTTGTATATTATTTTTTTTTATAGAAAACCCATTTATTATTTTTAAAATAAGTGTAGAATATGTTTTATCCAATATCTCATTAAAATAGGTGTACAAATTTGTAATAGGTGTATTTTACAATGTAAATGATCAATTGAAACTGAATATCATGTTATAAGAATTAATTAAATTTATTATATTAACAGTCTTATTATATAAGCACGATGTAATTTTCTATATAAAGTTTCATTATTTATTTATGATTTAAATTTAGAACATTTATTATTCGACATCTCATAAAAATCATATTAAATAGAAAATGAATATAAAGACATTGATAATGACATAAGTAAGCTCAACATTGTACATTATAACATTAATCATTTTAGGAAAATACAACTATTATAGTAAAATCATAAAAGTATAATAATTTGTTCAAAAAATAATATAAAATATTTTACAATATTATATGGTTTCCATATCCTAAAAAATCCTTTTAGACCTCCTCCTCCTCCACCTCCTCCTTTATCGTTTCCCTTGCCACCATCTCATGTCCTCTTGTGACTCTCTTCATGTGTCTTCTTCTTCTTCTTCTTCTTCTTCCGTTGTTGTTGCTACTGCTTGGTATACTATTCCCAATACATTGGAATGTGCTCAGGAGGATGCGACTTAGCTGATGACTTCCGTGGAGGTTCGGCTGATTGAGTATCTTGATCTCCCGTGCTCCTCACGCTTGTTGATTGCCGTGGTGGCTCTGATAGAAGAGGTTCATTGATCCTTACTCCCAGGGAGGGTATCCGAGACGACTCCTAAGGCTGTTGTGATATTATCATGGAAATACCAAAGAACTATCTCTCGAAGTCCGTTGTCTCAACTTGGAAAACACTGGAAAATAATCCGGTTTGAAGAGCTGTCGAATTGTATTGAGTAGACGGTGTAAGCTGGGAGGGTTCATAGTCAAATTAGCTTAAAGGACTAGCAAATAATAATCCTGCAAATTGTGTCTGACTCGAAGCTCTCGAAGCTCCTCCATATCATATGAGAATGAGATAATTACAGTGTATTAAATATTACAGAAGATAAACAAATATTTTTGGAAAGAGTCATTCAATAAAATAAGTTATTTAAACTTGAAGGTCCAAATCCGGCTTCATCATATTGCAACCCTACTACGCTATATTCTATGTAGCCCATACCTGAAAGATTTACCATATATTAGATGCCACATAAATCAGTAAGAGAATGATATAATTTCATAAATCAACTATTACAACCTGAAGCTCCGAAGCTTGGTTGATCTTGTGGGTACCCTTGCCTCTATAACCAGCATAAGTCATTCTGAATATATTTTCATTTTATTCAATATTTAATAATAAAGGTATTGAAATTGAGAAAATTATATAATGAATTTGTTGCAACATGAAGTCCGGAAAATTGGTTGCTCTTGTAACAACACAAGTCTACTATATCCTGATATATTTTGGATAACGAATTATTGCTATAGTCCCAAAAATTAATACTAAATTGAATTCTTTATAGATAAATAATTAATTGCAACTAGAAGTCGCAAACATTAGTGGTTGTTGTTGTGATCCCTCCGCTCTATATTATGCAAAGTTCATACCTATACGATTTGTATCATATAATTATAAAATTTAGTTGTCCAAAAGAGAACTAACTTAATTTGAATTTACAACAAAGAAATATAGAAACATGATGCTTCAGAAGGATGATGCTCTTGTGATGACATGTATGGCCGATCATATTGCTAGAATGGATACATCAGCGAGAACATATTGATTGTGTCATCAAAGTAAGTAATTGTATCTTCAACTTTTATCTTCATACTCAATGGCAAGTTTGCGGAGCAACTAATTTCATCCAAGCTGCTCCTTAATTGTAGAATCATATCTACCTGTTTTATTATGATATAACAAATTAATAGAATATAGTAAAAAATAAGGAGAATTAAATGTAACATACCATACATCTTTCTATTGGTCCATGTAGTTGGTAAGCTATTGTAGGAGGTGTAATTTGTGTTTGGATCCACCTTCTTGTTATAGTCCAGTACCATTGAATGTAAACATCATTGTTTGCGTCCCCATGCTCAAAATACAACTGCTGCTTCTCTATCCTCCCAACACCCCATGTATTGTCGATGTATAGTTGATGAATCTACGATTCTCATTCTTTATTCTTTTATTTTAGCTTTATCTTTTAGCAAAACTACCTGTAATTACATGTAAATATATAAAAACAAGCATGTCGTTGTTAATATCTCATAATGAACACCTATTTTTCCAAAATAAAAGAATGATGAGAAATAAAAAAAGAAAGATGTATTTAGAATAAATACAGAGTGACCCAAACTCCAAGAGAAGGTCAAGCTTTGACCTGATCGACAAGAAATAAATAGAGAGATAGGGTATAACGTTTATTGTACATATCACTTATATATGTACAAATAATTATTCATATTTATTTGATAAAAGTAGGAATACCATATTATTTTGGAACACCTATATATAGTCCTAATAATAATATCAAAATAAAATAAAAATCAGAAAACACAAAATAAAATAAAAATAAATCCATAATTCATTGAACAAAGGCCACATGTGTATATAATACTTATTTATTTAAACTCTTAATTTATAATAATCAAATAAAAATTATTTTACACTCCTAAACTATTTTTGTAAATAAATAAAATATAAAATAAAATGTATTTTTTCAAAAAACAAAAATGCCTATATATGATACATAGGTATATTGCAGATACATAATACTATATATTATATATACCATAATAAATTAATTCATAAAAATAATTAAGAATCACAGGAAAATAACTTGAAAATAATAAGCATTTTTCATTTTTACTACTTTTTATTTTAAAATAATTTACTATTTTATATTTAATATTCTTTTATTTTTGTAAATACTGCACTCTGATTGGTCCACGTCAGAAGGTTAACCTCGATCAACCTTCTCCTCCAGCTGACCCGAATCGATAGGACCTTCGCTTGACCCGATTTCTTCGAATTATCCAAACGGGTCTGGCATCAATCTGCCTCGATTCTACTGCCCGACTGCGCTCCTAGGATCAACCAGATCTGCTTAGGTTTCGCATCCCTCGTCGATCCTTCTAGGCCCTTAGGCATGTTTATATATACTCTCATACTCCTCCCGAGTTCCTTAGATCATGTCTCGCGCCACCCTCGCCCCCTAGTTAGCACCAACAGAGTGACGGTTGATCGTAGCATCCTCCGGTGCTTGGATTGGTGGCCGTTTGGCCGTAGCTCGCTTTGTGGCCATGTCTTCCGCCACGACCAGCCTCTTATGCCCGCTGCAGTAGGATCAAGGCCATAACTCCATTGTTCACTTCGCCTAACTTCGCTGTTCACATAGCACAGCAAGGTATCTTCGATCACTTCCATTTCCGCTCTTTACTCCGATTTTCCCTCACGGCCACTTCCGCCATATTTGCTTCGACCACCGGGTCGGAGCTCCCATCCTTCAGATCCAACCATTTATATCGACACCTCTGCTTATTGTCCATCTCCCTATGCAACCTGACCACCCTGGATATTTCTCACCAGAGAAAGATTAGGAACGAACTCCTCCCTAACTTCCGTCGAAGGTCATTTAGCATCCCCCCTTCTGCTTTCTTTAGTTCCAGCTGAAATAAACCTTAGTCGAAGCTTCGTATTCGAGCCATGCTTATCCTTGCAGGTCCAGGTACGCGGGGTCCCTGAACAGAGCCTCTACTACTTCGGTGGACCATCTCCAGGCAGAGCATCCTCATCCAGACCATCTGACCATTCACTCCTCCATTAGAACCCCTTGGTCGACGTGGCGTGCCATCATGATTGTGCTGGACCCCTTGGCACCTTCATCGGAGCTGAGGATCACCCTCCATGCTCGAGTGAAGTTCGTCTGGGTTGTGTTCGTCCAGCCTACTCCCCTGCCGTCCGATCTGGTGTCGTCACCCCATATCTGATTCAAGCCATCTGATAACATCTTATTCTGAAGCTTGGATCTAATCTGGGCCCTCATCTGTGCCGCTCGACAGATTCCATCCGTAAACCATTGGATCAGACCCTTCTATCAGATCTGACCGCTCACTTGTGCTACTAACCCGACCGTCAGGTCTCTTTTACAGAGCACATCAGGACCATACGTCAGAGATTAATCACACGTGTGCCACATGTCTACAAGGGTAAATTTCACCATTGACCTTGTCTTTTATGCTATTTCAGCTTAATCCAGTAATAATTAGTTAAAGATATTTGCAGTTTGGACCTTCTAGTTTTAGTTATTTGCATTTTAGTCCAGTCGAGTCTGAGTCACGTGCATCCCCATGTGCTACTTTGGATTATTTGCAGTTCTTACCCTGAACTCTGTATTTGTTATGGAATGAACTTCGTGTTTTGACATTTGTACTTATGCCCTTGTTCGTATGAGTCACCTGTAGCACATGACTTATGTGGATAATTTGCATAAGAGGCCCTTGAGTTTTAATACTTGTTATTCGCTAGGCCCTGGAACTTATTTTCTTTGTAGAAAGGTTCTTGTGAACTGTTTTTAACTTCTAGTGCTTTATTCATCACAATAAATAGGAAATTGACTCCAAAAATTACATAAAATTTTTGTGTGACTCTTGTTTGCATGTTATCTTGGTGGTAATTTTGGCTAGCTAATTTCTTTGTATTTTATATTATTAAAAATTCAAAAAACTATAAAAAGTGTCTTGTTTGTATTTGAAAAATTATAAAAATTCGAAAAATTACCTAAAAATTCTATAAAAAATACGGTAGTTGTCTTTTGTTGTCTTTTATCTACAGCATCAATTTCTTTTAAAAATACCTTATAAAAACCCTAAAAATACAAAACAACTAAAACCTCATTACAAATTATAATAAAATTATAGAAAAATAAAAAAAACTGATTTCAATCTCTGTTTGTAGATATTTTCTTATATCTTATCATAAAAATACATCCAAGAGTTTTAGTCATTTTAACTATTTTTAACTTGTGATTTACTCCTAGTTGTGCATTGTTTACCCTTCTTGCCACTGTTTGATTTTTAGAAAATCCCAAAAGAATTTTAAAATTCTACAATAATTACCAAAAACAATTTAAAACCTATAAAAATCAAAAATATGTTTATTATAATTTTCTGATTATTTTGTATATATTAGAAAAATATAAAAAGCGTTTGTGAGTGCTTTGTGCATATTGCTTTTATTTTGAAAATTTAAAAATCGCAAAACTTAAAAATCATTAAAAATATTTTTATTCTTGAAATCTGACTACTACGTTTTTAAATCGTGCTCTTTGTGTTCGCCCTTGGTCGCTATACCAGGTAAATAAAATAGCGAAGCTGCTTACATTATTTGCCTTATCTTTTAGTGGTTTGATTTTCTTGTTGACCAATTTAATTGATTGTGGACAGCAACAATTGATTTATTTATTTCACCTTAGTTGATCAAAAACTTAGTCATCAAAATGGCGCCAATGCTAGGGAGCATGACTTAGTAGTTGATTTTATTTATTTATTTTTGTATCTATCTATCTTTTATAACTATTTTATGACCATCTTCTATTTCACTTTTTGTGCGAGGAACTGCCTGGAGGACGAGCCAGTTTGCTTTGGAGGGGCCTGCATCTGAGGAGGAGCAGAGGAGCAGAGGAAATAGTTATCATAGATAGATTTGTGAATATTATTGTAATAACTTAGAACTGTCTGGACACTTGGACACTTGGATTTTTCGGGGTCTGTTTCGCCAAGTGCCAGTGCACTCGTGGGACCTCATCGTAGCTTTTCATGATTTTTCACATTTATTTGATTTCCTAGGATTTGGGCCCTAGATTTAACATTTCTATTTGCTTGAGCTCGGTAATTAGCTAGGTTCAAACACCCTGATAGACTATCTATTCCTATAGAACATAAATGGACTTAGTCAAATAAAAGAAAAAGTTAATTTAATTGCTTAAGAGACCACGTGCCGAGAGAGATCATATATAGCGCTTGCAGGACCCACTGTGGTTGGCACCGATCAACCTCTAAGATCGGACTCAGGTATCTTTTCTGATTAATTAACTACCAGTTCTTCCTGTTAATAGAAGTTGCTCATCTTAGGGACGATTTCCTTGTACATCATATAGGTTAGTTTATTTCTGTCTTTTAATTTATGTGTGGATCACCCATGCATGTAGATTGCTGGAGCAAGGTACGCATTTCTATCTTTGAATGCATCACAGTGTTTGATCGCGCATCGGCTTTTTCATCTTCCTCCCCCAGTTTTCTTGGACTTGGATAAAAGGGAAATCGGAAAATTCGTTAGATGTTGCATTAAATCATAAAAAGACATAAAAAATGATAGCCAATAAAATCTAGGACTGCTAAAGAAAACTTGATCTAAAACCGAACTTCACTAAAAATCTTTGTTTCAGGGAGAGTTACCCCCTCATTGTCTGATTTATCTGTATAGAGAGAGAGAGCCGCACACTAGGATAGAGACATGCCTAAACTCTCTTCAGACTATCGATTTTATTGATTAGAGATTTTCCAGTGAGAGTAGCCGGTAATTGGTTCGGACTTCCTTAGCAGATTGGGTAAGATCGGGTAGCCGGTAAACAGTCCGCATCCATACTGGCTGGAAATAACTAGTCATAGAGCTTGGGCCAGTCTCCTGGGAGCATCGGGCTCATAACATCTTGCTTAACCGCTCTGATAGATTGGATGTTCACCTAATAAAATTTGATAAGGTAAACGACCGAGCCTTTACGGTCATCACATTGAGTTACATAGGTGAATTGGGGGTTTGATTTCTAATCTTGTTTGCGTCCCAGATCTACTCTTCATAAATCCCCACTTCATGATGATGGGAAGGAGGTCCCTTAGGCTGCCTATGGTAGCATCGCTTTTCAGCACTCCTTCTCGTTCATCTAGGGTGGCTTCAAAGAGCTCATACCCGCTCTCTGAACCCAAATTCACCTCCACCATGTTCCCCCTATACCACCCTTATTCCACACTTGAGGTACCAGTACAGAGGCCAGCATAGCTATATGTTCACTTGACAACACCTCAGCTAGGGTCTCTTACCTTTGTAGAGACCTGTGACATGGCCACCAGTGGGGGAAGGACTGATAATCGACCACAAGGATCTACATTTGTATTGGACAAGCCTGCCATCAACAACACGCTACTAGCCTCCTTGGAGACCATGTAGAGATAGATCAGGGACCAAGGAGCATTCATGGTAGAGGTGAGGAGAGAGCTCATGCAGATGAGAGACAGGCGAGAGGAGCTGTAGAGACCAACTGCCGGTGGAGAGATACCCAGAGCTGAGGGATGAGACAGACGTTAGGATGAGCCACAGGAGCCAGCCAGACCAGCACGCATGATGAGGCTGAGCCACAAGAGCCAGCCAGACCAGCATGCATGATGAGGCAGTTGCACAATCCTGGTGCAACACTCA
This sequence comes from Ottelia alismoides, assembly GCA_037367405.1. Classification (NCBI taxonomy): domain Eukaryota; kingdom Viridiplantae; phylum Streptophyta; class Magnoliopsida; order Alismatales; family Hydrocharitaceae; genus Ottelia; species Ottelia alismoides. The sequence continues at coordinate 372,009 of JAZKJV010008411.1, forward strand.
CCCACAGATAGATCCGGCTGCCCTGATCATTGGTGACTTCGAGCTTTGCCCCCAGACCATTTAGTTACTGCCCAAGTTCCATGGGCTAGCCACTGAGGAGCCCCATCTCTATCTACAGGAGTTTGAGATGATATGTAGCACCGTCCATGATAGATTTATGGGAAAAGGATACCATCAAGCTGATTGCCTTCCCATTCTCTTTGATTGACATAGCAGTCTACTGGCTGAAACACCTAGGGAGGGTGGTTACTACTTGGGAGCAGCTCTAGACTGAGTACTTGAACAAGTACTATCCACTCGCCGGACTAATGAAACGAGAGCTATGATCAACAACTTTACTATGATCCCGAATGAACAGTTCCATGAAGCCTGGGATCACTTTAGAGAGTTCATCAACAAGTGTCCCCACCACGAGATCAACAAGCCCAACCTCGTCCAGAGTTTCTTTTATGGGCTGACACCTGAGCTGCAGGGTCTTGTGAACGCCTCGTGCGGAGTTTCATACTTCGCAAAGGATGAAGATCAGGTCTGGTCATCTATGAGGAGATGGCAGAACTACTGATAATCGAGAAAAATAGAGGGTCGTACAGTTTCACAAGGCGAAACCGCAGTTGGTGTGTTGACCACATACAATTCCCATATCAATCAGCAGATAACCCACACAATAAATAAAAGCAATGAAGTGCACACAGTGAGTTAGAATTTATTATTCTTTACTACAAGATGCATAGCGAGTAAACAAGTAGAGGTCGAACCATAGAGAGCAAAAATGTGTAGCCTATGGTTAATTATGTCTAACCATGTCAAATATCCTGTATATACATATATTTATTTTGTGGGTTTGTATTTTTTATATATTATTTTTTTATATTTTATTTTTGTTTTATATTTTTGTATTTTGTTTTTCATTTTTTAATTTTATATTTTTCTTTATATATTTTCAGATTTTATATTATCATTTTCTTTTAATATATAAGGATAATTTAGCTATATATAAGGGTATATATACAATATAGAGTAATATATTTACAAATACTAATAAATATAAATAAAATATAAAATATTTTTTTGTATTTTATACATTTTTCTAATTTTTGTAATCTTTATGGAATTTTTGCTAATTTTTATGTATTTTAAAGTCAAACCTAAATTATCCAAAATTAGGGATTTTATACATATCTGAAATTGATTTGAATTTTAAAAATATGAAATTAGGTCAAAAATTACTCAAATCATATTTAATATATAAATATTTATATAAAGAAAGTTATAAAGCAGAAAAATAGATTTTTGGATTTTTATATTGATTTTTAGATTTTTATGAAGGATTTGGGATTTTTCGATTTTTAAGAATTTCTTTTTCCATTTGTTGTAAATTTTGTTCTGGAGTTAAAATTGGAAAATATACAATTTTTTTGAATTTTTCAAGTTATTTTATATTTTTTGGTATTTTCTAATCTAGACAGTACAAAAATAAGCTCCTTTTGATTTTTAATAAATGGATGAAATGCCCAAAAATGTAAAATAAATTTATGGCGTGAAAGCTCATGGCAAGATGCATCTATCCCTATTTTTGCGATTTTTTAGGAGCACATAACTATTTATAATAAATGGATGAAATACAAGAAAATAAATATCCTAGCAGGGGCATATTTGCAAATAAGATAAACAACATGGGCTTAGATGGAATTTTTTAAATGAAAATAAGATAAACTATTTAACAATTACAAAAACCGTTAAGGGAATACATGCAATTTTTCCAGCTCACATGGGACGACACGTGAGCTGAGCTGGACTAGACTCAAACGTGATTAAAATAAGTACAGGGGCCTCTTTGCAAAGTTTTCAATTTTTTTTAAATGTTACACTTTATTCACAAGACTAATTAATAAATACCAAAAAAGTGAGGCAAAGAAATGTAAGTTACCCCATTTATGCGCGCCATCAGACGGTCGAGCTCCGTTCACTAATACACATTGCGTGATCTGGACGAGCGATACCCCTTTGGTGATGGTCGCTCAGGATCTGATCTTGGACATCAATCAACGGCTGAAGGAAGCAAGGCAGGGATGGCTGAGATTAGAACTAGGACCGCTCCCTTCATCGGATGGTAGCTGCTTCGCGCGAAGAACAGGGAAGAAGGTGTTCTTCCACGAACTTTGCACGATGATTCCTCCTTTCCTCGATGGTGTATGATGGATCTCTTTGGCTCTACGCCTCAAGGGAACTCATCCACGTCGATCGAGGTACTCCAAAAGATCCAGAACCCAACGATGGGGGTCCTAGCACATCAAGGAAGATGGAGCACCTAGGGACCCTCGTCCTGGTGCTATCAAGTTCTAGAGGGGTGTCCTTTTTACCATGGCACCTGCACAAAATGGCACTATGGATCGGGGCAAATCACCTTGACAATTTTTGAAGCTGAAATACGGAAGGAATGAAGGTAGTGATAAAGGTCCGGTGAACAACAGAGGTAGACCTTCGATTCGCGAATCGAAGAACCAATCCGGTCGGCAGGGTGGTCGGATTAGATGGAGAAAATGCAGGGGGAGATGATGGTTGTGATCAAATAGTTGAGGATAGATCTGAGCGTGGCAAAATAAGGCTACAACTCAAGAGCTACGACGAGGGTGTTTTGCCTAATCTAATCTAACTACTGATTGGAATGCGAAGATAAGGACTGGAATTAAAAGATGAGAATAAAAGATACTTAAAACAGAGGAAAAACTAAACTCTTATACCTGAGATGGGCTCAGGGAGCAGGGCATACCGGAGCACTGCCGTGGACCTCCCATTCTCCCCACTCCTTGGCTTCCAATCAAGGGGGAAGTCGCTGCTGTCACCGGTGGTTCATGCACACACACGAGATTGCATGTAGGAGCTCCAAGAGGGAATAAAAGAGGAAGGAGGAAGGGGATACTTTATTTATAGACAATGGGTTTGAGTCATCTTGGGCGGGGTTATTGGCATGCTCGAGGCAGATTGAGGGGATCTAATGATCCCACGAGATAGATCGATGTGAGGTGGAAAAGTTTCGTGTAGCGCTCGAGGTGGAAGGACCATCAGGGAGGCATCAAAAATCGGAGAAGAGGGTCTCAAGGTTCTGACAGGGGTCAGAGTTGAAAAATGGGGAGTTGACTGAAGTCAAGGAACGAGGCGCATTGATTGGTCCATGTAGGCGCGCTACAAGACAAAACTACCTCTTTATTCAAAAATAATTATTTAAAAATAGTAATTGATTTTATTAGTTTTTTATTATAAAAATAAAAAATGTTTATTTTTTATATGTAGTATTTTATGATGATTTTTATTTATTTATTTGATGTTATTTATATAGTTAATTTTTAGGGTTATATTTACAGGTATATTTATCTATATTTTGGCTATTTTATTTTTATTTTATATATTTTATTTTATTATTTTATTCTATTATTTTTATATATTTATAACTTATTTTTAGGTACATAAATATATTTTTATTATATTTTTATGGTGTTATTTGTATACTTAAATAAATAAGGACGTATATTATATAGGTATACTTATATGTATTTTATCTAGGTATTATAAATATTATTTTATTTTAATGTATTTTCTTAGGTTTTATTTTGGATTTATATTTTTAATATAATATAAATAATAGTTACAAGAGTATAAAAATATAAAAGAATAAATAATGAAAGAATGGATTTCACTTTTATTTATATACAAGTATTATTATAGGTATTTTGTCTATATATTTAGATATATTTATTTATTTTGTGTTTTTTGTGATTTTATTCTAGTTATAATATGTACATATGTTATAACTAATATATATAAAATTATAAAAATATAAAATTATTGAAATAATGAAGAATGAATAAATTGAATATTATATTCGTGTCTGTTGTACAATGAGGGTCCAAAACCTAACTTTCACATCTTAACTCCAAAAATTATGAAACCACCTCCATTAAATAGCTTATGAAGAGTTATATACAATTAGAGTGATTTTGATACATTTTGAATTTTTATTTGGAAGATATGGGTTTGTGAAGTTGGGATTTTGGCATTTATTTTGTACATAAAATGTACAATGTGTGTTATTTTGTGCAAATTCAATTTTGTATTTTTATTTACATTATTATCTACAACTTTAATATTCACAGTTTTTATTTGATAAATAAATAATAAATAATAAAATACCTATCAAAAATAGCTTTATTGAATGAATAAAAGAATTGGGTTTTTATTGTATTTTTGGCCCTTATCTCCCCCTACTTTATTCCTTGTCGACCAACTCAATTCTAGATTTGGTCTCGGGGTTTATGGTCATAAAATACCTTTAGTATTTTATTCTCTTTCTTTTATTACCTTTATTATATAATTTTGGCATAAAAACAATATTATTTACACAATAAATGCAATAAATGATGAATGCTATTTTGTACAAATTAATGATATTTCCATGCATTAGCTAGGCTTTTTAAGGCCAAAATGATAGAATAAAGGTGATGATATGGAGATTCATCACCCCATTTACATGCCTTTGCTAGTCCCTAGCAAACACTTATGAAATACGTATAGAAAAAGAAAAAAACAAAGAAAAGAAAAAAAATAAAATGGATTAAGTTTGATTATCAAGTTTGTCTTCACAAAATCAAAGTTTGGAGCCTAAGTCAGACCTTTATGCTTTTAGTGCGGGTGGAACCTTATTGGGAATCAGATTTGAAATCCAACAGCCTTCAAGAATCCCAAAACTCTGCTCAAGTCTCCTCAATAGCCAGGTCAAAATACTTCATTCATAGCAAACCCTTATGACAATGAATCTAACTGGTACAATATATGTGATAGTGGATCCTCCCAACTAAAATGACGAAGAGACTAACTTCTCCAGCATGACAAACTGGTGATTCCCCAATCCAGCAACTCCTTCCTCGAGGAGCGGGGTATTCCCTTCTAAGTTCAAGTGGCAACCAACTCAAGAGGAGGGGGTGAAGAGAAGAATGGACGGTAGCCAGTGTAGCTACCTATCCTAGGATGCAAGACTAGTGTAGTCAAGTCATCCAGCTTCAGGCTCATATGATATGACTTTGAATTTCAAGCTTGCTTATTAAATTACAAATATGTACACTCGGCAGGCATTTTATTTAAAATCAAGCCTGCTGATGACTGAGTTTTTCAGAGGGTCTAGATATCTCACAAGGCGAGACATCAAGTCGCTGAGTCGACCACTCCAAAATACCCAGATCAATCAACAGTTAACCCACAATAAATATATGCAATGAATATCCAAAAATGTGGAGTTAAAATTTATTATAACTCTACATATAAATGTGTATAGGTGTAAGTACAGGTAGAGGTCGAACACTGGGAGGCGAAGGGAATGTATGTGATGTATCATGTATTCAATCCATTGTTCATGTGCATTTATTGTTTTTGTGGGTTTTGGATTTTATATATTTTTTTATTTATTTTTTATAATTTTTATTTGGTTTTTATATTTTATAATTTTTTTATTTTCTTTTTATATTTTTAATTATATAATATATAGATATGTATATATAAGATATATATATATATATGTATGTAAAGATATATATATATAATATATATATATATATATATGAAGAGAGAGAGAGAGGGGGGGATAATATAGTATATATATATATATAGACATAAATACTTAAATTATATATAGATATAAGTTTTTTAGCTTTTTAATATTTTTAAATTTTTTTATTTTTCTGGAATATTTCTAATTTTTATGTATTTTTTTTAATTTCAAAAATGTCCACAATATAGGACTAATTACATACCCGAATATAATTTGGGTTTTAAAAATATAAAATAAAACTCCAAAATTATCCAAATTAATTTTCATATATAATAATAATATATAGATAATTATAAAAGAGAAAAATGTAATTTTGGTATTTTTTTAAGGATTTTTCTATTTTTTGTTGGATTTTGGAAACTTTCTGATTTTTTTATTTTTCTTTTTCATATTTTTAGGGTTTTCAATTTCTAGACTCAATTTATATATTATTATACTATATATATTTTTTTTGGAATTTTTCAAAAATATTTTATAATTTTTTTGTATTTTTTAAATTAGACAGTACAAAATTGACTTCTTTTTCATTTTTAATAATTAGGAAAAATGCGAAAAAATGCGAAATAAAATATGGGCGAGAAAATACAGGGCATGAAGCATTTAACCTAATTTTTGTGGAATTTTAGAAGCATCCTAGGTATTTTTAATAAATAGATAAAAGACTTACAAATAATTAAACTTGGCAGGGGTGTTTTTGCAAATAAAATACATTCCGGGGGCATCAGTGCAAAAATTCCAAAAGAAATAAACATTTATTTAAACTTTCGGGACTATTTTACAATATACAAAAACCGCCAGGGCATTTGTGCAAATTTCACGCGCCTCACGTGGGACTGCACGTGAGGCGCGGAAGGACCTAAATGCAATTCTAATAAATCCAGGGTCCATTCTGCAAAAACTCCAATTTATTTACAACGTACTATTTATTTTACAAGATTAAAAATTAAATACAAAAAGTGCGGGGGTTAAATGTGCAAATTACCCCCAAAGGCGCGCGATCCAACGGTTGGGCTTCGTTCACTTGACACGCGTCGCCACCACGAGAGACGATGACATTTCGCCGATCTACGGTGGAGATTAGATCACTCGCGTGATCTGACGGTCTGAGCGCAAGAGGATCGGACGACTGTCATACGACTTGGACCTTCATCTTCATCCAACGGCGGGGAGCACACATGCAAGAACAGGGAAGAACGTTCGCCGGGGCGAGCTTCTTCCTCCTCGATCTCGCTCTCCCGCCGATCATCGCTGCATCTGAGGGTCCCACTGGCTTCCTGGCAGGTGGCTCTAGCTGCTGGAGGTGTCTGATCGGACGGAGGTGCACTGGAGCGCCACCACGACGTCGGAGAAGTCGAGGGGCTCCAGGTACCTCCAATGAACTCTGAAAGCGTCTCTTGGAGCTCCTCTTTGCTCTTAACCTGCTCAGGAAGAAAGCTTGGCTCGAGGCGATGCTCCTCGGCCCAAAATCTGAAGCTGTTAGTGCAAAAATGGATGAGGGCGGCGATGCTCCGGCGAAGCGGAGGAGAGGAGCATCGATTCGCGGATCCAGATGGGGACCCGGTTGGACAGGGTGGCTGGGAGGTGGAGAAGGCGTAGGGGAACGAAATGATGGTGGAAGGGTGGTCGGAAGACAGTCGGGGAACGGTGGTGAAGTCGCTCCGGCGAACTTCGATTCGCCTAATCTACTTATCTAAATGCAAAATAAAATGCAGAAATGAAATGCAAGAATAAAAATCTACCTAGAAAAGATAAATGCGCAGCTCTTAGACCTGGGGGCCTCCAGGGAGCAGGGCGACCGCCGGAGCGCCGCCGCGACAAAACTCTCCTCCTCCTTGGGCCGAACCGAGGTGTTGGGAAGCGTCTCCTGTCACGAGGGCTCCACAAGGAGCTGATTCAAGCTCATTGGGAGGAATAAAATTGGCCAAATTCGGCCAAGGAGGAAGAAGAAGTTATTTATAAACATCCATGGAGCCCTTTATTGACTGGCTAAAATCGAAGAATCGGTGGTATGTACAAGGGATCCAAGATCTCGGCGAGAATCATGGATGATCAGAGCAAAAAATCAGTGAAGAGATCGACGGTGACGGAGCACTGATGCGAGCAGGAAAAATGCACAAAATTGGGGGAAAAGACACGTCTGACGGGAGTCAGAGGCGCAGGGGGAGTTGACCGGAGGTCAACTTTCACTGGCCCCTGATTGGTCCACATCGGACCGATCTTGACCCATTTATTACACGTGTTAAATGAATTAATTAGAATTTACTTATAAAATAAAAAATGTTTATAAATTAATGTAGTATTTATTTATGATTTTTATTTATTTTATTGAAGTATTTTATTACAGTTTTATTAAAATAATGTATTTATAATTATATTTATATATATTTATTTTCATTTTGTTTATTTTATTTTATTATTTTATTTTCTTATTTTATAAATTTATAACTTATTTTTATGAGTCTAAATATATTTTTATTTAATTTTTATGAGTTTATTAAATTTTTAAATAAATGTGTATATGTATAAGTAGTTATTCTTATTGGTATTTTACCTATATATTATATACATTTTATTTATTTAATGAATTTTATTTGTTTTTATTTTGGATTTGTATTTTCAATAAGTTATATGTAATATATACATTGTTATATAAAACTATAAATGAATAAAGAATAAAAGAATTAAAATCCCTTTTTATTTGTACACATTCTTAACATAGGTATTTTGCCTATGTATTACATAGGCTTATTTTATTTTACAAATTCTTTTTAGTTTTCTTTTAATTTTAATATGTACATGTATTATATACATTATTTACAAAATTCTAAAAATATGAATTCATAAAAATAATGAATATTGATAAAATGAATATTTTAATCAGGTATTATGTACAAGGTGGGCCAAAAACTTAACTTCTACAGATGAACTCCAAAAATTATGAAACTAATTTTATTAAATAGTTCTTGGAATGCTATATACAATTAAAGGTGAGTTTGGGTGATTTGGAGTTTTTATTTGTAAGATATGGGTCTGTGAAGTTGAGATTTTTTGCTTTTTATTCTGGGTATGAAAAGTACACTGATGTATTATTTTTACACAAACTCAATTTTGTATTTTTATTTACATTATTATCTACAACTTTTATGAACAAAGTCTCTTTATTTGATGAATAACTAATTATGTACAAAATAGGTGTCAAAAATGCATAAATAAATGAAGAAATAAATGAGGTATTTATTGTATACTGGCCCTTATCTCCCCCTACTTTATTCCTTGTCGACCAATGTCATGCTGGCCTTGGTCTCGGGGTTTGGGTTATAAAATATCTTCAATATTTTATTCCTTTTTTTCTTTTCTTTATTCTATAATTTTGGCATTAAAAACCTTATTTTATGTACAATAAATATAATAAATAATGAGTGCTATTATGTACAAATTGATGCTATTTACATGCATTTGTTGGGGTTTTTAAGGCCAAAATGATAGAATAAAGGTGATGAAATGGAGATTCATCACCCCCCTATACTTGTCTTTGCTAGTCCCTAGCAAATACTTATGCAATAAGTACAAAAAGAACAAAGAATAATAAGAAAAGAAAAAGCAAAATTAAAGAATTTAAAGAATAAATTGAATTGATCATGGTTATTAAACTCATCTGTACAAAATCAAAGTTTGGAGCTCAGGTTAGACTTTGGTGTGAGAATGTGCGTGGAATCTAGTCGGGAACCAAATTTAAAACACAACAGCCTCTGAGAGTCACAGAACTCGGTTCAAATCAACTCAATAGCCAGGTCAGAACTAGCCTTCATCATACGCAAACCCTTATGACTATGAAGCTGACTTGTACGGTGTAAGTGATGGTGGCTCTCCCCAACTGAAATGACAAAGAGACTAGCTTCTCCAGAATGACAACCCAATGATTCCCTAATCCAACAACTCTTTCCTCGAGGAGCAGGGTATTCCCTTCTAAGTTCAAGTGGCATCCAACTCAAGAGGAGGAGGTAGAGAAAAGAATGGACGATAGCCAGTGTAGCCACCTATCATGGGATGCAAGACCAGTGTAGTCAAGTCATCCAGCTGCAGGCTCACACGGTATAACTTTGATGCTCAAGCTTGCTTATTTTCTATATACATACTTTGCAGGCATTTTTATTTTTTTACAGGCCTGACCATTTTTTTTCAAATACTATTCACAGCAGCATTTACATAAGGAGTTTTTCCTCTTGAGCTAGAAGACTATCCCTCTTTTGAAGCTTTATCGCAACCCACAATCTCCTGTCTTTAGACCTCATGGCTATTGGACCAGGTTGGGGTGCACTTCCCTCCCTAGACGAGGACGAATGTTTCCACCCGTGTGCGTCTCAGACTGGAAAATCCATCCCCCTCACCACTCCAACTGGGTTAAGCCAAGTGAAAGGTGCAAGTGTCCAAGTTAGGTCACGGTCGGCAAGAGTCGTACGTGTGTCTCAAAAAGTTCTAGTTAGTCCACTGAGGTGACTTGAACCCAGCCCTGATTTCTCAAAGAATTAAGTCTGAATAGACCTGAAGTACCTTAAACCTAGTTCCCATAAGGTTCCAGTGCAGTTAGGTGCAGTAAGGTCCAACCAAGCTCCAATCTTCGACTTTATTGGACTAGTTCAAACATCAAGCTCAATCAAAGAATATAAATGCTATGCAAATGATATTTACAAATATGCAAAGAATAATGCAATTTTTCAAAGAATTTTGAAATCAAAGAGATAAATTTTTACACAAAGAATTTTTGCAAATAATTTTGGCACTCAAAGTATAAATATGTACTGCTATTTACACGGGCGTGCCGCTTTATTTTAATGATTTTTAAAGAATTTAGAATTTAGTTTTTATTTAAAGGTATATATGTACACTTGTTAAAGAATTTTGTTTATTTTTATTTTTATAATAATATAGTATTGTAGTTATTTATTACATGTGACTATTCCTCAAACTTATTTGACACAAATTTTTCAAACAATTTTTGAAAACCATAGTCAAAATAAATTTTACAAGTATTTTTACAAACATGTACACACATTTGAAAATCATTTTGCAAAGGTTTTTCAAAACAGTATATATAGGTTTTTCAGGATATTTTTGCAACTATTTTTCAAACCATTTGCAAATCATTTTTCAAACATTTTATTTCACACAAAGAAAAGAAATTTTTACAAACCACACATTTTTACACAGGTTGAAAACATGTAACAAAACGTTTTCAAAATAGTTTTCAATAAATGTTCACGAAGATTTTCACACTATTTTTCAAATATTTTGCAAAAAACATTTTCACCTAATTTATTAATCAGTATATACAAAAAGAATTTGAGGTATACTCACATCTCTTTTTATTAAGGGTTTTTTAATGAATTTAAAGAATTATTAGCCATATTATTAAGAGAATACGAAAGTACGAGTTATGGCTAAAGTATATACATGGTATATACGACCCCCCTATACTTAGCTTGAGCTATGTCCTCATAGATCGGAAAGAAAAGAGAAGACATAACTCGTACTGAGTATAGACAAGTCTAAATAATATACGAATAAGAGATGAAGGAAATAGAAGTTGACTGCTCCCCTCTATACTTAGGATCAAGTAAGCCTAAGTATAGCAGACTGTACACAAATTAGGGAGGGTCAAGGGTGGGAATAAACAGATGAACAACTCAGGGGTGCACCCCCCTATACGTAGGACAAAGGACGTCCTTAGTACAGAAATCTGACACAAAGGGCGACACCTTTTAATTAGATACAAAATATAGAAAAGGAAAAGAAGAAAAGAAGAAAAGAGAGATATATACAGATAGATGAAAACGATCGTGGAGAATATACGCATCACTCCCCCTATACTTAGGGTGAGATATCCCTTAGTATAGGCAACAACAGGAGTGACAAAACTGAACAAGGAAAGAACAACACGGTGTGTTCCACTATACTTAGGACAAGGTACGTCCTAAGTGTAGACATAAAGATGTGGCGATAGATCTGGGGCACACAGAACATACGGGAGAAAGAATGGAAAAGATACACATATATACAAGCGGTGAAAAATTGGTGGAGTACAGGACGGTATCTGGCAAGTGAGTACCGTACTCTCGTCGTCGTCTCCCTGTGAGACCGAGGACGCAATCAGAAGGTGAAAAGACACCCCGATATGCAGTCAGGTGGGTGTCTGTTACCGGGGACACACAGATCAGAAAGTTGGATATCAGGTCCGGTAGCATGAAGCAGATGATCGGCTCATATGGTCATCATGAGGGAATATAGCCGTGGTCATCATGAGGGAATATAGCCGATACTGTAAGACCCGGAGGAAGAAAGAATAGTACAAACTCCTCCGGTCAATCAGAGTCTCAGATAGATCGGAAATAAAGCTTACGAGACTGTGTGATGCACGATGGTGATATAATCTGAAAGTCACAAGAATACACCGGGCAACACACTGTAGCTCACTCCTGCGAGGGTCCTCAAGGTGAGCAAAATCAGAGAATAATCAGAGTACTCGGCTCCGTGCTCCATCAGATAGGAGACACAACCAGGGAGGAGACCGGGTAAAAAGCTCAGAAGACTCAGCTTCGTGCTCACTTAGATAGGAGACACCAGAAGTGAAACCGAGTGCCTACAAGGTGATGTACCCTCTCGCAGATAACCCTCGGGGAATGGTACATACTAGTCAATGAATAATCAGAAGCTCACCCTTCCGAGGGTTGTCAAGGAGAGCGGGCTCAAAGGAGACTGATCCATTAGACAGATCATAGAAACGGTCTCAGTAGGCGACAGATCGGCTACCAGCAGAAGAAACCGTCAAATCAAGAAAGTGTGGTAGCGTCCCGCAGATAACCCTCGAGGAACGTGCTGCCGGCTAGGCATGAAAATAGCAGATATCAGAAGCTCCACCTTGCGAGGACCATCAAGGTGAGCAGACTCAAAGCAGTCTAATAAGATCGGTCCCATGATCCACAGATCGGATACACAACTCAAGATGGGACCAAAAATCATATATATCAGACGACTCGGTTCCGTGCTCCGCAAATAGGAGACACAGTCAGCAGTGGGAACCGAGCGTAAAGAGAGTGTCGCAGTCTCCCGCAGATAGTCCTCGGAGAGTACTGCGCTCTAGGCAAGGAATAGTCAGAGTGTATCTCTACCTTGCGAGGGTCGTCAAGGAGAGACGAGGGCTCAAAGGAGCCGGATCCATCAGACGAATCCACACAAAAATTGTGGCCTCGGTAGTCGACAAATCGGCTACCAACAAAAGAGACCAATCAGATCGGAAATATGTCATAGTCTACCGTAGTTAACCCTCGGGGAGCTACGAGGTAGGCATGGAATAATCAGAAAAGTGGAGCTCTGCCTTGCGAGGGCTGTCAAGGAGAGCGGACTCAGATGAGTCTAGTACATTGGCCTCGCGTACAGACAAGTCAGGTACACAATCACAGGGGGAAGCCAATCAAGCATATTATCTGACTCGGTCCCAGGCCCCATCACAATGGCGACCTAAGCAGTGAATGAAACCGCAGTCCTAGAAATTATCGCATTCTCCAGCAGATAATCCTCGGGGAGGAATGCGAGCTATATCAATGAAGGTCATGGGAATGCTGGCAAGTCATCTCAGGTCCTCAAAATCAATAAATCACTCAATCATCCGGAGGGCATAAGATCATGCAAGGGAGCAAATAATCATGTCATTCACCAAACATCCCTTGGGTCAATCCTGTCAGCTGAGATGGCACGAAAAAAAAAGTTAGGAATCCTCTAAGTGCCAAGATGGATTAGAGAGTCAGGAGATCAGGATGGGTCAAATAGGAAGATAAGAGATCATGTAAGATCCGCACACCTATATCAGGAAGTCCAAATCAGAATAATCATTCAATCCTCAAAATCAAGATGGGTGGAACCTCAAGATAGATAGATCAATCAATACTCATGAACTCTTCATCGAATCATCGCATCATATTACATCCTTAATCCAGTGTGCAAGAACTAAAATTCCTCATAATGCATCACACCTCTGCTCTATGCATCATCAAAAATCCCTCAAGAAGCCCATATGCATGTTCAAAGACAAATCCATCACATCAATCTCAACATCCTCAACATCATTGGCCCGTCTTACACAGATAATCAAGGTAATCATGGAATCCTCTATGCGGGCCTCTTTAATATGCACAGCATTCCCGGGTAAGGAGAGATGATACAGAGGACACGAGGAAGATGGGATAAGAAGGGTACACAATGGGGTGGAGAAGCTGATTGAGCGTGCGTGCCAATATCATGGGTGGTAGAAAGGTGATACAGAGGGAACGAGGAGGGCGGGCTAGAAGATCGGTACATAGACAAAATTGGGTGTTCCACACAAGGCGGAAACACCGTCAAAATTGCAGTCCGAAGAGCGGTCTCTCCCCGAACCAGAGAAGATGGTACGATGGATACGTAGAATATGGTGAAGAAGAGGGAAACAAAGGATTTGGCGAAGAATGATTGAGCTCAAGCGCCAATATCACGACTCGATGCAGATGAGGAGATATATGTATAAGAGAGGTAGAGAGACTCAAAGATAAAAATGCATGACTCACACGGTGGGACCGACTACTCTAATAATGAATGAACAACACAACGAACTCCAAGTCACATCAAGACACAAGGCAAACTCCCAATTCACCTACTCAACACCGTGGGACCATCGGGTGACGGTCATTTATCTTTTAGATTTTAGAGTTAGGTGAGATCACAAAAATTGGTACAATCACTTAGGAGGCTTGATAGGATTTGGGTTCTACTCCTTAGTGTGTACGTGAGCACTTAAAACGCATCCAAGGAGGGGTTACTCTCCCAAGACAAGGAATCCATTTTTATTTTAGGTCCAATAGAGTTAGCAGTCCCAATTTTATTTAAGTTATCACTTTTTTTTTTGGGTATTTTCAATGCACGTGCTTATCGAGTTCCAATTTCCATTAAGCATCCTAGGTTGGCAAAATCAGAGGGAGAAGATCGGAAAAGCCATGCAAGTCGGAAAACAATGATGCATGCCAAGTAAGAAGACTTACAGTGCCTCCAGCTCTCTCCATGCGGGATGCATAACAGAATTTGAAACCTATGCTATATGCAAATGCAAGCCGAAGAAATCCCCTAGGTTCAGAAGTTGCTATATTGTGAAGCACCACAAGTCGCTCATCCATCTCTAGCCTCAAAAAGTCTGGTCTTGGCTCACCCCTCCTCTGTGCTCAACACACTTGAGCTTAGGAGAAAGCGCTTTGCAGGGCTCGCTGTGGCACAAAGGCTAAGAGATAAATGAGCGGCTGTTTAGAGTTTGATCTAGGTCCAAAGCGAACTATAGGTACATGCAAATTAGATATTAGAGTGTTTGGACCTAACTCTACGAGCAAGCAACACCTAAGCTAGGCTCATTCACACAAAATAATAAAAATAAAATAAAGAAAAGAAAAGTGTCAAAATCATCGAGGCCCCCAAGGAAACAATACCTCGGGCAATGGACCTCGGGAGACGAAGTGTACTTGTGAGAGTCCTGTTTTAATACAATCCAAGTGTCACTCTCTCACATGAATATACATAAAATGAAATAAAATGCATAAAAATAGAGACTCTCTTCAACACTTCTCCTTCTTCTGTCCTGGATGCTCTCTCCTGTTGGCTTGGCATAGAAGAGCCAACTCATCTTGCTTGGGTGCATAGGTCCTCCTAAGAGGTCCTCCTTCGCTTGGCGGTCCCTCGCATCAAAGACAAAAGACAGAAATGGTCAGAGCAGTCAATCAAATGATATCAAATAGAAATAAAAACCGAACAAATAATGAATCATGGACATGAGCAAATAATTGAATAAATGAACCAATAAGCCACAAAATCATACAAATCCGTTGCCTCCCCGGCAACGGCGCCATCTGATGACTGAGTTTTCAGAGGGTCTAGATATCTCATAAGGCGAGACATCCAGTCGCTGAGTCTACCACTCCAAAATACCCAGATCAATCAACAGTTAACCCACAGTAAATATTTGCAATGAATATCCAAAAATGTGGAGTTAAAATTTATTATAACTCTACATGTAAATGTGTATAGGTGTAAGTACAGGTAGAAGGTCGAACACTGGGAGGCGACGGAATGTATGTGATGTATCATGTATTCAATCCATTGTTCATGTCCATTTATTGTTTTTGTGGTTTTGGATTTTATATATTTTTTATTTTTATTTTTATTTTATAATTTTTATTTGGTTTTTATATTTTATAATTTTTTTATTTTCTTTTATTTTTAATTATATATATATAGATATGTATATATAAGATATATGTATATGTAAAGATATATATATATATGATATATATATATATATGAAGAGAGAGAGAGGGATAATATAGTATATATAGATATATAGACATAAATACTTAAATTATATATAGATATAAGTTTTTTAGCTTTTTAATATTTTTAATTTTTTTAATTTTTCTGGAATATTTCTATTTTTTATGTATTTTTTTTAATTTCAAAAATGTCCACAATATAGACTCCAAAATTACCCAAATTAATTTGGGTTTTAAAAATATAAAATAAACTCCAAAATTACCCAAAATAATTTTAAAATATTAATAATAATATATAGATTATTTTAAAAGAGAAAAATGTATTTTTGGTATTTTTTTAAGGATTTTTCTATTTTTTTGTTGGATTTTGGAGCTTTCTGATTTTGTCATTTTTCTTTTTCATATTTTTAGGGTTTTCATTTTCTGGACTCAATTTATATATTAATATACTATATATAATTTTTTTTGAATTTTTCAAAAGCATTATATAATTTTTTTGTATTTTTAAAATTAGACAGTACAAAATTGGCTTCTTTTTCATTTTTAATAATTAGGAAAAATGCGAAAAAATGCAAAATAAAATATGGCATGAAAATACAGGGCCATGAAGCATTTAACCTAATTTTTGTGGAATTTTAGAAGCATCCTAGGTATTTTTAATAAATAGATTAAAGACTCAAAAATAATTAAACCCTGGCAGGGTGTTTTTGCAAATAAAATACATTCCAGGGGCATCAGTGCAAAAATTCCAAAAGAAATAAACATTTATTTAACTTTCGGGACTATTTTACAATATACAAAACCAACAGGGTAATTGTGCAAATTTCACGCACCTCACGTGGGACTGCACGTGAGGCGTGGAAGGACCTAAATGCAATTCTAATAAACCTAGGGTCCATTCTGCAAAAACTCCAATTTATTTACAACGTACTATTTATTTTACAAGATTAAAAATTAAATACAAAAAGTACGGGGGTTAAATATGCAAATTACCCACAAGGCGCGTGATCCAACGGTTGGGCTTCGTTCACTTGATACGCGTCGCCACCACGAGACGACGATGACAGTTCGCGATCTACGATGGAGATTAGATCACTCGCGTGATCTGACGGTCTGAGCGCAAGAGGATCGAACGGCTGTCATACGACCTGGACCTTCATCTTCATCCAACCGGGGGGAGCACACGTGCAAGAACAGGAAGAACGTTCACCGGGGCGAGCTTCTTCCTCCTCGATCTCGCACTCCCGCCGATCATCGCTGCATCTGAGGGTCCCACTGGCTTCCTGGCAGGTGGTTCTAGCTGTTGAATGTGTCTGATCGGACGGAGGTGCACTGGAGCGCCAGCACGACGTTGGAGAAGTCGAGGGGCTCCAGGTACCTCCGATGAACTCTGAAAGCGTCTCCTGGAGCTCCTCTTTGCTCCTAACCTGCTCAGGAAGAAAGCTCGGCTCGAGGCGATGCTCCTCGGCCCAAAATCTGAAGCTGTTAGTGCAAAAATGGATGAGGGCGGCGATGCTCCGGTGAAGCAGAGAAGAGGAGCATCGATTCGCGGATCCAGATGGGGATCTGGTTGGACAGGGTGGCTGGGAGTTGGAGAAGGCGTAGGGGAACGAAATGACGGTGGAAGGGTGGTCGAAAGACAGTCGGGGAACGGTGGTGAAGTCGCCGGAGCTGAGCTCCGGCGAACTTCGATTCACCTAATCTACTTATCTAAATGCAAAATAAAATGCAGAAATGAAATGCAAGAATAAAAATCTACCTAGAAAAGATAAATGCGCAACTCTTAGACCTGGGGGCCTCCAGGGAGCAGGGTGACCGCCAGAGCGCCGCCGCGACAAAACTCTCCTCCTCCTTGGGCCGAACCGAGGTGCTGGGAAGCGTCTCCTGTCACGAGGGCTCCACCAGGAGCTGATTCAAGCTCATTGGGAGGAATAAAATTGGCCAAATTCCGCCAAGGAGGAAGAAGAAGTTATTTATAAACATCCCTGGAGCCCTTTATTGACTGGCTAAAATCGAAGAATCGGTGGTATGTACAACGGATCCAAGATCTCGGCGAGAATCATTGAAGATCAGAGCGAAAAATCCGTGAAGAGATCGACGGTGACGAAGCGCTGAGGCGAGCGGGAAAAATGCATGAAATTGGGGGAAAAGACACGTCTGACGGGAGTCAGAGGCGCAGGGGGAGTTGACCGGATTCCCTGGCCCCTGATTGGTCCACATCGGACCGATCTTGACCCATTTATTACACGTGTTAAATGAATTAATTATAATTTACTTATAAAATAAAAAATGTTTATAAATTAATGTAGTATTTATTTATGATTTTTATTTATTTTTTTGAAGTATTTTATTACGGTTTTATTAAAATAATGTATTTATAAGTATATTTATATTGATTTATTTTTATTTTGTTTAATTTTATTTTATTATTTTATTTTCTTATTTTATAAATTTATAACTTATTTTTATGAGTCTAAATATATTTTTATTTAATTTTTTATGAGTTTATTTACATTTTAAATAAATGTGTATATGTATAGGTAGTTATTCTTATAGGTATTTTACCTATATATTATATACATTTTTATTTATTTAATGAATTTTATTTGTTTTTATTTTGGATTTGTATTTTAATAAGTTATATGTAATATATACATTGTTATATAAAAATATAAATGAATAAAGAATAAAAGAATTAAAATCCCTTTTTATTTGTACACATTCTTAACATAGGTATTTTGTCTATGTATTACATAAGCTTATTTTATTTTACAAATTCTTTTTAGTTTTCTTTTAATTTTAATATGTACATGTATTATATACATTATTTACAAAATTCTAAAAATATGAATTCATAAAAATAATGAATATTGAATAAAATGAATATTTTAATCAGGTATTATGTACAAGGTGGGCCAAAAACTTAACTTCTACAGATGAACTCCAAAAATTATGAAACTAATTTTATTAAATAGTTCTTGGAATGCTATATACAATTAAAGGTGGGTTTGGGTGATTTGGAGTTTTTATTTGTAAGATATGGGTCTATGAAGTTGAGATTTTTTTGCTTTTTATTCTGGGTATGAAATGTACACTGAGTATTATTTTTACACAAACTCAATTTTGTATTTTTATTTACATTATTATCAAACTTTTATGAACAAAGTCTTTTTTTTTGATGAATAAATAATTATGTACAAAATAGGTGTCAAAAATGCATAAATAAATGAAGAAATAAATGAGGTATTTATTGTATACTGGCCCTTATCTCCCCCTACTTTATTCCTTGTCGACCAATTCCATGCTGGCCTTGGTCTCGGGGTTTGGGTCATAAAATATCTTCAATATTTTATTCCTTTTTCTTTTCTTTTCTTTATTCTATAATTTTGGTATTAAAAACCTTATTTTATGTACAATAAATATAATAAATAATGAGTGCTATTATGTACAAATTGATGCTATTTACATACATTTGCTGGGGTTTTTAAGGCCAAAGAGATAGAATAAAGGTGATGAAATGGAGATTCATCACCTGCCCAATTTTTTGGACTTTTTGCTTTTGCTTTTTTTGTTGAAATACCTACAACATCATTTACATAAGGAGTTTTCCTCTTGAGCAAGTAGACTATCCCTCTTTTGAAGCATTATTGCAACCCATACTCTCCTGTCTTTAGACGTCTCTGCTACTGGACGGGTTGGGGTGCACTTCCCTCCCTAGACGAGGACAAATATTTCCACTTGTGTGTGTCTAATACCAACAAATCCAATCCCCTCACCACTTCAACTAAGTGAGCCAAGTGAAAGGTGCAGGTGTCCAAGTATGGTCATTATCAACAAGAGCCGTACGTGTGCTGCTCCGAAATACTCTACTCAAGCAGTCAAAAATCAATTGAACCAAGTCTCACGATTCTCAAAGAATTAAGTCAACTTGACCTCAAGTACCACAATTCCAACTCCTATAAGGTTCCTGTTGTTAGGTATATTTAAGGTCCAACCAGGCTCCAATCTTCAGATTTTACTTAGACTTGATCAATTATCAAACTCAATCCGAAAAATATGATTCCTATGCAAATGCTATTTACAATGCATAAAATATTTTTGTGATGCAATTTCAAGGTTTTGAACTTTTTATGGATTTTTGAAAAGATGATGCAAATGTATTTTTTTGTTTTCAAAAAGATCTTGCAAATGTTTTTGTTGATTTTTTTAAAACAAAAGATTTTGGATAAAAACTAGGTACAAATATTTATACAGGGATGCTTCTTATATTCACAAGAATTAGATTTTTAAGAATTTACAAGGGTAAGTGATAATTATATAGGTACATAAAGAATTTTAGAATGATGTATATATTCCTCAAACTTATTTGAAAAGATTTTACAAATAATTTGAAATCGATAGTCCAAATAATTTTGACAAATAGTTTTTACAAAACATTTACACACATTTGAAAATCATTTTTCAAAGGTTTTTTCAAATAATATATATAGATTTTTCAAAATATTTTGCAACCATTTTCCAAACATTTGCAAGTTGTTTTTCAAATATTTTTATTTCACACCAAGAAAATAAAATTTACAAGCAAAATATTTTACAAAGGTTGAAAATATTTAACAAATGTTTTCCAAATAGGTTTTCAAAAGATTTTTCAAAAAGATTTTCAAACTATTCTTCAAACAATTTACAAGAATATTTTTACTTGATTTATTAGTCGGTATGTATAAAAAGAGTTTAAGGAGATATCAACATCTTTCTATTAAGAGTCTTTAATGAATTTGACAATAATTTCAGCATAATTGTTATTTAAAATATGAAAGTGCGAGTTATGACTAAAGTATATACAGAGTATATACGACCCCCATATACTTAGCTTGAGTTATGTCCTCATAGATCAAAAAGAAAAATAGCAGACATAACTCATACTGAGTATAGAAAAGTCTAAAGAATGAAGAACTGAATGAAGGAACGAATAAGAAGTCCATTGTCCCCCTATATTTAGGATCAAATAATCCTAAGTAAAGCCGATTGTACTCAAAGATGGTAGGATCAAGTGTGGAATGAACATATCGTACTCAGACTGTCTCCCCTTATACTTAGGGTAAGATATCCCTACGTATATACAAGAAGAGGAGACAGGGAGAGGATCAAAGAATGAAATGAATCGGGGTGCACACCCCCCTATACTTAGGACAAAGTACATCCTAAGTATAGAAATCTGACAAAAAAGGGGTGACACACACACACACACATTTTTTTAAGAAACGAAAGCTGGAAATAAAAAGAAGAAAAGAAGAGAAGAGGGAAAAAGAAAAGCTTAAAGGAAAAGTTTTTGAGTTGCATTATCTGAATCTTTTGATGGGGCTACTTCTGTGGATGTATCGTCAGAGCGCAGTACATGGATAGCGTCGACAAGATCAAGAAAGTGTCATGCTCGAGGTAGGGATTCAGTAGTTGATCGCTGACAACAAACGATTGTGCGTCAGGAGACAATTATGATATTGTAATGCTGCCATTGTAACACACTTATCGAACTTGAAATGGCCCTGTCCATTTGCTTTTTAATTTGCCCGAGAAGATCTTCAACTTTGCATTGAATAGACATACTTTTTGTCCAGTCTCGAAGGTCTTTCGTCTGATGTGTCGGTCATGCCAATGTTTCACCTTCTCCTTGTACATTAATGTGTTATCATATGCATAGTCTCGAAATTCCAAGAGCCTGTTCAGATCTTCTTTCCTATATTGACCACCTTGTTGTGAGTCCAAATTTCAAATATTAAATGTCCATAATGATTTATGAATTAGTTCCACTGATTGGTGGCATGTCTTTCCATACACAAGGTGATCGGGCGACATGCCCAACAGAGACTTGTAAGCGGTTCGATATGCCCAAAGGACTGAGTCCAAAAGATGGACCAATTTTTCCTGTTCAGCTTGACAAGTTTCTGAAGTATCATCTTGAATTCTCTGTTAGATAACTCTATCATACCATTGGTATGAGGATGATAAGGAGATGTGATATGGTGCTCGATGCCATACTCCTTTGTTAGCTTCTTGACCTCAAGAATTTGGTCGCGTAATCACGCAGCTCAGCTACGTGGCCAGCGAGCGTCGTCGCGTCTAGCCTCCCCATCTTCTGCAGTGAGGTTGAGGCTACAACCCCGACTCCCATTTTCTCCTGAAGCCCAGGAGTTCATCCAGAACCTCATGTATTGCCTATTTCTCTCCCATTTTGCTCTTCACTTCGATCTTGCATTCCACCTCCGCCGCACGTTCACTCGCCTCCGACCGCTGAGCCGTTCAGATCGACCCGCCGTCTCGCCCATCATCTCACACCTCAGCCTGATCATCCTTAGGCTCGACCATCTGGTCGTGATTAAGGCTAAGATCTCCCTCTACCATCTTCATCGGAGATCGAACCCCATCCACTGTCTCTTCTTTCCCTTCGCGCTTCAATAACACAGACTGGAGCACATCCCTGAGTCCTAGCTTTGCATTGCAGGTACCCCAGCGCGCATAAAGCCCATACTGGACCTCCATCTGCTCGACGGAGTAGCTCTAGGTGAAGCTCCTGTGTCCTGACCATCCGACCCTCCGGAGGTGCTCGACCATTTGGAGGCTTGATCAACCCAATGGATGCGCACCCATCCTTGATCAAAGCTCGCCATTCACCAGTTTGTCCATCATCTTCCATCACCATTAGATGAGGAGCATAGCCCCAGTTCTGATCTGACCCGACCGTTGCTGCAACATTTCGGCCCATTGGATCATATCTGACAGGTCAGATCTACCACATGTCCCCAACATTCCTCAGACCGTCAGATCCTTTCGTAGGGAACAATCAGAGCCGTCAGAGCCATCACGCGTACCTCACGTGCCTAGGGGTATATTGCATTATTTAGCCTGCATTTTTACTCTTTATTATCTAGTCCATTAAATAAATTTGTAGTTAAGATATTTTACGGTTTGGACCTTGAACTTTTAATATTTCCATTTTAGTCCTGTGTATTTGAACTCATGTGTAGTTCCACGTGCTCGGTAGTTTATTTGCATTATATTCCCTCTACTTCATGGATGTTACATTTTGAATGGAAACTTTTTAGTATTTGCATTTATACCCCTTTAAGCCTGTGTCACGTGTAGTGCGCGTGTTTGTCCGGCTAATTTGCAGATCAGCCCCCTCAGCTTTTAATTGTGTTAACTTATAAAATTCACTAAAAATTCTAAAAAATTCAAAATAATTGGATTTTAGTTGTTATTTAAGCTATTTTTATTTACTTTTTCATAAAAATTACAAGCAAGACATTAGGCATTTTTCATATTTTAAACTTGCCTTTTAGTCTAGGCTGTAAACTGTTTTTCATTTTTGCTCTTGATTGAATTTTATAAAATCATATAAAATTTGAAAAAAATCCCATAAAATCACAAAAAAACATCTGAATATTTGAAAAACATAAAAATATTCTTGTTTCCTATTTTTGAGCATTTTGACTTTTAATAAAAATTGTGAAGCTTGATTGTTTGTATTTCTCTATCTTTGTTTCTTATTTTGATAATATAAAAAATTAATTAATTATAAAAATTAAAAACCGCAAAAATATGCTTTTTATTCTCTAATTTCGACTACTTCGTACATTTTCATGCTCCTTATGTTCGACCCTGGTCGCTATACCAGGTTAAATAAATAGCGGAGACTGCTAACAATAGATTTCATGCTTTGATTGATTTATTGATGTGGTCTTGATTTTTTTCTTGTTGATTACGCTTCACGATTGGGGTCGCAACGACCTCTCGAGATTTAGATGATACCTTAACCCTAGTCGCGAGGCGCGTCATCACTCTTCTCCCATGATAATACCAGATTGACTTCACGACATTCTGAAGTACTCTGTCCAGGTGCTCAAGATAGGAATCAAAGCTGTCATCATAGATGGAGAAGTCGTTCATAAAAACCTCGAGAAAACTACCTACCATCTCGGTGAATACTACAATCATGCATCTTTGGAATGTCACTAGTGTGTTGCACAATCCAAAGGGCATTCTCCTGAAAGCATAGGTGTCGAACGAGCAAGTGAATGTCGTCTTCTCTTAGTCTTCAGGGGTGATTGCCACTTGATTGTACCTGGAGTACCCATCCAGATAGCAGAAGAACTCCTTGCCGTCTAGTCTTTCTAAAACTTGATCAATGAATGGCATGGGGGAGTGGTCCTTCTTCGTTGCTGCGTTCAAATGGAGGTAGTCGACACATACATTCTAGGATGTCGGTATCAAGTAGATATCTCCTCTCCTCTATCATTTGTATCCACAGTGAGCCCAGATTTCTTTGGAACTACGTGCAAGGGGCTTATCTATTTTGAATCGAAGATGGGATAAATGAAGCCTGCGTCACACCACTTCGTGATTTCTTTCATGACAACGTCCCTTTGATTTGAATTCAATCTTTTTTGAAACTCGCGGGATGACTTGGCATCTTCTTCTAGGTAAATGTGATGTGAGCACTACATTGGATTTATCCCACAGAGATCTGAGACATGCCAACCAAGTGCTTTGTGGTTTTTCTCTAGAACCTCGAGGAGTCGAGACTCTTGTTCCAGGGTCATCCTACTGCTGATTATGATCGGATACATGTTTTCTGCACCCACAAAGAAAGCATAATCAAGCCTGCTGGAAATGCCTTTAGTTCATGTTCTGATCTAGCCAGCTTCTCTATCACTTCAGATACTATGCTGGTTGGCGGATGTTTTGCCTGGACTTTTGTAGGGTTGCTGACCTCAGTACCTTGTTGAGATTCTGACAATGTGCCGAACGGATCTATAATGAAACTGTTGTGTTCGGGCTGGAGTGAGTTATTGGAATAAAAAAGTTTCTTCAGCAAATTGGATTCGGTCTCCCCATTGTCCTTGGAGCTCGTGTCGAATGTGCTTTCCAGGTCCTACTCTAGAGAGAGGATTTCCTGTGTCCATAGATCATTCAAAGAGAGTGGTGTGTCCCTGTTCTCTTCAATGAATTCACATTCTGCTTCAGACAGTGCTGCATGACCCTTATCAGTTACGACTTTGGGCTTGTTGATCATGTCCATAGTAAGTTGTTGCCTGAGATGAAGGTGATCTTGACAGACCCATAGTCAACCACGGCTTCTGAAGTGCGCAGTAATGACCGACCCAGGATAATAGGGGTATGAAGTAAGGGTTCGGGTAAGTCCATATCAAGGACTACAAAATCATCTGGGAACTACATGTCCTGCACCTTTACAACAACGTCTTTCAAAAGACCTCGAGGTCACTCGATGGATCGATCAACGAACTGAAGGATCATTCGTGTCTGCTTGAGAGGACCTACCATAAATTCTTGAAATAATGACGAGGGCAAGAGGTTTATGGAAGAACCATTGTCAAGCAATGTTCGCTCGAAGACTTGATCAAAAATCACGCAATTGATCAAGGGTGCCCCTTTTCTTGCTTTTTCTATGGGAGATTGCTGATGGCTGCAAACATGGCCAAGGGGAGAACGTGCTTCTTGATAAGCGCGAATCCGACTTGCGGTTAATAGTGATGTCAGTGTAGGAAACCACAAAGAGAGATTCGTGTTGATCAAACAAAAATCAACGAAAATAGGGGGGAGAGAGAATGAAGTGAATAGGCTTCTCTCTCCTATTTTCATCTACACTATATTATTTTACTAGGTAAGTGTGTCTGGGTCAAACTCAAGGAGGAAGAATATCAAAACTTCAGTTTTTGAGATAAGAAAGAAATCTCGAAAATGATCTCTTTATTCATGATTTAAAAAAAGACTCAAAAATTGACTCAAAACTAACTCACAATAGCGAAAAAGAAATCAACAAGACAAAGCGATGAAAAATCACGGAAAAATACAAGAAAAGTATCTTGGGTAGTTATTAAACTCCCATAAAGAAATCACAGAAATATACAACAAAAATGAGGTCCAAACTACCCCTACAAGACAGATGTAAAACTGCAAGAAGAAAGTTTATGTTTTGTTACAAAAAGGTCGTTGGTAGGGACTAGAATACAAAGAAAACTAAATTTATTGCATTTAGGTCCCTGCACAGGGACCTAAATGTGATTCTGGAAAGTATCTAGAGCGGTGTGGAACTCTAGAAGCTCGTTGGGCTTATGATGCAATTTTTCCACCCCTTCGCGATCAATAGAGATTAGAATTTAAGGGTTGATCTGGACCGTCTAATTTTGCCACGTGGTGCAAGACGGTACATTCTGGAGTGCTTGGCTGTTCTTCTCCTTTCTACACGCATGACGAAGATACTTCCTTCTCCGCCTGCTCTCCGGTGACCTGCTGCGTGAATTGGACTCCTACAGGGCTAGAGGGGTGTCTCCTACACCCCTCGAGCTCGCTTGCAGTGGATCTCCATTGTAAGTGATCGAGATCGACGGTTAATCACTGGTGAAGAGGGCTGGTCTGGATGAACCTAGAAGTTGGAATGAAGACGATGAAGCTTTGAGCTTCTTGGGTCTTTGATGCTCCATATGATCATTTAATGGCTCCAAATGAAAGATGGACCTGCAAACAACCTTTTCTTGCTCGATTTGCACGCAAATCGGCCAACAAACTTGAGAAATTTGTAGATCGAAAATGCTTCTCAAGAATATTGGAAACAATGACGTTGGAAAGAAATGAAACATTTTGAGCACGGATTGGATCGAATTTGGAAGGGTTTAGAGAAAGGCGTCTAAGTTTGGCGATTAATGAAACTAATCACATGATTATCTACCCTAATCATGACTCGAATATTGAGAATTAAAATGAGAAAATGTGGAGGTACTCTCATGGGAATGAGGTTGTATGAACCTCGATGGCTGCTCAACGGGCGGTGATGGCCGGAGCTCTACACGACGGTGTGTCACGATGCAAGGTAGCTGAACACCTTAGAACCCTCCTCCAGTCGATCCTCTTCCACGTTGGGCTGACCTCGACCCTTGTCACGGTCGGAATGAGGCGAGGCACGATGGCGATGGTATGGTGACAACCAAGTGTATTTGGAAGCTGAAACTTAGGAGATGGTTAGTTTAAAATGACCAATTTGAAGGGGGTTTTATAGGATGATTGGATTGAGTTAGTTGATGATCAAGGGTTGGCGTGATAGGTGGTAGTTAGGAGAAGAGATCTGAGGGTGGAAATCAGAGGAAGAAACTTGGAGGTAGCGTGGAGAAAAAGGCGAAGTAAGGTGGTTAGAACAGAATCTCGCCGACCTTCTCGAAGAAGAAGGTCCCAGGTGCTGACACGCGTCAGCACCTAGTTGGCCAGGTTCAAGAAATGATTTAATAAATATGAAATAAATAGTAAATAACTTTATATTACTTAGGTATAAAAACAAAAATGTAAGTAATTAAATTATCTAAATTATGTTATAATTAATTTTAATAAATAAGAATTATTTTACGAAATATAAATATTATATTAATAAATAAATAAAAATAATACTTAATAAATAGGGTTTGTATTTTTAACTTAATAGATTATTAAATAGCATATTAATTTTTTATTTTCTTAATTATTAGGTTTATAAATAAAGTATATATGAATTTTTGTGGATTTTAACAAATTAATTTAGGTATAATAAATACAATTATAATTTGTATAGTTCATTTATACCTATAAATTTGGGTTTTTGATATATTTAACATAATAATTAATCTACAAAAATTATGGAATAAATTAAGGTTAAAATACAAGATCAAGAAAATATTTAAAAATTGTAAAAAATGATAAATAGTGTGTTCTAAATAAAATAGATAGCCAGAAACCCATTTGTATTTAGGTCCCACAACCGACTTTTTGCAAACGGACTCTGATTTTAGTGAATCATCTTAATTAATTAGAGAATATTATTTTATAAACTTTAAAGGCGAGTAGAGTGAAATTGGAGTTCGTATCAGCAAGTTATGATGTTCGGAAGTATGGATTTTGAGAATTTACAAGTTAGCTTTCTTGGCATATATACAAGGCAATATTTTTAACTTATTTTTATATTTTTCTATACATTTTTCGAAATAATTAGGAGAAGATTTGGTGAAAAATAAGTTCATATGATTAATTAAAAATATTTAAAGATTTAATATTTATTTGATAAATAGTGAAGAATGTATGAAGTGTGAAATTAATTATTTTTATTTGTTTTCTTTCTTATCTCCCACTACTTATTTATTTGTCGATCAATTCATGCTGACTTGATCTCAGGGATTAGGTTATAAATATATCTTTCAAATATATTTATTTTCCAAGTCATATTGTACATACATATATATATAATTTAGCTTTATTTTTATTTTCTTCATTTTATTCTTTTATATATTTACATGATTTTAATGCATAAAATTGCATTTTCATTCATGAATGGAATTTTGTTAAAAAGTGAAATTTAGTGGATATTTACATGTATTTGTTAAGGGTTTTAAGACAAAATGCAGACAGAATGTTAATGAATCGTGGATTCATCAACCCCCTATACTTAAACTTTGCTAGTCCCCTAGAAAATACTTATTTGAAAAATAAGGGAAAAAGAAAGAAGTTAGAATGAATTTGTTTTCCTAAACCAATTCATAAGAATCAGACAAAGGGCAGAGCTCGATTGGGCCTGAAACAAGCATTTAGTCGGAGTATTAACTAGGATTAAGATTTTATCCTCAACAATCCTCAAGTTCCACAAATCCTACAGTTCAAATCTACTTATTCATATCGTAAACTCTAGAAACCTTGAAATCAATCTGTACAGTGTATGAATTTTTTTAGTTCTTCTCGCTTTGAAAGAAGCGAAGAAACCGCCCATTCCAACCATACACTCCTATTGGTTCCTCGTCCAGCTACTCTTTCCTCAGGGAGGGAGGTATTCCCTTCTGAGGTCAGTTTGTGCTATGTTCACAATCGAATATAGAGAGGAAGTAAAAGAATGAGAAAAGAACTGGAGTGCGACCAGTGTAGACAAATCTCCTTGTCAAGCCCATCCAGTGTAACTAAGTCTTCACTAAGATGTGCATGCTTTTTGGTGGAAGCTCGGGCCATTGTGGTCATATTTGTATTTAATGGCTTATCTTTGAATTGTGTTTGTAATGTTGCTTGCACTGCATTCATCTCTTTGTTCCTCGACTGATATATCATCTTTTCATTACGACCATTTTTGTGGTCTTGGAAAAAATTGTGTCAGCAGATCCTTCCCTCATCCGAAGCAACTATCGCAACCCCAATCTCTCCAGTCTTTAGACATCAATGCCTCAAAGACAAGGATAGAATGCACTACCAAGATGGATTGCCCTTTGCAACCCCATGCAAGTCGAGCTAAGTGCAAAGTGCATGTGCCCAGAATTGGTTCACTGATGAAGAGTTGTATGGATGACACCAAGTGATCTACTTAGGCACTTTTCGAGTTGACTTCCCAAACATGGTCTCATGGAACCCAAAGATTCAAGTCAAAGACCTGAAGAATCTAAATTCTTGTTGCTAACTAGGCTCCTTACAATGCTCATCAAAAGCCGTAATCAAGCTCCATCCTTCAAACTTTTCTCAATCTTTAGTTCTAGAAATCAAACTTATTCAGAAAAATGCTAATGCAAATGCAACCATGTTTTTGTGAAGTATATTTTCTGAATTTTACTCATTTTTATGGATTTTAAGGATTTAGTAATTTTTATGGATTTACATTTTTTATGGATTTTGTGATTTTTATGAACAATTTTATGTACAAGAATTTTACAAGATAATTTAACCATATTTTATTTGAATTAATAGCTAATGGATTTTACAAGTTTTATATACAAGACATTATACAAGGTTTACATGAATTTTACACATATTTTAATATATAGGATTTCAAATAAGTGTTATACATATTTTAGATATACATTTTAAATTAAGGATTTTAAATAAGGTGTTTAAACCTATTTTACTTATTTTCAAGGATTTTATAATTCATTTAATTTAAAAGGTGGATTTTAATTTACCCTCACCTACTTTTTATGGATTTTATATATATAGAAAATACATAAAAGTACGAGTTATGGACAAAACTATATATAAAATATATACGCACCCCCCTATACTTCTGTTGATCTCAAGAGTGGCTTGAGGATCAACATCGATGTCTACAGGGATGGTGATTTGACCGGGATTGGTATGAGACTGGTCCTCCTGCCAATAATCTGCGGAGTCTCCGGCTCGTTCTGGACAAAATGGATCTATCGGGTGGGCGGAGCGGGTAAAGATCTCGGAGCAGGTTGTGAAGTCGAAGAAGATTGACCCTGTTGATACTGAAGTTGCGATTCCGTCATCTTCTTCGTAAGATCACTCAACTGTTGAGGCATAGATGAGAGTTTGACCAACTCTCGCTGCGGTTGTAATTACTGAACTTGCTTTTGAGTCACATCTACCAATGTTAACTTCTCGCTGATATAATTCATGTTGGTATTGGTTTCAGAGTTTGAAATGTTTGCCACCTTATGATGCTCTCGATGATGCGGTGGCCGAGGGGCCTTCTGGAATGCCCGAGTAGAGTCGACGACTCTCGAGTTTTCTGCCATCCCCTCGAAGATGGACTAGAGAGACTCAGCGTCCCGATTCAGATAGCTGCCGCCACATGCGGCACTCACAAGCCCCTGAATATCCGCCTGGAGTCCTCCAAAGTAGTTCTGCAAAAGCACCTTCATCGGTATCTCATGATGAGGATGTCTCTTAATAAGATCTTTGAATCGATCCCATGCCTCGTGGAACGATTCATTCGGCAACTGAGTAAAATGGGAGTTTTGACTCCTCATCATGTTTGTCCATCCGAGAGGAAAAAATTTAAGCAGGAACCTGGACTTCAGGTCAGGCCACGTAGAAATCTCTCTCACCAATTGACTAGCTAGTAAAGCGACTTATCTGCTAAGGCGAAGGGGAAGGCTTTAAGGCAAATGGCCTCCTACGTAACTCCAAGGTAATTAGCCATACCACAAATCATCTCAAATTATTGCAAAAAGGTAAACGACTCCTCTGCGGCATTCCCATAGAACTTGGGAAGCAATGAGATGAAAGACATATGCAACTCGTATGGCCCCTGATTCGGTGGCAACCGAATCCAATGATGTAACATTCTCATCCTAGGGTCATACTCATCTCTGAGTGTCGCGGGAACCACGACAGGTGGAAGTGGGTCCCCGACTCCTGCTCTGAGCACAACGATCTCAACTCGCAACTCGTTCTGTGTTCTGAATTGGTCTCAAATCTGAATATTCATCTGCTGCAATGTATCAAGAATTCCAGTTGTGATATCTGCGACTGGATCTGATCTTCCATCAGCATGATGTTCCTCAGTTGGTCTCTCCTTTGCTGGTCCCTTTACACGAGCCATCTGCTTCAAATCTTCTGGAAAGTAAAACTTCTTGTAAGAACTCAGAAAAAAATCAGTTGGAGAAAGCAATGATAAATTGAGGTGGGGGTCTGCCTCAAAAGACACGTTGGGAGATGAGGGAGTCTTGGTCTGACTCTCCATGAGATCAGATGGGACCGACTCGGGAAGAGGGTCATCCCGAGTCTGTGAAAATGTACGAGCGGACGGTGAAATATCGAGAGCTCATGGAGTCTGAGAAAAATAGCCGTCGAGTCATCATTTTCGATATCAAGAGGATAATCAGGAGATCACGATGTCAAATCAAGAGATATGGGAGAAGGCGTATAAGATGCGGCAACTCACGCCTTACAAGCAAACACAAAGCAAACCCCGTATTCACCAACATAACCCGATGATGACCGTAAGAGTTCGGTCATTTATCTTGTCGGTTTTAGGGTTATCTTGGCATAAAAGTATATTTACCAATTATCGTGAGCTGATAGGTGCCCGGAATTTCCCCGCAACATTGTCCCGAGCCCTTACAGAAAACCACTTGTTCTTAGCCAGTATGGGAGTAAGTACGAACCATTTCCGGCTACTCGTGTTCCTTGAGGACAGAGCCTTATGTAGTGTTCTCTAAAACCCCCACTCTGCTAAGTAAACTCAGACTGTTTTCAGCTATCCAAGCGTACCCACCGAAGAACAATGATCATGTGCATGGACTAAGTAGTATCTTGAAGGAAACACAGACTTTGGTTCTAGCCTTATGTGCCATCCCTCATTCATAAAATCTGGAAATGTACCTGTAGTTGAAGTGCGGGGATTACTCTCCCAAAGCAAATGATCCTCTGCAAGTCGGATCCGCGCTTATCAAAATGGCGTTGCCGGGGAGGCCTTATTTCTACATCGGTTTTTGACTTTAATTTTGAAAATTCCATATATTCTTGGTTTTACAAAATTTATTTCTTTCTCAATTTTCGATTGGTTTTCGATTTATGATTTTTTCTTTTGTTTTTGTGTTTCTTCGAATTTCTTTCATTTTTACGACTTTTCGTGCGTTCTTTTTCCTAACTAATTTTTGTAGGGCCTACAGGTTCAGTCAGTTTCTTCGGAAGACGAAGCAGTTGAAAGTGCAAAGACCGACCTATTCTCTCACAGTTCAGTTACTGAGGGCAGAATTCATTAGGGTTTTTCTTGTAATATTTTTTATAAAAAAATTAAGGGCACTTGCCCGTGTTTTGTATTTTGTAGAAAGGGGCCCCGTAAGGGCATCCCGACTTGTACCTCCACTCCCTTTTTTCTCGGGGTCTGCTTCACCGAGTGCCATGCATTCAGGGTAGCAGGGCATCCACCGCGGTTTTTCTTGCATCGTCGGTTTTCCGCAGTTTTTCAAGAGTCTAGGTGCATGCTTAGGAGTTTTTTCGATTTATATTCATATCTGCTTGTGCCTTTGTAGATAGTTCTAGGACTCGCAACCTAGGTGCATGTTTTTAGGATTTATAAAAAAATAAAGACATTCATTAGACACTTGTCTGAAAAAATAAAAAAAAAGAGAAAACCAAAAATTAAATTAGGACTGCTTGAATATCTGACTTCAGAAGAAACATAATAATAGTGATGTCGTATAGTAAATCGTAAAGAGAGATCCGCGTTGATCAAACAAAAATCAACGAAAATAGGAGAGAGAGAATGAAGTGAATAGGCTTCTCTCTCCTATTTTCATCTACACTATATTATTTTACCAGGTAAGTATGCCTGGGTCACCTCAAGGAGGCAGAATTACCAGGTAAGTATGCCTGGGTCACCTCAAGGAGGCAGAATATCAAAACTTCAATTTTTGAGATAAGAAAGAAATCTCGAAAATGATCTCTTTATTCATGATTTTACAAAAAGACTCAAAAATTGACTCAAAACTAACTCACGATTGCAAAAATCAAATCTACAAGACATAGTGCTGAAAAATCACAAAAATATATAAGAAAGGTATCTTGGGTAGTTATTAAACTGCCCTAAGAAATCAAGGAAACATACTACAAAAATGAGGTCCGAACTACCTCTACAAGCCAGGGGTATAATTGCCAGAAGAAAGTTTATGTTCTATTACAAAAAGGTTCCTGACAGGGACTAGAATGCAAAGAAAACTAAATTTATTGCATTTAGGTTCCTGCGTGGGGACCTAAATGCAATTCTAGAAAGTATTTGAAGCGGCGTGGAACTATGGAAGCTCGCTGGGCTTATGATGCAATTTTTCTACCCCTTCGCGATCAACACTAGAGATTAGAACTTGAGGCTTGATCTGGATCGTCTGATTTTCCCATGTTGCGCAATATTGGTACGTTCTGGAGTGCTTTGCTGTTCTTCCCCTTTCTACGTGCGTGGCGAAGATGCTTCCTTCTCCGACTTCTCTCTGGCGACCTGTTGCGTGAATGGGAGTCCTGCAGGGCCAGAGGGGTGTCTCCTACACCCCTCGAGATCGCCTGCGGTGGATCTCCGTCATAAGTGATCAAGATCGACGGCTAATCGCTGGTGTAGAGGGCCGATCCGGATGAACCTGGAAGTTGGAATGAAGACGATGAAGCTTTGAGCTTCTTGGGTCTTTGATGCTCCAGATGATGGTTTAATGGCTCCAAATGAAAGATGAACCTGCAAACAACCTTTTCTTGCTCGATTTGAACGCAAATCGGCCAACAAACTTGAATAATTTGCAGATAAAAAATGCTTCTCCAGAATAATGAAAACAATGACGTTGGAAAGAAATGAAACGTTTTGAGCACGAATTGGATTGAATTTGGAAGGGTTTAGAGAAAGGCGTCTAAGTATGATGATTAATGAAACTAATCACATGCTTATCTACCCTAATCATGGCTCGGATATCGAGAATTAAAATGAGAAAATGTGGAGGTACTCACCTGGGAATGAGGTTGTATGAACCTCGATGGCTGCTCAACGGGCGGTGATGGCCGGTGCTCTACGCGGCGGTGTGTCGCGATGCAAGGCAACAGAACACCATGGAACCCTCCTCCAGTCGACCCTCTTCCACGCTGGGCTAACCTCGGGCCCTCTCACAGGCGGAATGAGGCATGGCACGATGGTGAAGGTATGGTGACGACCAAGTATATCTAGAAGCTGAAACTTAGGAGATGGTTAGTTTGAAATGACCGATTTGAAGGGGGTTTTATAGGATGATCGGAGTGAGTTAGTTGATGATCAAGGGTTGGTGTGATAGGTGGTAGTTAGGAGAAGAGATCTGAGGGTGGAGATAAGAGGAAGAAACTTGGAGGTGGCGTGGAGAAAAAGGTGAAGTAAGATGGTTAGAACAGAATCTGACCGACCTTCTTGAAGAAGAATGTCCAGGGTGCTGACACATGTCTGCATCTGGTTGGCCAGGTTCAAGAAATACTTTGATAAATACGAAATAAATAGTAAATAACTTTATTTTAATTAGGTATAAGAACAAAAATGTAAGTAATTAAATTATCTAAATTATGGTATTATTAATTTTAACAAATAATAATTATTTTACGAAATATAAATATTATATTAATAAAAAATAAAAATAATACTTAATAAACAGGTTTTGTAGTTTTAACATAATAGATTATTAAATACTATATTAATTTTATATTTTATTAATTATTAGGTTTATAAATAAAGTATATACAAATTTTTGTGGATTTTAATATATTAATTATGTATAATAAATACATTTATTATTTGTGTAGTTAATTTATACCTATAAATTAGGGTTTTTGATTTATTTAAAATAATAAATAATCTATAAAAATTATGAAATAAATTAGTGTTAAAATATAAGATCAAGAAAATATTTAAAAATTGTAAAAAAATGATAAATAGTGTGTTCTAAATAAAATAGATAGCCTAGAAACCCAATTGGAGTTAGGTCCCAAAATCGATTTTTTTGCTAACGGACTCCGATTTTAGTTAATACACCTTCATTAATTAGAGAATATTATTTTATGAACTTTAAAGGTGAGTAGAGTGAAATTGGAGTTCGTATGAGCAAGTTATGATGTTAGGGGGTATGGATTTTGAGAATTTACAAGTTGGCTTTCTTGGCATATATACAAGGTAATATTTTTAACTTATATTTATATTTTTTTTTTACATTTTTACAAATAATTAGGAGAAGAGTTTGGTGAAAAATAAGTTCATATGAAATAATTAAAAATCTTTAAAGATTTGATATTTATTTGATAAATAGTGAAGAATGTATGAAGTGTGAATATTATTATTTTTTTTTTCTTTCTTATCTCCCCCTACTTATTTATTTGTCAACCAATTCATGTTGACTTGGTCTCGGATATTAGGTTATTAATATATCTTTCAACTATATTTATTTTACAAGTCATATTGTACATATATACATATCTACAATTTGCCTTTATTTTTATTTTCTTCATTTTTATTCTTTTATTTATTTACATGATTTCAATGCATAAAATAACATTTTTATTCAAGAATGCAATTTTGTTAAAAAGTGAAATTTAGTAAATATTTTCATGTATTTGTTAAGGGTTTTAAGACAAAATGCAGACAAAATGTTAATGAATCGTGGATTCATTACTTCTCAAGTGGTGGGCGTATGTTGTTTCGTGCTGGTCGACACTTGTCTGTACATTCCTCTTTCAAACCTTTCTTAACAATGGCATGTATTCCATGGCCTTCATTCATGGAATCTCAATAGTCAAATTATTAATAATGTCCACAACTCCAGGGTCGGATAATGCACTTTTTCTTTTTGTAATTTTTTAGATTTTTCTATTGCATCAGGAAAAGGAATATGTACAGTGCTGGAATCAGAAGTAATGTTCTTATATACAACAAAATTCTTGTCCACAAAATGTCATGCATATGGATAACAAAAAGGTGTACATGTCAGAAGTGAAGATTCTCCTGCAAATGGACAAGCAAAAGGTGCGGTATCCGTTCCATCAGCTTGCATTGGATCAACTGCTGCATCGAGCTCCACCGTGGCTAGCACAACTTCACTTTGACGGTGATCATCTTTTTGGTCTTTCTGCTTTTTCTGTTTTTTTGTTCTTTTTGCTGGTGGAGGTGGTAGTGAGTGGTAGCTGACATGGCTCCTCCTTCTTCTTCTTCACCCGCCCCTGTGGATGGCATGGTTGATGCCGAAGATGACGATTCACCTATCGAAGCTTTATTCTTCCCATGGCTCGTGGCAACCAGAGGCAAGGTCCTACCACTCTTGAGAGTGACAACATTAGATAGAGCAATAGTACAATCATCTGACTCTATACGAATAGATTGGACATCACATTTTACCCGCTCTTTTCTTTTGAATCTATTGGGATTAGCTTTGACCTGCGCCAGAATGGTAGTTTTGGTGGCGGTCAGGTCGTCTAGCTTCTTTGTCATGTCTGCTAGGCTGTTGACAAGTTGGGCTGAGTAATCAAGGGTGGGTTGACAAGATTTGCCTCGGAAGGTTCAACGTGTGGACCACATTGTTACTGAGTGTTTGGGAGCTGAGGCTACGACTGTTGATGGTGCTTAGGAGGTGGAGGAAGTTGGTACCGATGGTAGGAGAGAAAAGGATAGTGTTGATACTGAGGAGGTGGTGCAGTCGCATACTGATGGTATGGATGTGACTGGCAGTATTGTAGCTGCTAATATTGTTGATTCTGCCTCCATTGGTTGGGGTACCGTGGAGGATGGTGGTACTGAGGCGAAGGCTGAGAGGGCTGCCGAAACGACCACCATGTGGTTGGTGGTAGGCCCTGTTGGCTTGTTGTTGGCACTGAGGATGTCCAGTAGGACATGCCATCTATGCATCATTGCTCCAAAGATCGTTGACTTCTTCAATCAAGGGTCGTGGTGGGAAGGCTGGATCGGACGATGGATGGAAGTCTGGTTGGTAGACAACCATCTACTGCTGTGATGGGCCCTGATCGGGCGCCTGCACGTAGTAAATGTGCTGGACTGCCGGTGGCTGATGGCTTGGTTGAGGTTGTTATGGCGGTGATGGCTCATCCTTCTTCTCAATTGGATTCTCTATAAATGGTGTCGCCGACTGGACAGAACTGATGGTGCCCACCAATAGTTCCAACTGCTTGGTGATCTGGTCCAGCTTGTCTAGGTGCTGCATCCTCTTTTCGATCACAACAAGTTTCTCGAGGTCCTATGATCGCTTCTCAATAATATCAACCTTTGAGAGATGTCCCCCGATGATGCTAATGTTGGAGATCTCATCTCTCTACGCCCCATGAGACGCTGCCATATGGAATCGCTTCTGAAGGATCTGGGGTTTCTTCTGATATGTTTGGATGAAGAGAGGGTGGCCTCTCCTTCGACCATTTCCTCAAAAATCTATCAGACTACATCCTCATCCTCGTTGAAATGTGATCACCCACAGGCTGCGTCAACGAGCCTTTGGATTTCTACATTCAACCCCCCAAAGAAGTGTTGGACCAAGCTACTCATCAAAATTTCATTGTGGGGATACTTCTCTTGCAGATCTGTAAATCTCTCGCATGCTTCATGAATGGTTTCGTGGGCACCCTGGGAGATGTTGCTTATTTTGGCTCGCATCTGGTTGAGCCGGCTTAGTGGATAAATTTTATGCAGAAAGGCGGACTTCAATTCCTCCCATGTCATCACAACCTTTTCCTGTTGATTGACCTAGTATATGGCCTTGTCTTGTAGACTGAAGGGGAGCGCCATCATATTCACTACGTACAACAGAACATTGGGGTAGTGGAAGGTACGACAGATGCATCAAAACTACTGCAGGTGAATGTAAGGCTCCTCTCTAGTGTTCATGTGGAAAGATGGGAGGAGAGGAAGAAACTAAGAATTCAGCTCAAAGTGAGCATGCACCGATGGAATGAGGATCCATTGGGTCATCTGGCTGTCTCCAGGGTTATATGTCTCTTTCAACGTGGGTTTCGATCTCCCTTGTTTTGGCTCTTCTACATTGAGGTCCTCACAGAGCCCACCTCCTCCTCATGTTGGTCTGTCTCCTCTTCCTCTTCCTCTTCCTGCTTGCCTATTCATAACATCATTCAACATGTC
Organism: Ottelia alismoides; assembly: GCA_037367405.1. Classification (NCBI taxonomy): domain Eukaryota; kingdom Viridiplantae; phylum Streptophyta; class Magnoliopsida; order Alismatales; family Hydrocharitaceae; genus Ottelia; species Ottelia alismoides. Next base: position 410,326 of record JAZKJV010008411.1, read on the forward strand.
CTAGAATGCAGTTAGTGCTAGGGCCTGCTCTGTCAGCTGTTGCTGAATGGCCTGTATAGATGCCAACAACTGAGCATTCACCTGATTCTGATCAGGCATCTGTCCTTGCTCCGGCTGGGAAGGTGACTGCTTACCCTTGTCCTTTCCTTGAGGAGTCATTTGGAGGTATGAGTCTGAAGAGACGAATTCAATATTCAGATCTAGGACTGTGACTGTCTTCTATGTGAAATGTCAAAAATTCCCAATCAGACCACTTGCAATTGAATCCCAGCTGCCAAGATGAATATGGAATTAGGGTCAATCCTAGAGTGTTGTCAATAAAAAAGAGTCAACTGTAATTGACTCTCATTCACAAAGGTGAAGTTGGGACAAAGGTGATCACAGTTTATTGGGTGGTAAAAAAGGACAGATAAAAGACGAGGAGTCTGGAGATCGACCTGCAAAGTCTGGATCGGGTTCTCAAGAATCACCTCGAATTACTGACGAGGTCATGTCTATAAAATCGATGTTGGTGCTGGCGGGGTCCCGATTGAACCATCCATTGATCGACATCGTGAAGCAAGAGGGAGATCGATGCATAAGGAAGGATACAATGGTCAATGTGGAATAAAAGGAGTGTAAAATAGTAGAAAGACTCAAACTGAGCAGGGGTCAAGAGGAAGATGCATACGACAAAATTTGCGCAATTATGCAGGACTTTATTCTTTAAACCTTAATCTAGATCCATACAAACACAATACAAAATTGGGCTCACCAACTCAAGCCATGTGAAGCCATGAAGGTTCGACTATTTATTATCTTTTCAATTTTAGAGTTGTTATTTCAGGCATATCTTGTAACAAGTCCTTAGCACGCTAAACCTATAGGAGAGAGTACGGTCAGAAAAGTATCCCGTACTTGTCCTCCTCCTTTGTAACTTGTAGTATGCACTTTTTGAGATCCTTGTAACCCTTCCTAAATCTCTACTCAGCCAAAGAAATGGACATAGGAAGTCGATAGGCGAAACCGCTACTTCGGTCCTTGCTCGCAACGGAATCACCCGTGAGGGTGTAAAAACCTACATGGACGCAAACTAATGAGATAGATACCCCCGTGAAGGTGTGTCCAATAGTCTGTACTTCATGCCAGGTCGATGCTCCACACAAGGTGGGAACACCATCGTTGACAAGGCCCTACTTGATCACGTATGATGGAAGCGCCATTACTTCGGAAATCTAGACAATACATGAGGCAGTTACAGACTGGGTTTTGGGCTCTAATCCTTAATGAGTCGTGCTTCGCTCATGGAAGGGGTTTCGGTCCCCTCCTGAGGTACCTGAAATCAATGAGGGCTTTATAAACCCAAGACAATGCAAGTCCATTATGGATTTTAATTAAGGTCAAAGTTTATTAATAGTCCCCTTATTTTAATTTATTTGGGATTTTACTTTTTTGGATCTGTATGCATACAAGCGCCTATCATTTTTTTATAGACTTTCATTTAATTCCTAGGTGCTCAAAATCAGAGAGAGATAGTGAAAAAGCCATGCAAGTCGATTCAAGATTGGAAATATCACCATTGAATCTAATGATGCATGCTGAGTTAGAGGACTTACAGTGCTTTCCAGCTCTCTCCATGCGGTATGCAAAACAGAATTTTTAAACCTATCTACATGGCGGTGTGCTATCGACCAAATCGACCTAAACATTAGCTGCTATTAGAAGAACCAATTGTTAGTTATTCAGAAATGAGACCAAGGTCTGGATTTCAAAGTTGATCGGTGCCCGCCACGACGGGTCCCTGCAAGCACTGTATACGACCTCTCCCGACGCACAGTCTCAAATCCAAACACCTAATAGTTATTAATTTGACTAGATCCAAACATAAAAGACTATAGGAAGAGGCATTCTTATTAGGGTTTGGTCCTAATTACCGACTCAATCAACCTATGTCTAGGGGCTCATGCATGCAAAACAAAATAAAATAAGGTGGAAAACTCAAAACATCGGAAAATAAAATAAAAGAAGGCAAAAAAAAACACAGAAAGCGTGAGGCCTCCAGGTAAACAAACACCCGGGCAGTAGACCTCATTGTGGAGAGTAGAGTATGAGTCTTTAATTATTACATATTAATTTGTCTCTCACTCACCAATGTTTTTCATAAAGAAAGCTACTTTAGTTCTATGCTAATTTCCTTTCATTGCATTCTTTGCAGTCTCTCCAACTGGTCACATAGTGAAGACCAACCTCCACCAAGCTTGGATGCATCGACCTCCTAAGAAACCGTCCTCGCATAGGGGGCCCTCGCAACAAAGTCACAAATAGATTTGTATAAGCACAATAATCTAATCAAATCAAATCGACCTATACATAAATAATAATTTAATGGCTATGTGAAAAATAAATTCCATTATTTAATTATAGCAATGAATTAATGAATAAGAAATAATGAATATACAATATAAATGACAAAAATAGGCTACGCTCATTGCTCCCAGCAACGACACCATCTGATAATCGGGAAAAATAGAGGGTCGTATGGTTTCACAAGGCGAAACCGCAGTCTGTGTGTTGACCACTCAAAATTCCCAGATCAATCAGCAGATACCTACACAATAAATAAAAGCAATGAAGTGCACAAAGTGAGTTAGAAATTATTATTCTCTACTACAAGATACATAGCGAGTAAGCAGGTAGTGGTCGAACCACAGAGAGCAAAAATGGGTAGCCTATGGTTAATTATGTCCAACCATGTCAAATATCTTGTATATACATATATCATTTTGTGGGTTTATAATTTTTAAATTTTATTTTTTTATATTTTATTTTTGTTTTATATTTTTGTATTTTGTTTATTATTTTTTTAATTTTTTATTTTCTTTTTATATTTTCAAATTTTTATATTTCCTTTTCTTTTAATATATGAGCATAATTTAGCTATATATAATGGTATATATACAATATAGAGTAATATATTGACAAATACTAATAAATATAAAAAAAATAAAAAAAATTATTTTTGTATTTTATACATTTTTTAATGTTTTGTAATTTTTCTGTAATTTTGGTATTTTTTATGTATTTTTAAAGTCAAAAATATCCAAAATCAGGGATTTAATAGATATCCGAATTTGATTTGAAGTTCAAAAATATGAAATAAGGTTTAAAATGAATAAATTAAATTTTAATATATAAATATTTATATAAAGAAAATTATAAAGTAGAAAAATAGATTTTTAGATTTTTAAAATGATTTTTTAGTTTTTAGTGAAGGATTTAGTATTTTTCAATTTTTAAGAGTTTTCTTTTTCCATTTTTTGTGATTTTTGGTCTGGAGTTAAAATAGGGCAAATATACAATATATATATATTTGGATTTTTTCAAGATTTTTTTGGTATTTTCTAAGCTAGACAGTAAAAAATAATCTCCTTTTGATTTTTAATAAATGGATAAAAAGCCCAAAATACGAAATAAATTTAATGTGTGAAAGTTCATGGCAAGAGGCATCTATACTTATTTTTGTGAGTTTTTAAGAGTACAATAGCTATTTATAATAAATGAATGAAATGCACAAAAATACTTGTCCTAGCAGGGGCATATTTGCAAATAAAATAAACAACAGGAGCTCATATGCATTTTTTGCCAAAAATATACAACTCATATTCAATTTTATTAATCCATTTAACAATTACTCTAAGGACATACATGTAATTTGCCCAGCTCACATGGGACGACACGTGAGCTGAGCTGGACTGGACTCAAATGCAATTAAAATAAGTACAGGGGCTTCTTAGCAAAGCTTCTAATTTATTTAAACATTACCCTTTATTCATGGGACTAATTAATAAATACCAAAAAAGGTGAGGCGAAGATATGCAATTTACCCCATTTATGCGCATCATCGGACGATCGAGCTCCTTTCACTAATACACGTGGCACGATCTAGACGAGTGATACCTCTTCGGCGATAGCCGCTCAGGATTTGATCTTGGACTTTCATCACGGCTGAAGGAAGCGAGGTGGAAATGACTGAGATTAGAACTGGGGCCGCTCCCTTCATCAGACGGCAGTTTCTTCACGCGAAGAATAAGGAAGATTGTGTTCTTCCCCTAACTTTGCACGGTGATTCATCCTTTCCCCGGTGGTTTCTGATGGATCTCTTGGCTCTACGCCTCCAAGGAACTCATCCTCATCGATCGAGGTACTCCAGAAGATGCAAAACCCGGTGATGGGGTCCTGGCACGTCGAGGAAGATGGAGAAACTGGGGACCCTCATCCAGGTGCTATCGAGCTCTAGGGGGAGTCCTTTTTGCCTTTGTACATGCACTAAATGGTACTATGGCTCGGGGCAAATCACCCCGACCAATTTTGAAGCTGAAATGCATAAGGAATGAGGGTGGCAGCGATGGTCCGGTGAATGGCAGAGGTGGACCTTCGATTCACGGATTGAAGAACTGATCTGGTTGGCTGGGTAGTCAAATTAGATGGAGAAAACGCAGGGGGAGATGATGGTTGTGATCAGATAGTCGGGTATAGATCGGAGCGTGGAGAAATATGGCCATAGCTCAAGAGCTCCGGCAGGGGTGTTTTACCTAATCTAATTTAACGATTGATTGAAATGCAAAGCTAAGGACTTGAATTAAAAGACGAGAATAAAAGCTACCTAAAACAGAGGAAAAACTCAGCTCTTATACCTGAGACGGGCTTAGGGAGCAGGGCTTGCTGGAGCGCCGCCATGGTCCTCTCCTTCTCCTCGCTCCTTGGCTTCCAATCACTGGGGAAGTCACCACCGTCACTAGTGGTTCACGCACACACACGAGGTTGCACGTAGGAGCTCCAAGGGGGATCAAAAGAGGAAGGCGGAAGGGGAAACTTTATTTATAGACATTGGGTTTGGGTGATGTTGGGCGACAATTATTGGCATACTCAAGGCAGATTGGGGGGGATGTAATGATCCCGCGAGATAGATTGATGTGAGGTGGACTAGTTTCATGGAGCGCTCGAGGTGGAAGGACCATTAGAGATGCATCGAAAAATCAGAGAAAAAGAGGGTCTCGAGGTTCTTACAGGGGTTAGAGTTGAAAGACGGGGAGTTGACTGAAGTCAATGAACATGGCACGATGATTGGTCCATGTAGGCATGCTACAAGACAAAACTGCCTCTTTATTAAAAAATAATTATTTAAAAATAGTAGGTGATTTTGTTTATAAAATAAAAATGTTTATTTTTATGTAGTTTTTTATGATGATTTTTATTTATTTTTTTGATGTTTATTAGTAGTTAATTTTTAGTGTTTATTTGTAGGTATATTTATCTATATTTTAGCTATTTTATTTTTATTTTGTATATTATTTTATATTATTTTATTCTCTTTTTTATATATTTGTACCTTAATTTTAGCTAAATAAATATATTTTTATATATAGTTGTGGTGTTATTTGTAAACTTAAATAAATAAGGACATATATTATATAGGTATACTTATAGGTGTTTTATCTATGTATTATATACATTATTTTATTTTAACGTATTTTCTTGGGTTTTATTTTGGCTTTATATTTTTAATATAATATAAATAGTATTTACAAGAGTATAAAAATATAAAAGAATAAATAATGAAAGAATGGATTTCACTTTTATTTATTTACAAGTATTATTATAGGTATTTTGCCTATATATTTAGATATATTTATTTTATTTTGTGTTTTCTTTGTTATTTTATTCTAGTTTTAATATGTACATGTGTTATAAGTAAAAATTACAAAATTATAAAAATATAAAATTATAGAAATAATGAAGAATGAATAAACTGAATATTTTATTCGGGTCTATTGTATAATGAGGGCCCAAAACCTAACTTTCACATCTTAACTCCAAAAATTGTGAAAAACCTCCATTAAGTAGCTTATGAAGAGTTATCTACAATTAGAGGTGATTTTTATACATTTTGAGTTTTTATTTGGAATGTATGGGTGTGTGAAGTTGGGATTTTGGCATTTTATTTTGTGTATAAAATGTACATTGTGTGCAATTTTTGTGAAAACTCAATTTTGTATTTTTATTTACATTGTTATCTACAACTTTCATATTCAGAGTTTCTTTATTTGATGAATAAATAATAAAGAATAAATAGGTGTCAAAAATAGCTTATTAAATAAATAAAAGAAATGGATTTTTATTGTATTTTTGGCCCTTATCCCCCTACTTTATTCCTTGTCGACCAACTTAATTTTTGATTTGGTCTCGGGGTTTAGGATTATAAAATACCTTTGATATTTTTTTCTTTTTCTTTTCTTCTCTTTATTTTATAATTTTGGAATTATAAACAATATTATTTACACAATAAATGCAATAAATGATGAATGCGGTTTTCTAAAATTAATGCTATTTACCTTCATTAGCTAGGGTTTTTAAGGCCAAAATGATAGAATAAAGGTGATGAAATGGAGATTCATCAACTACACGGTGATATCCCAAACCCGTGTCACCACTCAGGGGAAGCCTCTCCCACAAGTGATTTCTTACAAGAGGATTGCACGTGTCAATGCTGGTCCCTCCACATCTTCTTAAGTAGCAGCACTGGCAGAGTTTTCTGGTGCCAATATGGGTATCATTATTCAAAAGTTGGATCAGATAGAGATCATAGAGAAGAAGCAGTGCCAGGGCTTGGATAAGCTCAACAAGATCGATGAGCTGGCCCAAACTTTGAGCTGCCTAAAGACCCAGATCATGTGTCTCCAAGAGGCCCAGACGGCTTCTCAGTCCCATCTCTGGTCATAGACTGATCCAGGAAGTAGCTCGTCCCACCACCTGCCTCGTATCGTCAGGTTCAACACATCTAGGCAGAGCGACTCCAGCAGCTCCAACAGTACTAGCAGCCACCACCATCTTCAGACACCCAGATGGTGGTCTACCAGTCGGATCAGCCCTTCCACCACCACTCCACAAGCAACAGGAGGTGTTGATGGAAGTCAATGGGATATGGTACTCCCAATACCAACCACAACACGAGATCCATCATGACCACCCCGACTTTCGATGTCTACTAGAGGTACTTCATCCCAGCAGCAGCCTCCGGCATAGGCAGGGTAGGGCAACACACCCCAACATCCCCAATACTCTCATCAGTAGCAACAACATGGTCCTCGTCCCTCGTACCGGGGATAGTAGTGGAGGCAACCACAATAGCCTCAACAGTACTCTTAGGCCCCTCCTTACTACCAGCAGCAGAGTCAGCCTCATTTCTAGTGAGGCAACCTGTCCGGTTCTCATGCACTAGTTTATGAGAACCCAGCCCTAGATGACCATGCCTGCTTGCTCTCTGATCAGTAGACCTCTTTCCGACGAGAAATGGACATGTTCCGGCAGGAGATGAGGGAGATAATAAAGGGCAAGGCAGCCATACCTGCTCCGAACAAACCTAATCCAAACAATCTGAAGAGGAAATCTAAGCATGTATAGTTTACAGAGACCACCACTCCTAGTGATATTTTGGGTGATACTTCCAACTATATTTGATGCTGATTTTGGACATTTAGGAGCGGTAGGAAGCCAGCCGATAGTGATTCGTCTAGGCGACAACCTGATGCAGATTCTGGAGCACCAGATGAGGTTTGGAGTAATGACCGAAATCCGACACACGATTAATTAAAGAAGAGAGTTGTTGGTTGTAGAAAGAGCTGCGGAGATCAGATTTCTATTGATCAAATAAAAATCAATAAAATAGGAGAGAGAATAAGAAGCTTCTCTCTCCAATTTTATCTACACATTAATATTTATACAGGTAAGTGTGTTGGGTCGAACTCGAGGGGGCAGAATAACCATACGGCGGTTTTCGATGAATGAAGAAAAATCTTGAGAAATTTCACTTAAATTTACAACAAACTTCAAAAATCACTCGAAAATAACATGAAATTACAAAATATCAGTTCAAGAAAACTACACGATGAAAATCAACGAAAAAAATACAAGAAATGTTGCTAGGGTAGTTGTGTAACTACACTAGAAAAATCAAGGAAAATGCAACAAAATAAAGGTCCAAAAATCCCCTAAAGTTCATTGGCTGAAGTGCAAAGAAAAAGTTCTTGTTCTATTATAAAATGGTCCCCGTCAGGGATTGATTTGAAAGAAAAATAAAATGTTTTACATTGAGGACCCTGCATAGGGACCTAAATACCAATCTCTAGAAATTTTGGAGCTTCTTGGAATATATGGAATCTTGGCAGGTTTAAGACGCAAATTTTTCAACCCTTCGCATGAAAAGTCAAGATTAGAACGACACGCTCGATCTGGGATGTCTGATGTGGATATGTGTCGTCCAACTGTGTTTCCCGGGCTGTTCTTGGTGTTCTTAGGCTCTTTCGTAGATCATGAATGTAGGTCTCTTCTCTGATTTATCTCTAGCAGACGCGTGCTCGAATGGATCTCCTGCAGGGCCAGAGGGGTGTTGCCTTCATGCCTCGTGCTCGCCTGAGATGGGATGTCTTCGAGGTGGAGGAAGATGGAGGCTGGATCACTTTGAAGATGGTGACTAGAAAGCTAAACCAGTTGGGATTTGGAGATAGCGTCGACTTGATTCTTTAAAGGGAACAAGCTCCAATTGATGAAATAAAGCTCCAATATAAAATGTTCTACGAATGAAAATTCTTATGCTCGATTCGTGTATGAATAAACCAAGGATATTAAAAATTTGCAGATTATATAATGAGTTTCCAGAAAATATGAGAACAATGAAATTGGAAAGAAATGGAGACGATTTGGGTGCGAGTTGAATCGGATTTGAAGATTGATTAGAAGATGGCATCTAACAAGAACGATTAAGGTTCCTAATCATGCGATTAAAGATGCTAAACGGGGCACGAAAAACAAGGAATATAAATGCAAAGAATGGATGAATGAGTACCTGGGAAGTATGAGGTGTAGGACCTCAAGTCGTTGCTCGACGGTCAGTGGCCGGAGCTGAACGCACGCGATGGTGGCGATACAAGGTGGTTGGTCACCCTGGAACCCTCCTCCGACCTTCCCTCTTCCACACGGGCACCTCAAGGGGAGCTGTCACCTTTGGAGTAAGGCGTAGCACGACAGAGAAGGTGGGGACTCGAGAAGCTATGTTCTGGAAGTATTTAGCTTAGGAACGAGTTAGTTGGAGAATGATGACATGGAGTTGGTTTTATAGGGAAATCAAAGGGGGTTAGGTACAAATCAATGGTAGGCATGGATGGAGGTTGTTGGAGGTAGACGATGGATGGTTAAGATCGGAGTTAGGAGGAAGAGGTTAACGAGTATAAAAGGGAGAAGGTTGGCCGATAGAACAGAACAAGAATAATATTTCTTGTTCTTGGAGAAGAAAGCACCAAGTGCTGACACGTGTCAGCACCCGGTTGGCCGGAGGGATTAAATACCGTAATAAATAGATATTAAATAGTAAATAGCATTATTTTAAATAAGCATTAAAATAAAAAATGTAGATAATTAAATTATCTAAATTATGGTATAATTAGTTTTAATAAATAATAATTATTCTACGAAATATAAATATTATATTAATAAATAAGTATAACTAATACATAATAAATAGTTTTTGAATTTTTAATTTCATAAATCACTAAACAATATATCATTTTTATATTTTATTAGTTAGTAGATTAATAATAAAGTATGTACGATTTTTTATAGATTTTAATAAATTCTTTTAAGTATTTTAATCAATATAGATATAAATGATGTAGTTCAAATTTACCTATAAATTAGGGTTTTTGATTTATTTAAAATAATAAATAAGATCCAAAAATTATGAAATAAATTAAGGTTAAAATACAAGATCAATAAAATAATTAGAACTTATAAAATCATTAAAACAGTAAATAACGTATTCTAAATAAAATAAATAGCCCAGGAACCCATTTGTGGTTAGGTCCCAAAACCGACTTTTTGCAAACGGACTCCAATTTTAATGAAATCACCTTCATTAATTAGAGAATATTATTTTATGAACTTTAAAGTGAGTGGAGTGAAATTGGAGTTCGCATGAGAAAGTTATGATGTTCAGAAATTGGTATTTTGGCAATTTACAAGTTGGATTTCTTGGTATATATACAAGATGATATTTTAACTTATTTTTATATTTTTCTATACATTTTTATAAATAATTAGGATAAGAGTTTAGTTAAAAATATATTAATGTGAATTAATTAAAAATCTTTAAAGTTTTGGTATTTATTGGATAATTAATGGAGAGTGTATGAGATGTGGAATTAATTATTTTTTTGTTTTCTTCCTTTTCTCTCCCCTACTTATTTATTTGTCGACCAACCCATGCTGACTTGGTCTTGGGGATTAGCTTATAAATATATCTTTCAGCTATATTTATTGTTACAAGTCATATTGTACATACATACATATCCACAATTTGCCTTTATTTTTATTTTCTTTATTTTTATCCTTTTATTTATTTACATGATTTTAATGCATAAAAGTGCATTTTTATTCATGAATGGGATTTTGTTAAAAAAATGAAAATCAATGGATATTCACATGTATTTGTTAAGGGTTTTAAGACAAAATACAGAAAGAATGTTAATGAATCATGTATTCATCAGGGAGCGATGTTGATGCTGCTCACTATGATGATGATGATGATGATGACGACGACGGTGGTGCTAAAGCCACCAAGGATGTTGATCCGAACGACGGTACTAAGGCCATCGTATTTCCAATTGATGATGGTGGTACTGATGCCAAGCCAAAGTGCGGTACTGATGCCGCAAGTTCAGAGTCTGTCAGTGGTACTAATGCCGCCAAGTTTCCTTCTATTGTGTTGACTCATCCTGTACCTGAGGAAACTTATAGAAAAATACAAAAAACGGAAAAAAACAACAAAAACAAAAAATATGAATAAAGGAAAGGTTTTTGTATCTCTTGTGAGTCTATCTATTGTGCCTGATGATCTTTGCATGGATTCTATCTTATTGAATGCACATGAACCTACTCCTGACCCTCAGCTTTATGGAGAGGGTCCTCCTATCCCTTTCATTCAAGCACTCTGCTTAGGAAAGAGGTCAAAAATAGAAAACCCAAAAAAGAGACACCAGTTAGAGTTCAATGAGCAGATGATAGACAGATTCCAGATACAACTGACTCTTCAGGAGGCACTTGAGCACATTCCTTTGTTCCAGAAGAACTTGAGAGAGAAGGCTACGATCCATAGGAAGAGGAGAAACCATAATGCAGAAATCCATGTGCTCACCTGTGCCACCTACTTTGCTATCCAGAACCGATTGCTAGACAAGAGACCAATTGCAGGAGATCCTTATGTCAGATGCCATATCCATGAGCAACGGTTCGATCGTAATCTAGTAGATGACGGTTCCTCGATTAACCTTCTCTCGGCTACCTTACTCGATCGATTCGAGTTTGGCCCTCTTAAACAGAGCAGGACAATCCTTTAGTTTGTTGATAGATCTGTTAAGAGGGCGAAGGGGTTATTAGATGACGTTTTTGTCACAAGTCAGGGCCTGAAAGTCCCCATGGACTTTGTTGTACTAGACATGGAGATCCCTAAATCTGTGACCGATACCCCCAGCATCTTACGATGACCTTTCTTGACCACAACCAAGGCAGTGTCCGATCATGATAGTGGGAATGTATACTTTCACTTCGAGGGTGAAAGTGTACAAATATAGACGATTAAGGAGACTAGAGCCAGAGATTCAGCTTGCTCAGAGCAGACTATCGACTCAGAGCAGATGACAGTTGCAGAGATAGAAGTCTACTAGGAGTGTGATCATGTGATTATAGATGTTGAAGCAGTCTGGGCAGATCCAGCATCACGAGCTCTTGTCGCACCTTCAGACACTGCTGAGTTACATATGACAATTGATGAGAGTTCGAAGAGCACACTCATGGCACATGACATCTTAGAGGCTGACGATTGCAATCAAGATAGAGAAGCTGATTTTATTTCATGTGATTCAGATTCAGATCCATCAGACTCAGAAACTGATTTTAATTGGCTGGACTTTGATGACTATTTATCGTATGTAGTGTCCATAGAGCCCACAACTAGGACGGAGAGCGAGCCCGTACAGTTGACAAATACACCAATAGGGTCGTCTTTGTCAGATTCACAGATTCAATGAGAGTTCTCACATACTGATCTGGTAGCCTTCACACAGACTTTTCAGAAACTAAATTTTCCAGCTCTCACTTGTCCTGAGTTGAAGAACTTACCACAGAGCATGAAGTATAAGTTCCTTGTGGGTGAGCCAGATATGTTCCCGGTCATTATATCAGCAAATTTAACTGAAGACCGAGAATCTTGTTTGATGGTGGTTCTTAAAAGAAACCGCAAGGAAATAGATTGGAGTGTAGCCGATCTCTGAGGGATAAGTCTGGCCCTCATATCTATCTTGAAGAGGACACCAAGCCATCGCGTGAGTTCCAGCGAAGGCTGAACCCGAATCTTCGAGATGTGGTCATGAAGGAAATATCTAAGTGGTGGAGTGCCCATTTTATCTAGGCCATCTCCGACTACAAATGGTTTAGTCCGTTGTACGTGGTACCCAAGAAGACAGGTATCACCACAGTTGTGAGTGAGTCTGGAAAGGAGATAGCTACTCGAGTACCCAATTCTTGGAGGGTCTGTATGGACTACAGATGATTGAATCAGGCCACCAAGAAGGATTAATTCTCGCTACCATTTATTGATCAGATTATCGAGAGGTTAGCTGGGAAAAGTCACTACTGCTTTCTTGATGGGTACTCGAGATACAATCAGGTTGCCATAGCACCCGAAGACCAGGAGAAAGCGATAATCACATGTCCGTTCGGAACGTTTGCTTTTAGACGGATGCCCTTTTGTCTATGTAATGCTCCAGATACATTCCAAAGGTGTATGCTTTCTATCTTCTCGGACATGGTGGGAGAATGTTTGGAGGTCTTCATTGATGACTTTTTGATCTACGACGATGGGTTTGATGCTTGTTGTGACTGTCTAGACTGAATACTTCAGCGCTGCATCAAGGACAACCTTGTTCTATCTTGGGAGAAGAGTCATTTCATTATGACTCAGGGGATGGGCCTTGGACATATCATCTCCAACAGGGGCATGGAGGTCGATTTGGCCAAGGTGGATATCATCAAGAAGCTCAATCCACCGTCCAATTTGCGGCAGTTGCGGTCTTTTCTGGGGCATGTCGGTTTCTACCGATAGTTCATATAGGACTTCAGTCTTATTGCCCAACAACTTATTGATCTGTTTAAAAAAGACACCGAGTTAATTGTAGATGATAAGTGTCTTGCGTTATTTGAGAATCTCAAGGGATTAGTTGTGATGCTCCTGTCCTTAAGCCACCCGATTGGTCTCTCCAATTCAAGGTCACGATGGACGCTTTTGATTTTACCATAGGGGCTATGCTTGAATAGAGGAGCAATGGATTGCCTTTTGCCATTCACTACACTAGTCGGACTTTGGATGCCGCTCAGAAGAACTACACTGTGACTGAGAAGGAGATGCTAGCCATAGTTTTTGCTTTGGATAAGTTTCGATCTTACATTCTTAGGTCTAGGGTGACAATTTACACGGATCACACCACCATCTAATACCTAATGGCAAAGAAGGATGCCAAAGCCATATTGACCAGATGGATGCTTCTACTCCAGGAGTATGATATAGTGATTAAGGATAAACTTGGAGTTAATAATGTGGTGGTAGGTCACCTCTCCTGATTAGGGCATCTTGAGGATTCAGAGAAAACACACCTATCACAAAATCCTTCCTAGACGAGGTGATTCTTGTTATGACCCCACTTCCGTGGTACGCTGAAATTGTGAACTATCTTGTGGCCGAGAAAATTCCACAAGGTTGGTCCAGACAACGACTTGAGACCTTTGTCGTGAAGGCCAAGTCGTACCTTTGGGAGGATCCCACCCTTTACCATGAAGGGGAGGATAGTGTCTGGCATCGGTGTATTCCTCAGGATGAACACCACAACATCCTTATCTATTAACACAAGCTAGAGGTAGGATGACATCATTCTAGGAGATGGATAACATAGAAAGTTCTCCAATCCGGCCTTTGGTGGCCTGCCCTCTTCAAGAATTCAGATGAATTCGTGAAGAGGTGCAATGACTGTCAGAGGATAGACACTTGTGGACAACGTGATATGATGCTGATGCAACCCATTCACTTCTGTGAGGTTTTTGATGCATGGGGCATCGATTTCATGGGTCCATTACCTAAGAGTCAAGGATTCGAGTGCATTCTGCTTGCTGTTGATTATGTGAGTCGTTGGGTTGAGGCTATCCCCGCCTGAGCCGTAGCTGCAAAGACTGTTTGCAAATTCTTGAGGAAGAATATCATTTCACGATTCGAGGTACCTGGAGTCTTGATTTCTGACAAGGGGCCTCACTTTATCAACGACAAGGTAAGGGCCCTTGCTAACGAATCCAACATTGACCATAGAGTTTCCACTCCATATCATCCACAGAGCAATGGTCTTGTTGAAGTATCGAATAGGGACATTAAGATTATTTTGCAGAAGGTTGTCCACCCGGACAGAAAGGATTGGTCACAGCTTTTGGACCCAGTCTTGTGGTCCTGTAGGACTTCCTTTAAGACACCTCTGGGCACATCTCCCTTTCGACTCGTTTATGGCAAGCCATGCCCCTTACAAGTAGAGATTAAGCACAAGTAACTTTACGCAGTTACTGTGCTATTATTGTATTCCAAGAGTCTAGGAGATCAAAGGAAACTAGAATTGGCAGCCCTGGAGGAGTTGAGAGACACAACCTTCTCAAGTAGCCTACAATATAAGGGTAGATTGAAGATATGACATGATTCTCACGTCAGCCATAAATAGTTTGAGCCAAACTAAAGAGTATGGCTATTTGATGCGAGGTTATTTCTTGTGAAAATACAGAGTAAATGAAAAGGATCATACTTGGTCAGAAAGGTGCACAACAACGGAAGCATTGATATATCTGAGTTGTCAACTGATTCCACCTTTCGAGTTAACGGTCAACACTTGAAGCCATATCTTGATCATGATCTGCTGATTGTTGATATTGCCCCTATTCATTTTGTATGAGATGTGATCTTTGACACACATCATTTGCATCTCATATATGATTTTCGCTTTCATTCCGCAGCTTTATAGATCCATTATGTCGATACCATTCATTCTTTCAACACCCCATTTTCATCTTATGATTATTCTATACTTACGGTGCACTTTACCCTAAGTATAGGGTGGGCGTTGAATATATGATTACCCATTTGACTCTATTACCTCTAAATTTGCTGCCTATACTTAGGGATATTTTACCCTAAGTATAGGGGAGGTAATTTTTGTACATTCTACTCTTTGATTTTCCCCTTGTGTATAGTCTTCTAGACATAGGATTATTTGATCCTAAGTTTAGGGGAATCACCGACCTCTATTCATTTGATTCATTATATTCTTTCATTTGTCATTGTAGTATAGCATTCTTTTCACTTCACCATACTCAACACGAGTTATGTCTTCTTTCATCGCTCTTTGATCACTCTGAGGACATCGTTCGAGCTAAGTATAGGGGGGTGTCGTATATATATACTATATATACTTTAGCCATAACTCGTAATTTGATGACTATTATTATTATTTATATAACATAAATAAAAATCTTTGCAAAAATTATTTTGTACAAATTTTGTAAAAATGTTTGTAAAAATTGTTCTTCTTTCAAGTTGATTTGTAAATTATTTTTTGTATCAAAATTTTGTACATAGTATAAAACTTTTGAAAATATGCAAAAAATAAAAAGTTTGCAAAAATAGTTTGTAAAACTAGATTTGAAAATTATTTTGTCACATAAAGAATTAATAAGAGGTATAAAAACTATTTAATAACATTTAAAACCCAAACCTACCCCTAAAAACTTTGTACATAAGTATTATGTAAATAAAATCCATATTGTGCATAAACTCTTTTCTAAATGCTTTTGCAAAAATCTTCACTTATTTTTCAAAACAACTAAAAATTTGAAAAAAAAAATAAAAAATTCCATAAAAATTTGCATATTTTTGAGAAATTCCCTACAAAAAGAGTTTTTATATATACTTGTATTCTTCAGAATCTTGGTTGGCATCTAAACTAGTCTGGAATTAAATTGAAAATCTGAGCTTGGTTAAGACCTTAATATACTTAACTTCAGAGGAACTTTATAGGATTTAGGATTAAAACTTTTCAGGTCCATAGTGGCTTAATTTTTTGAGTCCACTAGGCTATGTTCACATGTCATCTTGATGAGCCTAAGTAGAAAACTTAACAACGTATGCATGACTCTTAGAGACAATGGCCTGACTTGGACACACACCTTACAAGTAGCTCAACATGGATGAGGTGGTGAGGAGGCAGAATTCTTTGGCTTGGGGTAGCATACGATGGTAGCACAGCTAGCTGGAACCTCTCATCTTCCTCTAGGGAGGGGTGTGCCTCAACCTGGTCTAGTAGCATTGAGTTCTAAAGACATGAGTTTGTGGGTTGCAATAATGCTTCAAAAGAGGGATAGTCTACTGGCTTAATAAAAAAAACTTCTTATGTATATGTTGCACCATGAAGATATGCTTTATATGCACATAAAAAAATGTGCAAAATTTGAAAAAATACAAAAAGGGGACATGCCTGATTGAAATTAAAATGCTTGCAAGAGAGTATATAGTAAAAAAGCAAAGCTTATGTATTCCACTTCTCATCTCATGGAAGCTTACAGCTGGAGACTTAGCTACACTGATTAAGCTTCAAGGGATACGTGGCTACACTGGTCACGGTCCGTTCTTTTCTTTTCCCCTCTTCTTGAGCTGGTTGTACTTGAACTTAGAAGGGAATACCCTGCTCCTCGAGGAAAGAGTTACTAGACTGGGGGATTAGAGTTACCTTGTTGAGGGAGGCTGTTTCGTTGACATTTCTGAGGTAGGGAGATATATATCACTTACACAGTACAAGTAAAGATTCATAGCCATTAGTGTTTGCATATGTATACTTTGTTCTGACATGGTTATTAAGGAGTCCTGATCATAAAACTGTGGAACTTGGAGGCTATTGAGTCGTAAACCCATTTCCCAATAAAATTCCGCCAAACTAATAATCCAAAGGTCTGGCTGAGCTCCATATTCCAATTTAACGAAGACAAGTTTAATAATTAACTATTGTTCTTTTTCTTTTCTTCTTTTTCACTTCTTTTGCAAATAAGTGTTTGCTAAGTGACTAACAAAGGTAAAGAATTGGATGATGACGAATCTACGATTCTCATTCTTTATTCTTTTAGTTTAGCTTTATCTTTTAGAAAAACTATCTATAAATATATGTAAATATAATAAATTAACTTTATCCATTGATGAATATCAGATTTATCACTCTAAAAGACATTAGTTAAGCTCAAATCCCCAAAATTCATATGAATTTTATCCATTATTCTGCATAATTAGCATTCATGCATGTATACATAATAATTGCATTTTATCACTCATAATTGCAATTTATCACTCATAATTACATAAAATAAGAAGCCAAAAATCCCATCCCAATTGATCTGTAAAATAGCTTAACTTCTCTGATTTTTAACTAATCCATGCTAACTCCAAATCACCTGAAACCATCTCCATTGTGTACATATTACTAACAAGAATAAATAAAAAACAAAAAAATCACTAACCTAAATAAGTGGACCAGAAATTCAAAACCTAATTCCAGGATTTCCGAACTAAAACACTGATATCTTCCTCATACAGTATACGATTTGATCCTTCTCGCTTTTGAACTAATGTACACTCAAATACCTTGAAATGCCAAGTTCAAGTGAATCAGAGCTCATATGCGAAAGTGAGTTTTGGGCCTCTTTTGTACATTTTGTATTTTAGCGGTTTTTTATATATTATTTTAAGTACATAATTAACTCCTTTTATTTTATTTCTTTTTCATTTAGTTTCTTTGATAAAAGTTTTATTAAAATGCACAAAAATCCAAATCCAAAATGAGCTTGAAATCAACGAAATTAACTGAGTCCGAGTCTTCACTAACAATTTGTACAAAAGTTGTTGTTTTCGTATTTAATTTTATTTCTTCTTTTTCTTACTTAATAAAAATACAAAAAATAGATTAATGTGTAAATATTTATCTTTGATTCTATCATAAATTTCTCGATTTTTATCTTATTTAAAAATAACAAAAAATTTATTAATCCAAAAAATAAAGGTATTCTATGTACATGGGATACCCCAAAAATATCACTTTGTGCAAATGATCGATTTTGATTTTTCTCTCTTCATGAAAGTTCTAGATCTCATTGAGACGAGAAAATTTTTTGAAGAAACTTTTCCATCCAAGGTCATTTGCTATTAACTTTTGATTTATCTTTCTATTTTACAGTTTGAATTTTCAGGGGTGACACGTGGTAGCTCTTGGAGCTGCCATATGTCACCATTTTTGGAGGCTTTTGTAATTCGTTTTAATAAAAAAATTTTAAAAAAATTATTAAATCCTGCACGTGCAGAGCACGTGGCCCCACCACACGTGCACTACACGTTCCGCCTCTACCTTCCACCTCCTTTACCAAATAGGATTGGCGCCGCCCCCTGCACCTCCGCAATCTCTGCCTCCTTCCATCTACGACGACACCACCACTCGACCACCGTCCTCTTTTGAGAGTGCCACCACCCCGTGGTGAATCTTGCTTCTCGTGATTCTCGCCACCTCCCCATCAAAACCCATCACCGATCTCCAATCTCATCCCCTCGACCTTGAATACCCTCCACCTCCGGCCCCGTCGCCAACCCTATAAAGCCTCGCCGCCCCATCCGTTGAGCAACATCCACCGACAATACCTCAATTCAACACATCCCGATGGTGACAGCCTAGATCTTCAACTGCGATGAGATCCGAGGAATCCAATCCTCATCGTAACACCGCACTACCCTTGTACGTCTGCTCTTGCTCCGTGGCTCCTCCGTCGAGCCAACGACAGCTTCGAAACTAACCAACGATCATCTTCATCAACTTTAACCACCAATACACTTCCACCATGCTCTGACCGTGGAGCTCCGCCTCGCCGCCTACCATGACATCACAGAAGATATCCCAGGTCGCGCTTCACCATACTCCATAGGTCCTCCACCTCAATTTACGACTAGCAGCAACGAGGGCCTTTACTTTTGTATCCCACACAATCGCGCCACCACATGAGCTGGCGTGGATCATCGCCGTTCCAACCGATGGGTGTGGAACCCGAGGCCCCCACGTACGTGCTCCCTGCATGCGTTGGGGGAATGAATAGTGTAGATGCACCCTGAAGACCTCTGATTCACGCCCAGATCCAGATACACAGGGGTCACGTGCTATGCACGTGACCACTTGGGAAATTTGCGGAATCCACCTCTTAAGTACGCATATTTCTAGAACAGTCCTCCCTTCTTCAAGGGTCATTTGCTTGGCACGTGACTGCTTGGGTTTTTTTGCAGAAAACCCTTCAGTATTTATGTAATTACAATTTACCGTTGTTCTTCACTTCTATTTTATTTATTTATTGTAATTTTACGAACATACCCCTAAGGTCTCGCTATATTTTGAACCTATTTCTTGTGCCATTTTATTAATTAAAAATTTTCATGATGTTCTTGAATTAATTCTCTACTTGGTGGTTGATGCTTCATATTTTTATTCTCTGTCGCTAATTAACAACAATAATTATTGCAAAATTTACATATTTTACCCAATCTGTGCTTAAAAATTCACAACTAATTAATTATAGCTCCCAAAATTTCCAAAAATTCATGGATAGGAGAATTACTTGTATGGTACATTATATCAAAAAAGAAATGTGTTTTCATGCATATTTTTCTATATAAAAATCATCTTGTCTTTTCATTAATTAATTTTTAATAGGTATTAAGTTCAACATTTTTAGGATTTAATATTTTTTGAGATAGATCACTAGTGATATATCTTAGATAATTTTATTTCCTGAAATAGGTAGATTTATTATTTGTTATAATTTATTATTGAAAATCACACTATTTACATACATTAATTCATAAAATATTCATATTGCATCAAAATATTCCAAAAAAATTACAGTGTTCTATCCTCATCATTATTTACATCTCGGCCAAGTTTCATAATTTTTGGACTCCGTTTAATTGAAAATTACATTTAGTGCCTAAAATCTACCGCTTTTTATTTACATCCAAAAATTGTAAAAATATAAAAATATTCCGCCTTGAAAACTGCACACGAATTTCAATAGATATTATTCTATGTTGTTCCTTTGCCTCCTTGAATTCAACCTTGGGACTTGTCCAAGTAAAATAAACTTAAAGCCACTTGAATGAAAATGAATAAATTGATCGTGGTTATTTCTTGATTGATTCCTATTACCCGGAATAATTACAATGACACATTGCTATTTCAAAAGCTTAAAAATTCACACAAACTAACGTAGGGTTTTTGCGAATCATCATATAGCGTCGTTGCCGGGGAGGCAAACGATTTAGATTTTGTCTACAAAATTAGTGCTAGGTTTTTCATATTTTTGTGTAGCCTGACCCCCGAATCGTCATTGTAAATTTTCCATTTTCCTGCATTTATTTTATTCAGCATTTATTTTCTTATTTTAGTTTTGATTCATTTTTATGTCACTCTCTTAAACATATACTATCTCTCTCTTATTTTTTGTGCGAGGTACCCGACGCCCATGAAGCAGTTCTCTTGAAAATGACGCATCTTCATCAAACACCAATCAACATTAAAATTAAGATTGAGTCAAGTTATGAGAGAGCGTAGAGTCTAGGATTTTAATTTCTACAATTTTAATTTTTGTAATTAATTGCTTATTTACAGCGGTGTCTATTTGGGCTCTCATGTGTGTAACAAGAACTTGAACTTATTCTATGGTGTGTTATGACCTATTTCACTCTCCGATGAGGGTGGGGTCCAACTTGAGTGGCTCGTTGGTTAGCCCTGCACATACGACTATTAGAGCTTCTAAGATTTATTGATTGTGCTTGTAGAACGTAGGACCACACATCACATTAAATTGAGATGCACATTACATCATTCAACTTAGTCAAAATTTTAACTCAAATCTTCACGGCTAATAGAATTGTCTGCTAGGTGCAAATTTTGTCGGCTTGCATCCATATAGAATAATTATCAATTCTTGTATTGCATCCGATAAGGAGATTGCGAGGAATTACTGTAAGTCTATTGTCTGAGCATACATCATTGTTTCACGTGCATCGATTTTCCCAAATTTTCTCCCTTTTGTTTTGTCAAGGAAATTTGGACTGGATGGTGGACGTGTATTTCTGCTCATCTAAGTTTTCAGTGATCGCCTAATTAAAATTGGGACCGCTAAACAAGGCAATTAAATTAAATCATAAAATCAATAATTTCTGCGAGGGAGCAACCCCATCTTTGGATTGATTTATTATTTTGAGTGAGCGAGAGACGACACTTAAGACTAGAGCCTTATTCTATATTTTCATATTGACTACTAATTATATAAAAACGATTAGCTATTTCTCAGTGAGGAAACATGGGTAGCCGGTAAATGTTCCGGATTTCCTTAGCTTAGCAGGTGGTTTAAAGGACACTATGTAAGGCTCTATCCTTAGGTAACGGGTAGCCATTTTATGGTCCGTACTTACACCCATACTGGCTGAAAGTAGGTGCAACTAGTCATAAGAATTAAGACCAGCTTTTAAGAAAATTTCCAACACCTAATAGCTCGCTAATTTTTTTCCAGAATTGAATTTATCACCAAATTAAATTGAAAAGATAATTTGTCGAACTCTTGAGCTTCACTATGTGAGTAGGTGAACCTAGGCTTTGATTTGTGTTTGCATTGGTGTACGTGAACCGATCTCGAATATCGAAAAAAACCGCACACTTGTGCCATCACTCTCCCTGATTTAAAATTTTGGGTTTCTGCTATTGAGTATGTCCCTTACAATAGAACATTTTCAACCAAGATCCACCACGACAACTCATCCACCTTCTTTGAAGATGACGAGACATTTCTCCGAGTACCCATCATATCTATACTATGAAAATGAATTCATCTCGGTCTAACCAAATTATTTAAAACCTCTTCTAACATGCATCATCCAACTTTCACAGGATACTCTCACCCACAAATAGATCTAACCCTCTCTACAAATCTGATCTACTCCATGAATGACAATTCCTTTATATTCGGATCATATAAACAAACAACCGACTGAGGTCTCCACTTCTTCATATGTCAACCCTCCATATTTTGACCATACAATCAATCCTTCATACTATGTAAATGCCAACCCTTCATTCATGGGAGACTCTAGCCACATGATGAATACGATCGAATTTAAGACTTATCTACATCTTCCACCTCCCCCACCCTTGAGCATAAATGAGCAACTACCATCTTGGATTAACCCATTTCTCGTCCGAACTCATGAACCATTTGAAGATCAAATCACTTTTGAAACGAATGACCGACCGAGAAAACAACTCCAACTGACTTCAATCTCTCCTCACCATATTGTTGGAACATGTCAATACTTCACAAATCCACAATTTGATTTGACCATTGGGAATAAAATGGAAATTCGAACATATCAAGAGGATTGGCCTGCAATTGATAATCTTCCATCTTGAATTAACCGTGACAATCCCATATTCAGATATGACACTCATATAGATGACTGGACCGATGATATCGACACATAAACCCTGTATGTTGACTCCACAGTATAAGGGTCTGACCAATCATGACCAAAGGAATGGGCTCTACTCAAATCAACTGTACATGCTTGAGTCACAACATTTTGAGTATGCGACCTATAGATTCCCTTCGAATCCTCCACCTGAGCAGACTCCTTCCATGATTTTTCAAGAGAAAATATCAGCAGATAACAAATCAAGACATATTTTGAGAGGATATTCTCCTAGGTCGTACATGAAAATGGAAGATGAAATGATTGGATCTCAAGTTGAAAAATGAGAGAATACTTAGATTGTTCCCATGATCAATCATGAAAATTTTTTGGAAGATGACATAGGATTATTCATAGATATGACTTTATTGAGGATACATTTAAAAATCTCACGGATCGATAGGGTTCATTTTATGCCGACTCAGGTATGAAAATGGAAGATGAAACGAATGGATCTCCAATTGAAAACCATGAGGATATTCAGAAACCCATAAACTCTTTTCACATTAGGGATGACTCTGACAACGACACTTCTGCCTATTACTCCCCTAGGAATAACTCTAACTCTGATTCTGACTTTGCACATCAAAGCCCCTTCTTATCTATGAAAAGTGATGCACCTATACACCACACTGAAAAAAATCAAAAAATCGAAAAATTAAATAACACCCAAAAAATCGAAAACCCAGAAAAATCATAAAAATTGAAAATGAAGAGGATTTGAAGAATTTGGATCCTACTATAAGGGAAGCACTGGAGAAAAGATTGATTTTTGAACTTTCCTTGATACTGGCCATTGAGCATCAAGGAGAATTCACCCAGTCTCCAATCATTCTCAGAAAGCCATTCTTGGCATTGGGTAAGGCAATTACTGAGTACGAGACTCAGGAAATCAATTTTACAACATTGGGAGCACTTCGATCTCACCTAGCCTTTGAGGAAATACGATATTCTGAGGCAACCCACAAAGCCGTCAACAGCTGTAACCACCAAGCGGTAGAAGAGCCCAACCTCGCTGCTACACCTGAGCGCGGAAGTTGAACTGACCATTACTTCAGAGATTCTCCCAACTATTCCATTTCTTGCAGCTCTCTCCACGGAACACCAAATACATGACTTTTATATGATCCTGAGACATATGCGTTGTCTCATCCTGAGTCGTCCGAAATCTCCTATGAACACTTTGGTTAAATCAACCTGACACAGGAATGCACCGACATCAAATCAATTGATAACAAATATGTGGGACGTGCACTAACCATTAGTTCGGAGAGTCTCCCCACTGTTCCATTTCCCGCTGCTCTCACCATGAAAAATCAAATATATGACTTTTTATATGATAATGAAAATATGCTTGGGCTCACCCTGAATCAAACATGATCTTATATGAACACCTTGAAAAATCGATCCGTCTCATGAGTGCACCAACATTAAGAAAACTAAGAACAAATATGGGGGATGTGAACTGATCAGGGAGGAATATTTCGATGGTTATTAATCTGGATACTCAATTGTCAACACCTCGCTCCCTAGAACAACACCTTCACAGACAACACGAAACAAAATGTTTGCTCCTTCATCTAAATAGAAAGTCTCCTTTGACATGCTGGAAAAGGAATCGTCTGTTGATTCCTCATCAGGTCCCAACAAGGTAATCTACATGAATGAGGTCAGTTCGGCAGTTCTAAAACCCTATCTACAAAAGGATCCAAACATCGATTCCCGTTAGACGACTCCTACCCCTCACTACTACTCCTCAAGAGTTAATTCTCCAAGTCTCATTAAATATACTTGAATAATTTCTTATTAGCTGACTAAGACTGGAGCTTCAGAGTATTCATCATCCGAGGATGAATCACTTAATTCCAAGAAGGAACAAATTCTTAGAAAACAACTGAAGCAGCTAAAAAAACAAGAATATATAGAGTGCGTCCACTTCCAAATACTATTCTTCTGAGGATAACTCCAATGATGGCTGGATATCATCTGATTTCATGCGCTTCATCTACTCTCCAGCATGATTATTATGAGAATAACACTGATGATGGTTGGGACTCATATGATTTGCCTTCTTTTTCTTATCATTACGATCTCCCACCTCAGGCTCACAAAAAGATTGGCTGAAAACTACCTTAATCATCGTCTACCCTCCCTCCCTCCCGACCCACTCGGTCCTCTTGTACATCTTTTTCCTCTACTTAGGTCAAGGCCTAAGTATAGGGGGTGACCGATGCCATATGTATATACCATTCTCCTCATCCACTCCTTCTCACAATCACCCAATTTCCAGCCTTCTTCCTATACTTATGCTAACCAGAGCCTAAGTATAGGGGGACCTGATGCCCATTGTATATGCTCTCCTCATCACTTCTCCCCTTGTCTGCCTCATTTCCGCTCTTCTTCTATACTTAGATTATTTACAGTCTAAGTATAGGGGGGCAGGCTGACTTCTATTATTTATATTTCTTTTTCACTCTCTTACGCTTAGCTCGAGCTATGTCTTCTTTGCGCTTCTTGTGCTCTGAGGATATATCACTCGCTAAGTATAGGAGGTGTGCATATATACTATGTATATATTTTACCCATAGCTACTACTTTCGCGTAAGTCTATATGTATTTATGGGATGACTAACTAACTTTAAAAAAACCATAAAAATGGGAAAGAATGGAGTAATTAACACTGACCGTGTCCTCCCAAAAATTTTGAAAAACAACTTCTTACTCATTTTTGCATTGACAAATATAATATATCTCTCAAAAAAATCATAAAAGTAAAAAAAGGAAAAAATATGTCTGCATTTAACACACCTGCATTTCATACATCATTACCTTCATTTACATTTGTGAAAAATCCTTGGGTTCTAAACCGGGTATGAGAAGAATCAGAGAGTAGTCTGGACTTGACCTTAATCCACCTAATAATCAAGGGAACTTCACTGAGAAAATAGATTTTAGAAGATTCAAGTCCGTGACTTAATTCTTCGAGTTGCAAATGACAATGTGCAACGTTTGACTCTTAGTGTCCAACCTGCTCTCTTCATTCTGGGTACGACTCTGGAGTAGGGAATTAATTTGTACTCTCACTTTATGCACTTAGCTCAACTCAGACGGGGTGTTGGAATACTATGTGAGCTTTTTTCTGGTAGAGTGGACATCTAAATACCAGAGTATCGGTTGAAATAAAGCTTCAGAAAAGGGATGTACGATTGGGCACTACTTTCTCTAAGACCCCAAAATATGTACATAGAAAAAGATTCCATATCCGTTGGGGAACAACCAGATCCATGCCGAGCTACCAAAAATCTAAACAATAAGAAGCGTACTACCAAAAAAATATTGGACCAAAAAAAAGGTCCAAGCTTCAATAAAACCTACAGATCTTGGTGGAGACTTGGCTAAACTGGCAGGCTTCACAAGGAGAGGTGACTACACTATTCACCCTCCAGTTCTTTTCTCCTTCTTCTAATTTCTCCCCTTCTTCGATTGTGAACACAACGAGACCGACCTTAGAAGGAAATACCTGACTCCCCGAGGATGAGTTATCGGAGAAAAGGTTTGCATGATAGTCTGGTATTCTGGATGGGAAGAGCTAAAACCTTTCATTCACGTGAGTCGATTGTTCAATGTTCATGGGATATGCTTCGGGAGGAGGATTGATCTAAGATGACTTCTGAGCCGAAATTGTGACAATGATGTGTACAACGTGGAGGTTGTTGATTCTAAAACCCTGATTCTCAAAGGAGTTCTGCCAAACTAATAATCCAAAGGTCATGTATGGCTCCATAATTTACCTTCTGCTCATGGTCTAGCTATGAAACCCAATCTCATTTCACCTCATTGCATTTCTTTAGATGCTCAGGGACAATAATGGTTTAGGTATAGGGGAATGACGAATCTCAGATTCATCACTCTAAAAGACATTAATTAAACTCAAATCCTCAAAATTCATATGCATTTTATCCTTTATTCTGCATAATTAGCATTCATGCATGTATAGACAATAATTGCATTTTATCACTTATAATTGCATAAAATAAGAAACCAAAAATCCCAGCCCAATTGACCTGTAAAATAACTTAACTGCTACAATTTTTAACTAAATTCATGCTAACTCCAAATCATCTGAAACCACTCCATTGTTACATATTACTAACACGAATAAATAAAAAATACAAAAAAATCACTAACCCAAATAAAGTGGACCAGAAACTCAAAACCTAATTCTAGGATATCCGAACTAAAACGCTGATATGATCCCCATACAGTGTCCAATTTGATCCTACTCACTTTTGAACTAATGTACATTGAACCACCTTCAAAACAAGTCCATGTTCAGGAATCAGAGCTCATATGTGAAAGTTGGGTTTTGGGCCTCTCTTGTACATTTTGTATTTCAGCAGTTTTTGTCCTATTATTTTATGTACATAATTAACTCCTTTTATTTTATTTCTTTTTCATTTAGTTTCTTTGATAAAAGTTTTATTAAAATGCACAAAACCCAAATCCAAAATGTGCTTGAAATCAAAGAAATTAACTGAGTCAGAGTCTTCACAAATAGTTTGTACAAAAGTTGTCGTTTTTGTTCTTTATTTTCTTACTTAATAAAAAAAATTAGATTAACATGCAAATATTTATCTTTGATTCTATCCTAGTTTTCTCGATTTTTATATTATTTAAAAATAACAAAAAAATTATTAAACTCAAAATCTAGGTATTCTATGTACACGGGATATCCCAAAAATATCACTTTGTGCAAATGACGATTTTGTTGGTATCTTCATGAAAGCTATAGATCTCCTCGAGACGAGCAACTTTCATGAAGAAACTTTTTCAATCCGATGTCATTTTCTATTTATTTTCGATTTATCTTTGTATTTTTACAGTTTTGAAATTTCTAGGACTGACATTTGGCAGCTCATGGATTCGCCATGTGTCACCCAGTTTTGAAGGCTTTTATAACTCATTTTAATAAAAAATAAAAAAATATTAAATTCTGCACGTGCTGCCTCCATCTTCCACCTCCATTCCCAAATAAGATCGACGTTGCGTCCGCACATCCACAATCTCCGCCTCCTTCCATCTACGGTGGCACCACTGCCCGACCACCTTCCTCTTTTGCGAGTGTCGCCACCCCACCATGAATCTTTCTTCTCATGATTCGCCTCCTCCCCGTCAAAACCCATCATTGATCTCCGATCTCGCCCCCTCGACCTCGCATACCTTCCATCTCCAGCCCCTTCGCCAGCCCTATAAAGCGCTGCCCCCTCCGTTGAGCCGCATCTGCCGATAATACCTCAATTCAATACATCCCGGTGGTGATAGCATGTGCATTCAACTGTGGCGAGATCCGAAGAATCCAATCCTCATCACAACGTCACACCACCCTTGTGCATCTACTCCTACTCCGGACCTCCTCCGTCGAGCTGGCGACCGCTTCGACGCCATCCAACGATCATCTTCATCAACTTCAACCACCAATACACCACCACCATGCTCTGACCATGGAGCTTCGCCTCGCTGTCTGCCACAACTTCACCGGAGATATCCCAGGTCGCGCTCCACCAAACTCCACAAGTTCTCCACCTCAATCTACGACTAGCAGCAGCGAGGGCCTCTGCCTTCGTAGTCCACTCCGTCGCGCCCCAGGAGCCATCGTGGATTATCGCTGCTCCAACCGTCGGGTGTGGAACCCAACGCCCCCATGCATGTGCTCGCTACATGTGTCAGGGGAATGAATTAGGGAGAAGCACCCCGAAGACCTCTGATTCACGCCCAGATCCAGATATCCAAGGGTCATGTGCTATGCACGCGTCCAATTGGGAAATTTGCAGAAGCCACCTCTGAAGTCCGCCTCTTTCCAAAACAACCGCCGTTTCTCCAAGGGTCATGTGCTTGGCATGTGGCCGCTTAGGTTTTTTGCATAAAACCCCTTCGAGGTTTAGGTAATTATAGTTTAGCCCCTATTCTGTACATCTATTTTATTTAATTATTGTAATTTTACGAACAAACCTCTGAGTTCTCGTTATATTTTGAACCTATTTCTTGCACCATTTTAATAATTAAATTTGCATAATGTTCTTCAATTAATTGTCTACTTGATTGATGATGCTTCATATTCTAGTTCTCTGTGGTTAATTAATAATAATTATTCTTGTGAAAATTTAGATATTTTACCCAATCTGCACTTACAAATTCATAATTAATTAACCATAGCACCAAAACTTTTGTTGTACATTATGCCCAAAATGAATTGTGTTTGCATGCATATTTTTCTATATAAAATCATCTTGCCTTTTAATTAATTAATTTTTAATAAGTATTAAATTAAACGTTTTTAGGATTTACAAATTTTCTGAGATAGATCACATAGTGCTATAGCTTAGATAATTTTATTTCTTGAAAATATAGATTTAATGTTTGTTATAATTAATTATTGAAAATCACTTTGTTTACATTCATTAATTCATAAAATATTCACATTGCATCTAAAAAATCCAAAAACATCACAGTATGCTATTCTCATCATTATTTACATCTCGGCCAAGTTTCATAATTTTTGAACTCAGATTAACTGAAAATACATTTTAGTCCCTATAATCTGCCGCTTTTTTATTTACATCCAAAAATTGCATTAAAAATACAAAAAAATATTCTACCTCAAAAATCACGTACAAATTTCGATAGACATTATTCTATGTTGTTCCTTTGCCTCGTTGAGTTCGACCTTGAGACTTGCCCAAGTAAAAAAAACTTAAAGACACTTCAATAAAATTGAATAAATTAGTTGTGGTTATTTCTTGATTAATTCTGATTACTCGATGTAATTACAATGACACATTATTATTCAAAAGCTTAATAATTCACACAAATTAACATATGGTTTTTACGAGTCATCAGATGGCGCCGTTGCCGGAGAAGCAAACAACTTCGATTTTGTCTAAAAGTTACTGCTAGATTTTTAATATTTTCGGGTAGTCTGTCCCTCGAATCATCATTGTAAATTTTCCATCATTTCTTGTATTTATTTTATTCAGCATTTATTTTCTTCTTTTAGTTTTGATTAGTTTTTGTGTCACTCTCTTACACACTCTCTCTTATTTTTTGTGCGAGGTACCCGATGCCCGTGAAGCGGTTCTCTTGATACCGACGCATCTTCACCGAACAACTATCCATATCGAGTCGAGTCGTGAGAGAGCATAGAGTCTAGGATTTTAATTTCTGCAATTTTAATTTTTGCAATTAATTGCTTATTTACAACAGTGTCTGTTTGGATTCTCGCATTTGTAACAAGACCTTGAACTTATTCTGTGGTGTATCGTGACCTGTTTCACTCTCCGGTGAGGGTGGGGTCTAACTTGAGTGGCTCGTAGGTTAGACCTAGACATACATATATTTGATCTTCTAAGATTTATTGATTGTGCTTGTAGAACCGAGGACCACACTTCACATTAATTGAGACGCACATTAGATCGTTCAACTTAGTCAAAATTTGAACTCAATTCTTCACTACTAATAGAACTGTCCGCTAAGTGCGCTTTTTGTCAGCTTGCATCCATATAATATAATTTTCAATTCTTGTATTGCATCCCACATGGAGATTGCGAGGAATCACTGTAAGTCTTCTATTTTAGCATACATCATTATTTCACGTGCATCGATTTTTTCCGAATTTTCTCCCTCCCGTTCTGTCACTTAAATTTTAAAGGAAATTGGGACTGGACGGTAGATGTGAATTTCTGCTCATCTAATTTGTCAATGATTTCCTAATTAAATTTGGGACTGCTAAATAAAGCCGACTAAATTAACTCATAAAATCAAAAGTTTTTGCGAGAGAGCAACCCCGTCCTTGGATTGATTTATTATTCTGTGTGAGCAAGAGATGCCACTTAAGGCTAGAGCCTATCTCTAGATTTTCATATTGAATATTGATTCTATAAAAATGATTAGCTACTTCTCAGTGAGAAAATATGGTTAGCCGGTAAACGGTCCAGATTTCCTTAGCAGAGTGGGAGACACTTTATATGTTAGCCATGTGAGCCCGAGGCGAACCATTCCTACAATAAATGTTATTGTAATGTTTTTTTATCAATAAAAGTTATTGATTATTTTCACTCCCTATCTGAGATTAAATGAATGAATGCACTATGAGGTCCCTCTGTACTATTAAGGGTTAACCTTAGCCATCTTAATGATTATACTGCTGGTGATTCAATATTGAATCATAGAGATTGGTGCTTGGATGTATATCTAAGGAGTTAGATAGAGGACTCATCATGCACCATCAAATGACTGTTAAGAGATGATCTCCAGCCTGAGAAGGAGATGAAAATCCTTTCTCATTAGGCTGATATCTGACCAGCCTCTTGATGCAGGTCCTCTGCATGGGAAAAGAGTTTCGGGGGTGTCGGATTTGTTAGGTTAGAGAGTTGATTTAACGAGATTGAGATAACCAAAGTCCTATATCGTACACTGTCATGATATGGGCACACATCCTCTGTCAGTAGACAGATGTCTTACTATATGTCTAATTATTTACATTTTGCAGACCAATAGGTTGATGACTTAATCAAGGTCTATACACCGGCGAGCCGGTGTGCATATGAGGGCATATGATTGATACGATCTCTCAAAGGGATTATATGGGTTAACCTATGAATCAGAAGACATGAGCTCACTCACTAGGTATTTGGACTGATCAATTTCCATAAATGGTCATCACGCTTTGGAAGCACGACAAGAATTTGTAGGTATGATATATGCTTTGTGAAAGCATATGATCTATACCAACTCCCAATGACCAAGATTGAGAAACTTGTTGATAAAACCCTGAAGATGAGTGTTAAATTGATGTTTATATTCAGGTTTATCATAAGTCTTCCAATATGCAGGATGTACAAGTATTAGGAATACCTGAGGGCGATGTGATCAGAAATGATTGTATAACCATTACGCTTCCATTTCGAGGGAGTGATGAAACATGTTTGGATATTAGTGACTCCTCCCAGTAGAGAAGTAATCTGATCTTGGTCCAAGTGTTGGACATTGATCTGGATGAGATTCAGATGCAATGAGAATATTAGATTTACGGTCTTGATTTAATCAGGCATCTATGAGGGGTCCATGAGATTTGGATTTGAGATATCATCTCAATATCCAAGTCACTATACGTGTAATATATAATCGCCCTGTCCTTATCTCCATGAATCTGCGGAGAAAGTGCATTATTCTTGAAAGGGTTCAAGAATAATTCCATAGTAGAATTATATCTAAGCATTGAGAAATGGATAAGTAAATGTGATTTAATTATCGTGAATAATGTGAATTTGATTCACATTATTTGGATACATGAGAATGGAGATTCAATATATTTAAATATGATTAAATTATTATGGATAAGAATAATGGGGATAGCAATATACAAATTATTCATAATATGTTGTAAATGTGATTTATAATGTATTATAAAGAGCTTATTATGATTTATATTTGTTGATTAATTGTTGGTGTGAATTGGATTTACATTGGATAATTAATTGAAAATGTAAATCACATTTTATTTTGGATTGTGAATGTGATTCACAAATTTCCAATGGTAAGATTGCAGTATTCACAAAATAGTTATGAACTATTTTCATAGAATAATTTACAACAATTGTTGTTGTAAATATTGGAGATCATGGAATAATGTAATCTATGAGATTACATGAAGATTTGCCCTTTCCTTAATGGAGAGGGGGACGATCACCAATTCCTATAAGGAAAGGGTGGCTGTCCAGTCTACATATATGGAAGGAGGGAATCTCCTTTCCATTATCTCCAAGTTTAATTGTTTAAATTTTAGGATTAAATTTTATTTATTTATCAATATATATTTAATCTAAATTAAATTAATTGTTGTTGTGTTTTTCCAACAAAATCTTAGCCATTGAAATAAGTACAAATTAATCTCGTCCATTTATTTTGTGTAGTCCACGGATTGTGATCCATGGACTCCCAAAATCCTATATAAGAAGAGGTACCCCTTGCTCTTCTTGGTTACAATTACAACAAAAATAAGCTCCCTCTCTCTCCTTTCATTCTCATGCCCTCTCCCTCTCTCTCCTTGGGTGGCCGTCCACCCAAACCCTACAGGGAAGACTCCGTCGTCGTCGCATCACCGTTGTGCTATCACGACGACCACTCTTGGTTCCCGTCTTCCTTGGTGCGCTTCGCTCACTAATAAGACGTACGATCTCATGTGACAATATCGAGAGTTCTTTGCTTGGATCAACATCTTGGATTGCGAGAGGCACAAGGTTCATCCCCGTGCTCGCAAGAATCTCCTCCAAAGATTAGACTTGAGACAGGAGGTCTCTTCTCTTAGAGACTAGATCGCAATCATGCTTCAAGAAGTATTCTTTTATCTATTAAGTGGTTAGATGAAATGATTTAAGAAGCCTTCTTGGATCATGTGGTTTCATCGCATGAATTTTTTTTAAATTTCACTGCATCGAGCAGCTAGTGCAACTAGTCATTCTCGATCATATACAATACGATCCCCACGCTTTCGTGATGCACTTAAGGATTATTCCATATCCTTCAAGTGGTATGAGAGCCTTAGGTTAGAGGTTTTTGATATTATCCATAAACCTGGAAGTCTTGGGTTCGTTAGGGTTTGCAAAAGTTTTACCGCATTTCATTTTTGCATCTCTGTTTAGTGAATAATTTCGGCCCTGTTACAATATTTAAACACAAAATAATCATGCGTATTATGTTCCCCATTAAATAAGGAAACCATGTGATTTGAGTTTGCATGATTTAGAATCTGATTGCTCAAGTTATGATCATTTTATGTATCCACTATTTCGGGGGCTGAGAATCTTGACATAATTAAATGGTTAGCTACTATTTTTAAATGCCTAGAAATGAGTGCTAATCACTTGGTTTCTGTTTTAAATCAAATTAGCAAACTTTGGAGACTTATTTTGCGTGATTTGGATTTAAATTGATTGAGATAAGCTTATTTTAGTAAGTGGGAGTCACTGTTGGAAATTACATTCCTAATCAAGAACCTTGTGATTGTCCTCGGAAAAATTATGGATAAATATTTGAAATATTTGATTGATAATTATTTCCTTAAATGACATTGCCTTAACCAATAATTGATTAGATATGATCTAGATCACAATTGGTTATACAATCATCTTTCCCAACAAACTTACTTGAATACAATTGGGAATTTGTTTAACAAATTTCCTTATAATCAAAATTGTTTTTATTACTATTATATGGTATAAATTTGATTGGAAAACCGATTATCATCTCAAGTACATAATTATCAATTTGGCATTATCCTGACCCGAGGCGGGTATGGTGTCTAGTCGAGGAGTGTTGGGGTAGCAGGTTGCACCGTGTGCGGTCTGTCCCACTCTAGTCGGTACTAGCCATGACAGCGGGTAGGGAAGAGATAATGCTAGAGAAATCATGATGTATTTTCTAACTATTAAAATTCGAATTAATAGGTACTTTGAGATTATACCATACTTTCAAATAATAATCAAGTTTGTTGATTAAATGGAAATGGAAATTGATTTAATGTGATTAACTTAATTATAACCAGTTAAAACACTCTATTATGAATAGATGTGTATTTCCCTTGGAAGAACTAATTATGTGAATGTAATTAATGATAATTAATTAAAATTTGAATATGAGGTGGAGGATCACATATGTGACATCCATGGTCTCCCGTCAAGGCAAAGGGTTCCGTCGCTAGAGATTGTATGTAGGAGACGTATGTCCGAAGTGACAGATCCTGCATACAACCCATTTGGATCGGGCTCTTTGCTTCTCGAAAGAGTAAGGACGTATGCGTAGCGACCCTAACATGGGATCCTCATATTATTGGGGCCATATTGGATTGCACATATCGAGTTGTATTCCTAGTGACAGTTGGTTCAATTAAGAAAGGGTCAACATGACCTTAGGGGTGGTGGGCCCGGATGTTAAAGACCGAATTGAAATGTAAGATGGACTTGCAAGGCGGAATGTGTTCCCGCATCTCTTTATCAGAGTTACAGTTTCTCATATTATTGTGATGTGGCAAAGGTAAAGAGGAGATCCCAGTTCTTGCTAGAGATATAGCAGTAAGTATATCTCTTTCTTTGATAGTGATTCAGGGAATGGACTTTAAAAGTTGAAAAAGCAAGGCTAATTTGATTAGAAATTTCTTAATCAAAATTTTTTAAATTGACTATATAATTATTTACATGTTCTAATATATTGCGTTCTTAATTTCAGAAAATGAAGTCTAAGAACCCACTTAGCTGGCTTTTGGAGGTCAATCAATTGACCGGACCAAATTATTCGAATTGGATACGAAATTTGGATCTTGTGCTTTCGGCTGAGCATATCTTATGTATTGTCAAAGAAGTTATACACAAACCCAAAGACTACGGAAGAAATAAAATATAATGAAAAATATGATGAAGATCATAATTTGGTGAGTTGTTACATTCTGGGTTCATTATCCAATGTGCTGCAGAAGCAACATGTGGAAATGATCACTTGCCATGATATTATGACAAATCTGAGGGAAATATTCTTTGACGTAAACCTCACATAGCATTATAATATAATGAGAGATCTTATTAGCTGCGAGATGCAGGAGGGGACCTCTGTCAGAGAGCATGTACTCAAAATGTTTGGGTACCTTTCTGAATTGGAAACCCTAGGAGTTGACATAGACGCAGACATGCAAGCTGAATTCATTCTGTTGTCGCTCCCTAAGACTTTCAACAACTTTGTTGTCACATTCCACATGAGTAAAGTTGATTTTACTAACGTTGGGCTATTGGCTGCATTAAAGTCCGTTGAAGACATAATGAGGAAGGATGGCCCCTCTGGCAGTGCAATGGTTGCACAAGTCAAAGGAAAGCGTGGTTGGAAGCAAGGTTCTCGGAAGGGTTCGACCCAAAAGAGAAAGAAGAAGAGTTAATGTGTTGGCTCATCTTCCGGTGCATCCAATTTGATAACATCGAAGAAAAACGATGTTTGTCACCACTACAAGAAGTTGGGGCACTCTAAGCGCAATTGTCCAGAATACCTGAAGTCTGCCGACAAAGGCAAAGCCCCTGAAGGTAAGAAATCTACTTTCATCATTGAATCCAGTTTTCTCGTTGGATGAGAAGGAAGTTGGATTGTTGATTTTGATGCTTCTGTTCATGTATTCAATTTGTTACATTTATTTCAGGAAACTAAGAATCTCAAAGAAGGGAAGATAGTCACCTAGATGGGATCTGATGCAAGTGTTGCAGCAGTCGCCGTCGGGACCTGCCGACTATCGTTATCTAGTGGAAGAGTCCTAGCACTTAAAGAGTGTCTTTATGCACCTGAAGTCAGAAGGAATTTAATATATGTATCTAAGATTTTTAGAAGTGGATATTCATTCCATTTCTGTAATAAATTAGTCTAAGTCATTATGATAAACATATTGCAGATGGTGTTTTGACTTCTGGTGGACTCTATGAATTATGCATTGATGAACATGTCATGAATGTTACTACCACTAATAAAAACCCTAAAAGATCCAGGGAGAATAGAAATCATTCAAACATGATTTAGCATCAAAGGCTTGGTCATTTATCTTTTGATAGGATCAATAGATTGATAAAGGATGGACCCTTAGATTTTCTACAAGTTCAATCTTTGCCTACCTACGAATATTGTATTCGTGGTAAAATGACTAGGATGCCTTTTAGTAACAAGGTTACATGATGCGAAGGTATTCTTGACCTTATACATACTATTGTATGTGGTCCCTTCAGTACCAAGATCCGAAATGGATATCGATATTACTTGACATTTATTGATGGTCATTCACGATACGAGTTTATCTTCCTTCTACGTCATAAATCTGAAACCTTTGAAAAGTTCAATGAGTCAAGGCTTTGGTGGAGAACAAAACCGATAGGAAGATTAAACAGGTTCGATCTGACCGAGGTGGCGAGTACCTCTCAGACGAATTCAAGGAATAACTTAAAGTGAATGGAATTATCTCCAATCTCACTCGTCCTGGAACCCACCAAATTAATGGTGTTGTTGAAAGACGCAACAAGACTATCAAGGATATGGCCCATTCAATGATGAGCAAAGAGCATTTACCGCTTAATTTCTAGGGATATGCAATAGAGATTGCAATATATATCCTGAACAAGATTCCTAGCAAGTCTATACCTAAGACTCCTTATGAGCTCTGGTATGGAATCAAACCTAGTGTTAATCACTTGAGTGTTTGGGGTTGCTTGGTCCATGCGAAGAACGTGGATGCAAGTAAGCTAGAATCTCGTTATCGTGAGTGCTACTTCATTGGGTATGTTAAAGATGGTTTGGATACAAGCCTTATGACCCTAAGATTCAGAATGTTTTCGTCTCTAGAGATGTAAATTTTCTGGATAATGACTTCCTTAAGGGTCAAGACAAAAATGAAGTAGAGGAATTCATTGAATCCCTTGAGGATTCTGAACTTCCTGAACCAGAAACTGAAGAGATAAATGAAGATGAAACACCCATACTTCTTTGAAGGAGTTTGAGGGTGGTTGCACCACCTGAAAGGTATGGATTTCATGTGTTAGGTGAATCTGACAATGATCCTGCTTCATTTGATGAAGCACTTGCGAATCATGACATGGATAGATGGATGCTAGAAATGAAGTCAAAGATTGACTCCATGCATAAGAATGGTGTGTGGACCCTAGAGGATCCACCTAAAGGGGTAAAACCCATTGGGTGTAAATGGATCTTCAAGAGAAAGAGGGGACCTGATGGGAAAGTAGAGACTTTCAAGGCATGCTACACACAGAGAGAAGGCATCGACTACGATGAGACGTTCTCTCCTGTGGCTATGCTTAAGTCCATCAAGACACTTCTAGCTATAGCTGCATCTCTTGAAAATGACGTCTGGCAGATGAATGTCAAGACAACTTTCCTCAATGGATACCTCGAGGAGGATATCTATATGGAGCAGACCCATGGCTTCATAATTAAGGAATGTAAAGTATGCAAGCTGAAGAAATCCATCTATGGGATCAAAAAAGCTTCTCGTAGCTGTAACATCATATTTGACGAAACCATAAAGAGTTATGATTTGTGCAGAATCCTAATGAACCTTGTGTATACAAGAATCTTAGTGGGAGTGCCATTCTGTTCATCGTGCTTTACGTAGATGACATCCTTATCATTGGGAATGATACATGGATGATGAAAAGTGTAAAGATTTGGTTGTCCCACACCTTCGAGATGAAAGATCTTGGAGAAGCATCCTACATCTTAGGTCTGAAGCTGTTCAGAAATCGAGAAAATAGGATATTGGGATTATCACAACATTGGTACATTAAGAAGATACTTGAACGATTCTGTATGGATTGTTCCAAGAATGGTTTCCTTTCTTAAGACATGGTATCCACCTGTCTAAAGGGATGACTCCTCAAACTGTTGAGGAAAAGAAAGCCATGGTTGGATGTCCACATACATTAGTTGTAGGAAGCTTAATGTACGCCATGATGTGTACTAGGCCAGATATCTGCCATGTAGTGGGACTGGTAAGTCGTTAACAATCCTGTTATGGAGAACAACACTGGAATGTAGTAAAGAACATTTTCAAATATCTAAGATGGATGCAAGATTACATCTTCGTCTATGGAGATGGTGATCTTCAAGTCTTAGGATATATAGATTCATATTTCCAGTCAGATATAGATGATCAGAAGTCGACATCATGGTTTGTGTTCCTGTTGAACGATGGTGCTGTGAGCTGGAGAAGCAAGAAGTAGGACACTACAACAGATTCAACAATAGAAGCCGAATACACTGCCGCATCAGATGCTACAAAGGAGGTGGTGTGGTTATACAAGTTCATCCTGCAACTTGGCGTAGTTTTCTCTGATACTCCCATCCCGTTACCTTGCGATAACAAGGGAGCTATTACCCAAGTGAAGGAACCGAGATGGCATCAAAAGAGCAAGCACATGGAAAGGAAATACCACATCATTCGGGAGATTCAAAAGCGTAGTGATATCGTCATCACCAAGACGGCCTGTGCCAACACCATTGATGATCATCTTACAAAATCTTTGACACAGAAGGTTTTCGACCAACATGTAATGAGTATGGGTTTAAGGATTGTACCTGAATGGTTCTGAGGGCTAGTGGGAGATTGTTAGCCATGTGAGCCCAAGGCGAACCATTCCTACAATAAATGTTATTATAATGTTTGATTTATCAATAAAAATTATTGATTCTTTTCACTCCCTTTATGAGACTAAATGAGTGAATGCACTATGAGGTCCCTCTGTACAATTAAGGGTTATGTACCATGGCCATCTTAATGATCATACATCCGGTGATTCAATATTTGAGTCATAGAGGCTAGTGTTTGGATGAATATCTAAGGAGTTAGATAGATGACTCATCAAGCACCGTTAAATAATTGTTAAGAGATGATCTCCAGCATGAGTAGGAGATGGCAATCTTTTCTCATTAGACTGGTATCTGACCAACCTCTTGATGCAGGTCCTCTGCATGGGAAAAGAGTTTCGGAGGTGTCGGATTAGTTAGGTCAAAGAGTTGACTTAACGAGATTGAGATAACTGGAATCCTATATTGTATACTGTCACGATATGGGCACACATCCCCTGACCGGAGACAAATGTGTTACTCTATGTCTAAGTATGTACATTTGGCAGACCAATAGGTTGATGACCTAACCAATGTCTATACACTGGCGAGCTGGTGTGCATATGAGGGCATATGAGTGATACGATCTCTCAAAGAGATCATACAGGTTCACTTGTGAACCGGAAGACATGAGCTCTCTCATGAGATATTGGGACCAAGCAAATTCCATGCATGGGTCATCGTGCTTTGGAAGCATGACAAGAATATGTCGGTATGATATATGATTTGTGAAGGCATATGATCGATACCAACTCCCAATGACCAAGACTGAGAAACTTGTTGATAAAGCCCTTAAGATGAAAGTGTTAAATTGATCTTTATCTTCTAGTTTATAATAGGTCTTCCAGTATGCAGGATGTACATGTATTAGAAATACCTGAGGGTGATGTGATCATAAACAATTGTATAGCCATTACACTTCGATTCAGAGGGAGTGATGAAACATGTTTGGATTTTAGTGACTCCTCTCAGTAGAGAAGTAAACTGATCTTGGTCCAAGTGTTGGACATTGACCTGAATGAGATTCAAATGCAATGAGAATATTAGAATTACGATCTTGATTTAATCAAGCATCTATGAGAGGTCCATGATATCTGGATTTGAGATATCATCTCAATATCCAAGTCACTATATGTGGAACATACAATCGCCCTGTCCTTATCTCCAAGTATCTGCAAAGAAAGCACATAATTCTTGAAAGGGTTCAAGAATAATTCCATAGTTGAATTATATCTAAGCATTGAGAAATGGATAATTAAATGTGATTTAATTGTCGTGAATAATGTGAGTTTGATTTGCATTATTTGGATTCTTGAAAATGGAGATCCCTTATAATTAAATATGATTTAATTGTTATGGATAAGAACAATGTGGATAGCAATATCCAAATTATTCATAATATATTATAAATGTGATTTATAATGTATTAGGAAGAGCTTAATATGATTTATATTTGTTGATTAATTATTGGTGTGAATTGGATTCACATTGGATAATTAACTAAAAATGTAGATCACATTTTATTTTGGGTTGTGAATATGATTCAAAAATTTGCAATGACAAGATTGCAATATTCATAAAATAATTATGAATTATTTTTGTGAAATAATTTACAACAATTGTTGTTGTAAATATTGAAGATCATGGAATAATGTAATCTAAGAGATTACATGAAGATTGTCCCTTTCCGAATAGGAGAGGGGGACGACCAGCAATTCCTATAAGGAAAAGGTGGTCATCCACTCTACCTATATGGAAGGAGCACCCTTTCCTTATAGGAATTGGTGGACGACCACCAATGTGGTCGTCCACTCTACCTATATGGAAGGAGCATCCTTTCCTTATAGGAATTTGATTCATATTATATGGAGATTTATCTAAGATAATTAAATGTGATTTGATTATCAAAGATGTAAATAATGTGAATGTGATTCGTATTATTTGGGCACATGAGAATAGAGATATAAGATGACTAAATGTGAATTAATTATCATGGAGATTGAATAATGTGGATATCACTATAGATATTAATCATATAGATTATAAATATGATTTGTAATATATAAGAGAGAGCTATTTGTAACTTACATTTGTTAATTAAATGTTTATGTGAATAGGATTCACATTGAATAATTAATTGAAAATGTATTTTATATTTTTTATTTTGGGCTGTGAATGTGATTCACAATTTTCCAATGGCAAGATTGCAATATTCTTAAAATAATTATGCATTATTTTTGTAGAATAATTTACAACAAGTGTTGTCGTAAATCTTGGAGATTTCCATGGAATAATGTAATCTCATGAGATTACATGAGATTGCTACAAACTCCCATATTATGGAAGGAGGCAATCTTCATTCCATATCTTCATGGTTGATTGATTTAATTTGGGATTAATTTGTATTGATTTTTCAATATATATTTAATCTAAATAAAATTAATTATTGTTGTATTTTTACAACAAAATCTTGGCCATTGAAAGAAACACAAATCAATCTCATCCACTGGATTTGTGTGCGCATGGATTGGGATCCATGGACTCCCAAATTACTATATTAGATGAGGCACCCCATGCTCTTCAAAGTTACACAATAACAACAAAAACAACTTCTCTCTCTCCCTCATTTTCTACACAACCTCTCTCTCTCATTGTGATCGTCCTCCATGGAAGCCCTAGAGAGAGTCTCCATCGCCGCAGCGTCGTTGTTAAGCTGCCGAATGGTTTGCTCGTGGATCTCTGCCTCCTTTAATGTACCTCAACCGTGAAGAAGATGTCGTATCTCGTGAGATGAGATCATGAGATTCTCCACTTGGATCATCAACATGGATTGCGAGAGGCACAGGTCTCATCCACACGCTTGCAAGCATCTCCTCCGTCGGATCGGACTTGAGATAGGAGGTCTCTTCATTTAGAGACTCAATCACAGCCACTTTTCAAGAGATAACCCTAATACTTGTTTGTGGTTTAGATGAAATGATCTGAGAAGTGTTCTTGTATCATGTGGTTTTATCGCATGATTATTTTCAAAATTCCGCTGCCTAGAGCAACTAGTGCGACTAGTCGCTCCCGATCGCATACAATGCGATCCTCACGCTTCCGTGATACATTTAAGGTTCTTATCATATTCTTCAAGTGGTATCATAGCCTTAGGTTTTAGGTTTCAGATACAATCCATAAACCTAGGACGACTTGGACTCACTAGGGTTTGCAAAAGTTTTTTATCGCATTTCATTCACGCAGACATATTTTGTGGTCTCGGCTCTATGTAAATTGTTTAAACACAAAATTATGACTTGTATTTTGTTTTTATTCAAATAAGTAAACCGTGGGATTTGAGTTTGCGTGATTTGGAATTCGATTGCTCAAGTTATGATCATTTTAATGAACATATATCCACTGTTTCAAGGATTGCGAATCTTGACGTAATTAAAGAGTTAATTACTATTTTGAAACACCTAGAAATGCGTTAAAATTACATATGTTCTGTTGTAAATCAAATTATCAAACCTTGGAAACTTATTTTGCATGATTTGGATTTAAATTGATTGAGATATGGTAATTTTAATAAGTTAGGGTCAGTACTGGAAATTACTTTCCAAATCAAGAACATTGTGATTGTCATTTAATCAATTAGTGAAATTAAATGATTTAACTTCCTGGAATAATTATGGATAAATATTTGTGAAATATTTGATGATGATTATTTCCTTAAATGACATTGCCTTAACCAATATTTGATAAGATATGATTTAGATCGCAATTGATTACTCAATCTACTTTCCAACAAACAAAGTTGCTTGAATAGGATTGAGAATTTGTTTAGCAAATTTCCTTATAATCAAAACGGTTTAGATTATTACTATATGGTATAACCTCGGTTGAAAAACCGATTATCATCTCAAGCATACAATGATAAATTTGGCATTATCCTAACCTGAGGTGGATATGATGTCTAGTCGGGGAGCATTGGGGTAGTAGGTTGCACCGTGTGCGGTTTGTCCCACTCCCGCTGGTACTGGCCATGACAACTTGTAGGGAAGGGATATTGCTGGAGAGATCATAACATATTTTCTAATTACTAAAATTTGAAATATTACGTATTTGAGATAATGCCATAATTCAAGTAATAATAAAGAATGTTTGTTGGATATTAATTGGATCATTAATTTAATATGATTAGATTAATTGGAATTCAATTAAAATTAAAACACTCTATTATGAATAGAGTTTTTATTTTCCTTGAAATCATTAATCATAATGAATATGATTCATAATTATTAATTAGAATTTGAACATGATATGGAGGATCACATAAGTGACATCCATGGTCTTCCGTCAAGGTGAAGGGTTCCGTCGCCAGGGATTGTATGTAGGAGACACATGTCTGAAGTGACATCTTCTGCAAACAAGAGCATCTGGATCGGGCTCTTTGCTTCTCAAAAGAGTAAGGCCGTATGCGTAGTGACCCTAGTATTGGATCCTCATATTATTGGGACGATATTGGATTGTGCATAGTGAGTTCTAATCCTGTTGACGGTTGGTTCAATTAATGACATGTCAACATCATCTTAGGGGTAGCGGACCCAGTTGTTAAAGACCAAATTGGGAATGCAAGTTGGACTTGCAAGGCAGAATGTGTTCCCGCTTCTTTTTATCCAAGTTACAGTTTGTCATATTATTGGGATGCGACAAAAGATAAGAAAGGCGATCCCAAATCTTGCTTGAGATATAATGGTAAATATATCTCTTCATTGAAAGTGACTAAGGGAATGAACTTTCAATGTTGACAAGGCAAGACAACTTTGATATAAAAATTCCTAAATCAAAGTAAAGTATATACTTATATACATTTATGCAAATTTATTATTTTAGATAATCCTTCATTAAACCCTCTCAATACTATACTCAATAATAACCATTAAAATATCACGGATTGGATCCATGATCGAGATATTGCACGTGCAGTTTGACACATATTGTATGTGGTT
This sequence comes from Ottelia alismoides, assembly GCA_037367405.1. Taxonomy (NCBI): domain Eukaryota; kingdom Viridiplantae; phylum Streptophyta; class Magnoliopsida; order Alismatales; family Hydrocharitaceae; genus Ottelia; species Ottelia alismoides. Next base: position 454,240 of record JAZKJV010008411.1, read on the forward strand.
GCAATGTGCAAGTTTCCTCATAATAATTAGGATTGACAATTAAGTAGACAATAGGACTACAACCCTATGGTTTGTATGTCTCTATAGTCTTAATCTCTCATCGAATGTACTTTGGAAGTGACATGTTGATGATGATCACAATTGTCAAATAATCCTTATAAAAATCTAAGAAGATGTTCTGGCATACATATGTGCTCTTGACATTTAATCATGAATGGCATGGTTCACTGCATTATGCAGAATGGTGGATCTATAAGAGATGATGTATTCAATATGTTTCAGTACCCGCCTAAACTAAAAGTCTTTAAGAGTTTAGATGCATGTGGATATGCTGAGAGTCATCATTCTATTGTCTATACTAAAGTCATTCATGAAACTTTGTAATATTCATATGGTATGAATTAAATGAAGCATGTATAGATGTTGCAATACTCTTATATTGAAATATTTTGATTTCAACATAAGAGATCCTTTGTCTTGAGGAATGGTTGCTTAGAGTTGAAAGGAGCACAGTGGAAGCATGGGTCAGACCCAAATAAGAATAAAAGTCAAAGAGTTGGTTGTACTTCTGTGACTTCCATATGACATCCAAAGAGTTGGATAAATGCCAATACTGTAATAAGCCGATGTATTGATAGTGTGATTATCTAGTCTATCTAGGATCCTTAGAGAAGGACCCGGATAGTGCATTGGAATAATCTACATCTATTTAGTCATTGAAATTGACTTTCTTATTTGATAAGATCAAAGTCTAATAATTGTATCTCATTCTTCTAGTAGCACTTGCAATCGATTGCCTATGTTTTAAAAGACTGGAAAATTTGATCTTAAGGTTTAATAGTCATCCACATGGATATTGATGTAATTGTTGCAACAATTTCTATTGAATAGATAGACTTTATATTTTCAGTGGGGGAGCCCTTAGTCTTAGAGAATGTCTCTATGACCTAGATATTAGAATACACTCATTGTTTATTTCTAAATGTTGGGAATAAATATGAATTTTGGAATATACCTATCATAAAGAGTTATGATGGATATATTTCAAATAGTACTCTGACATCTGGAGGACTCTCCATTAAATTTGAAAATTAATGAATGGTTCACTAACAATTCTAATACTGAAATTAAACCTTATAAGATCAATAGGAGGATCAAGATCATTTGATAATGATCTAGCATCGAGTCTTGGACATAAGTCTATTGATGAGATCAATATATAAGAAAGAAATGAAACATTAGAGTGTCTAAAATTTCAAATCTTACATACTTGTGAATATTGTATTCAAAGTAAAATGTACGATACACCCTTCTCTGAGAATGGTGTAAGATGCCAAGCTATTCAAGATCTCCTACATATTGATGTATGTGGATCATCTGTATCATTATAAACATTGACGATATGTGATATCATTCGATGATTATTTTTGATATGAGATTTCTTCCCTTCACCTTAGAAAGCTTTGAAATGTTCAAAGATTTCACAATTTTGGTTTAGAACCAAAGTTTGAAGGAAGATGAAATGAATTTTATCTAACCTAGGTAGCTTGTACCTATTAGATGAATTCAAAGGAATACCTTGTGGAGAAAGGAATATCATTCCTATCTCAATCCTCCTAATGCGCCTAAACTGAAGAGAGGGAGATACAACTGTATAATGTGTGACATGATTTGATCAATGATGAATCTTAGAATAATTACCTCCTAGTTTTCAAGGTATATATGTAGTAGACACTACAATATATATCCTTAATAAGGTTCCATACTAGTAAGCTGGAATCATGCACCAGAGAATGTTACTTCATTAAGAATATAAAGGATGGTATTGGATACCTACGTTATGACCTTATGATTCTTAAAAGATTTCATATCTTAGAATGTGATTCTTAGAAGATGACTCTCTTGAGAATCAAGATGAAAATGAATTAAAGGAACTCATTGAATCTTAAGAAGATAATGATGCTCCTGAAATTAGAAACTAAAAGGACAATTAAAGATGAAACACTAATACATCTTCAAATGAGTTTGGTGATGGATTCCATGTATCAGTTAAATATGAGAATGATCTGACTTCATATGATGAAGATTCCAAGGATCATGACAAGGAAAGATGGGTGTTAGCAATAAAGTATAAAGTAGACTTCATATACAAGTGTTGTATATGGACCCTCGAGGATCCACATATAAGGGTAAAACCTATTGGTTGTAAATGGATCTTCAAGAGAAATAGGGAACCTGATGAGAAGGTAGAGACCTTCAAAGCATGACTCGTATCCTCAATATACACATCGAAGAGAAGGCATCACTTGCGATGAGACTTGCTCTTCAATGACCATGCTTGAACCCATTAGAATACTGCTAACTATAGCTACACAACTTGATGATGACATCTTCATGATGTAAGTCAAGATTGCATTCCTCTATGAATACTTCTCTGAGGATATTCATATGAAGTAGCCCAAGGGCTTCATAGTTGAGGAAAGCAAGGTGTGCAAGCTGAAGTATTCCATATGTGGACTCAAATATGCTTCTTGTAGTTGGAACACTGGATTTGATGAAATTATAAATGTTATGATTTCAGATATAATCTTAATGAGCCATGTAGAGCTTAGTGGGAGTGTCATTGTGTTCATAATGCTAAATGTAGATGATATCCTAATCATTTAGAATGATATAAGGATAATAATAGGTGTTTTATAATCAGGTTGTTCCATACCTTGAGATATGATCTCAAGGATACCTCTTAGATCTTAGTTCTGAAGTTGTTCATAAGCAAAGAGAAGAGGGTATTGGGAGCATCACATTAGTAGTACATCATGTACATATTCCATTTTCTGGAAAATCCTAGTAAGTCTTCCTTCCCTTAAGATATAGTACTGACCTGTCTAAAGGGAAAGCACCTCAAGCAGTTGAGGAAGTGAATGCTAAAACAGCTTGTCCTTGTGCATCAGTTATGAAAAGCCTTGTGTGTGTTGAATGTGTAGAAAAGCCAGATGTCTGCCACACAGTGGGAGTAGTAAACTGTTACTAATCCTTCTATGGATATAAAACAATTGGTTGCAGTAATAACTATATCTTCAAAGATCACAAGACTCTATATATAGTGATCTCTAAATCTTATCTTCAAGAAAATAAGACCTTATAGATGAAGATTTAAAAAGTCTTAATTACAGATACCTTAGGAGATAGAGATCTCCAAGAATAAGGGTATTCTGACAAGGATAATGAATGTACTGGTTATGATAATTATTGAGCTGTAGTGTCAATGGTACTGTAACTGATAAAATTGAGTATTGGTTGCATAAAATGCAACATTTGCATTGGATGCGAGTACTGTTACTAGGAGATATGCAAGTGCCGTAAAAGGACTTGGCATAGTCTCTCGGGAACAGAGTGACTGATTAACTTACCAAGATATTTTTTCTAAATAGCATGTGATTGTCACATGAGTGCGGGTTTAAAGATTAGCCCATTAATGGCTCTTTAGGCTAGTGGGAGATTGTTGGACATGCGAGCCCACAGTGAGCCATTATGCAATAAATGTTATTGCAAATGACATTCCTTGATTAGAAATGAAGAGTAACTAATTTGCATAATAGGTCCCTCGGTACAATTAGGTTTATGTACCATGACCATCTTGATGATCATACAGCTGTTGATTCAATTATTGATACATAGAGGCTGGTGCTTGGAAGAATATCTAAAGAGTTAGATTGAGGGCTCATCAAGCACCGTCAAATGATTGTTAAGAGATGATCTCCAGCCTGAGAAGAAGATGACAATCCTTTCTCTAAGGACTGATATCTGACCGACCTCTTGATGCAAGTCCTCTGCATATGAATAGAGATTTAGAGGTGTCGGATTAGTTAGGTCAAAGAGTTGACTTAACAAGATCGAGATAACCAATGTCCAATGACGTATGCTGTCACGATATAGGCACACATCCTATGACCGGAGATAGATATGTTGCTATATGTCTGAGTATGTACATTTAGCAAACCGATAAGTTGATGACCTAACCAATGTCTATACACCGATGCGCTGGTGTGCATGCAAGGGCATATGAGTAATACAATCTCTCAAAGGGATCATACAAGTTCATTTACTGAATCGGATTACATAAGCTCACTCATGAGATATTGGGAAGAATCAAATTCCATACGGTAGTCTCGCTTTGGAAGCTTGACTTAATTTGTAGGTTAGACATATGCTTTATTGGAAAGTATATGATCAACACCTAGGTATGATATATGCTTTTGGAAAGTATGTGATCAATATCAACTCCCAATAGTCAAATGAGAAACTTAATGATAAAACCCTGAAGTAGACAGTGTAAAATTGATGTTATACTTCGAGTTTATTCTGGATCTTCTAGTTTGCAAGATGTACATGTTAGGAGTATCTGAGGGTGATGTCATCATAAACGATTGTATAACCATGATGCTTCCATTCCTAGGGAGTGATGAAATGGGTCTGGATTTTAGTGACTCCTCTCAATAGAGAAGTAATCTGATCTTGGTCCACATGTTGGACATTGATCTGAATGTGATTCAGATGCAATGAGAAGACTAGAATTGCGGTCTTAATTTAATCAATAGTTCAGGAGAGGTCCATAGGATCTGGATTTGAGATGTGATCTCAATATCTATGTCAATATATGTTGAACAATACAATCGTTCTTTCCTTATCTCCAAGTATCCGCGGAGAAAGCACATCATCCTTGAAAGAGTTCATGGATAATTTCATTGTTGATATATGTATCAAAGCATTGATAAAATGGATAATTAAATGTGATTTAATTAACTTGAATAATATGAATTTGATTCATATTATATTGAGAGTTATATAATATAATTAAATGTGATTTGACTATCAAAAATGTAAACAATGTGAATGTGATTCATATTATTTGGGCACATGAGAATTGATATCCATGATGATTAAATGTGATTTAATTATCATGAATGCTGAATAATGTGCATAGCACTATCCATATTAATCATATATTTTATAAATGTGATTTATAAAATATAAGAGAGAGCTATTTGTAACTTACAGTTGGTAATAAAATGTTGATGTGAATTGGATTCACATTGGACGATTAATTGAAAATGTAATTTACATTTTATTTTGGGTTGTGAATGTGATTTACAATTTTCCAATGGCATGATTGCAATATTCACAATATAATTATGAATTATTTTTGTATAATAATTTACAACAAGTGTTGTTGTAAATCTTGGAGATTTCCTGGGAATAATGTAATCTCATGAGAGTACATGAGATTGCCACCAACTCCTATATTATGGAAGGAGGTAATCTTCATTCCATAATCTTCATACTTGATTAATTTAATTTGGGATTAATTTGTATTGATTTTTCAATATATATTTAATATAAATTGAATTAGTTATTATTGTTTTTTTACAATAAAATCTTGGCCATTGAAACAAACACAAATCAATCTCATCTATTGGATTTGTGTGCGCATGGATTGGGATCCATGGACTCCCAAAATACTATGTAAGAAGAGGCACCCCTTGCTCTTCAAAGTTACACAATAACAACAACAACAACTTCTCTCTCTCTCTCTCCCTTATTCTCTATACGTCCTCTCTCTCTCATTGTGTCCGTTCACCATGGAAGCTCTAGAGAGAGTCTCCATCGCCGCAGCATCGTCGTTATGTTGCCGGATGGTTTGCTTGTGGATCTCTGCCTCCTTCAGTGCACCTCACTCGTGAAGAAGACGTCGTATCTTGTGAGATGAGATCGGGAGATTTGTCGCTTGGATCATCAACATGGATTGCGTGAAGCACGTGTCTCATCCACGTGTCCGCAAGCATCTCCTCTGTCGGATCGGACTTGAGACAGGTGGTCTCTTCGTTTAGAGACTCGATCGCAACCATACTTCGAGTGGTAATCCTAATACTTGTTTGTCGTTTAGATGAAATGATCCGAGAAGTGTTCTTGGATCATGTGGTTTCATCTCATGTTTTTTTTAAATTCCACTGCCTCGAGCAACTAGTGCGACTACTCGCTCCCAATCGCATACGATGCGATACTCACACTTCCAGGATGTGCTTAAGGATCTTACCATATCATTCATGATGAAACGATTCAAGAAGCATTCTTGGATCATGTGGTTTCATCGCATGATTTTTTTTTAAATTCCGTTGCATCGAGCTACTAGTGCAACTAGTCTCTCTCGATTGAACACAATACGATCCTCACACTTCCGTAATGCGCTTAAAGATTATTCCATATCCTTCAGTGTAAGGTTCCATCCTTAAGTAACAGGTAGCCATTTTACGGTCCGTACTTACACCCATACTGGCTGAAAGTAGGTCAACTAGTCGTAAGAATTCATGCCAGTTTTTAAAAAATTTCCAACACCTAACAACTTGCTAAATTTTCACCAAGATTGAATATATCACCAACTAAAATTGAAAAGATAATTCGCCGAACTCTTGAGCTTCATTGTGTGAGTTAGTGAACCAGGGTTTGATTTATGTTTGCATTGGTGTGTGAGAACTGATCTTGAATATCGAAAGAAAACCACACACTTGTGCCATCACTCTCTTTGATTTAAAATTTTTGGTTTCTACTATTGAGTGTCTCGTACACTTGAACAATTTCAATCAAGAACTATCATGACAACTCATCCACCTTCTTCGAAGATGAGGAGATATTTGTCCAAGTACCCATCAGATCCATACTATGACAATGAATTCGTCTCGGTCAAACCAAAATTGTCTAAAACCTCTTCTAACAGACATCATCCAACTTTCACAAGAGACTCTCAACCATAAATAGATCCAACCCTCTATAAAATCCGATCCACTCCATGAATGACAATCATTTATATTCGGATCATACAAACAAACATCCGACTAAGGTCTCCACTTCTTTGTATGCCAACCCTCTATATTCTGATCATACAATCAATCCTTCATACTATTTTTAAATGTCAATCCTTCATTCGTGGGAGACTCTAGCCACAGGATGAATACGATCGAATTTAACACTTCTTCACATATTCCACCTCCTACACCCTTGACCACAAATGAGAAACTACCATCTCGGATCAACCCATTTGTCATCGGAACTCATGAACCATTTGAAGATCAAATCACTTTTGAGATGAATGATCAGCCGAGACAACAACTCCAACTGACTTCAATCTCTCCTCACCATATTGTTGGAACAGGTCAATACTTCACAATTCCACAATTCGATTCTACCATTGGGAATAAAATGGAAATCGGAAAAGATCAAGAGAATTGTCCTGCACCTGATAATCTTCCATCTTGGATTAACCATGACAATACCATCTTCAGATATTACACTCATACAGAGGATTGGACTGATGATACTGACACACATAAACCTTGTTTGTTGACTCCACAGTATAATGGTCCGACCAATCATGATCAAAGGAATGGGCTCTACTCAAATCAGCAATACATGCCTGAGTCACAACATTTTGAGTATGTGACCTATAGATTCCCTCCGAATCCACCACCAGAGCAGACTCCTTCCATGATTTTTCAAGAGAAAATATAAGAGGACAACAAATCAAGATATATTTTGAGAGGATCTTCTCCTAAGTCATACATGAAAATGGAAGATGAAATAATTAAATCTCAAGTTGAACAATGAGAGAACACTTAGATTGCTCCCATGATTAATCATGAAAGTTTTTTGGAAGATGCTGTTTCTAGGATTATTCAGAGATATAACTTAGTTGAGGATAAATTTTAAAATCTTGCCGATCGATTGAGTTCATTTTATGCCAACTCGGTATGAAAATGGAAGATGAAATGAATGGATCTCCAATTGCAAACCCTGAGGATATTCAGAAACCAATAAACTCTTTTCACATTAGGGATGATTCTAAAAACATCACTTCTGCATATTACTCCCTTAGGAATAACTCTGACTCTGGTTCTGACTCAACACATCAAAGCCCCTTCTCATCTATGGAAAGCAGCACACCTATACACCACACCGAAAATAAATCAAAAAATTCAAAAACACCCAAAAAATTGAAAACCCAGAAAAAATCATAAAAATTGAAAGTGAAGAGGATTTGATGAATTTGGATCCTACAATTAGGGAAGCACTGGAGAAAAGACTGATTTTGAACTTCCCTTGATACATGCCATTGAACACTTCCCCGACCTTAAAGGATTTGTAATGAGAAATTTAATGATGAAAAAGTCAGGTAGGATGAGAACAAAAACTGAAAGACATATCTTGTCAGTGGCCACCTCTTTGATAATAAGGATAAAAATCAAGAGCCGCAGAGTGAGGCGGTTGCCTAGATTTAACCGTGGAATCAAAGACACAACATTTACCCATGATCAAATAGATGATGACTCCCCAATCAATATCCTCCCGACCTTTGTATTTGACAAGCTCAAACTCGAACCTATCAGGAAAATAAGAGAGATTGTTCAATTGGTTGATCAATATATAAAGCGATCGAGAGGAACCATTTCAGTCATCGTTACATTCCAAGGTGCACCACTAAAGTAGACTTCATGATCATTGATATTGAGCATCAAGGAGAATTCACCCAGTCTCCAGTCATTCTCAGAAAGCCATAGTTGGCGTTGGGTAAGGAAATTATCGAGTGCGAGACTCAGGAAATCAATTTTACAACATTGGGAGCACTTCGATCTCACCCAATCTTTGAGGAAATATGATATTATGAGGAAACCCATGAAGTCGCCAACTGCCCTAACCACCAAGCTGTAGAAGAGTCCTACCTCACTGCTACACTTGATATAGCGACTGTAGAACTGACCATTAGTTCAGAAACTCTCCCCATTATTCCATTTCCCGCTGCTCTCACCATGGAACATCAAATACATGACTTTTATATGATCCTGAGACATATACATGGGCTCATCCTGAGTCGGCCGAATTCTCCTCTGACCACTTTGATAAAATCAGCCTGACATAGGAATGCATCAACTTCAAGTCAGTTGAGAACAAATATGCAAGACGTGCACTAACCATTAGTTCAGAGAGTCTCCCCACTGTTCCATTTCCCGATGCTCTCACCATGAAAAATCAAATATATGACTTCTTATATGATCCTGAAACATATGCTTGGTCTCACCCTGAGTCAGACATGATCTTATCTGAACACCTTGACCAAATCGATCAGTCTCAGGAGTGCATCAACATTAAGACAACTAAGAACAAATATGCGGGACGTGCACTGACTAGGAAGGAATATTTGAATGATTATTCATCTGGAGACTCAACTGTCAACACCTCACTCCCAGGACCAGCACCTTCACAGACAACACGAAACAAAATGGTTGCTCCTTCATCTAAAAATAAAGTCGCCTTTGACATACCGGAAAAGGAATCGTCTGATGATTCCTCATGAGGTCCCCGACAAAGTGATCTACATGAGTGAGGTCAGTTCAACAATTCTAAAACCCTATCTACGCAAGGATCCAAACACCGATTCCCGTTGGACGACTCCTACCCCTCAGTACTACTCCTCAAGATCTGATCCTCCAAGTCTCATTAAATATACTGGAATAATTTCTTATCAGCTGATTGAGACTGGAGCTTCAGAGTATTTATCATCTGAGGATAGATCACATAACCCCAAGAAGGAACAAATTCTTAGAAAACATCTGAAGCAACTAAAAAATAAGAATATCTGGAGTACCTCCACATTTAAATACTATTCCTTTGAGGATAACTCCAACGATGGCTGGATATCATTTGATTCATACGCTTCATCTACTCTCCAACATGATTATTATGAGAATAATACTGATGATGGTTGGGCCTCATATGCTTCATCTTCTTCTTATCATTACAATCTCCCACCTCTAGCTCACAAAAAGATAGGCTGAAACCACCTTAATCTTCGACTACCCTCCCTCCCGACCCCATCAGTACCCTTGTACATCTTCTTCCTCTACTTAGGTAAAGTCTAAGTATAGGGGGGACCGATGCCATTTGTATATACCATTCTCCTTATCCACTCCTTCTCACAATTACCCAATTTCTAGTCTTCTTCCTGTACTTAGGCTGACCAGAGCCTAAGTATAGGGGGACCCGATGACCATTATATATACTCTCCTCGGCACTTCTCCCCTTATCCTCTTCATTTACGCTCTTTTTCTATACTTAGACTGTTCACAGTCTAAGTATAGGGGGGTCGGCCGACTTCTATTGTTTATAATTCTTTTTCACTCTCTTACTCTTAGCCCGAGCTATGTCTTCTTTGCGCTTCTTGTGCTCTGAGGACATAACACTCGCTAAGTATAGGGGTGTGTGTGTATACTATGTATATATTTTACCCATAGCTAGTATTTTCATGAAAGTCTATATGATTTTACGGGATGGGTAACTAACTTGTAAAAAAAACCACAAAAAAGAGAGAGAATGGTGCAACTAACACTGACTGTGTCCTCCCCAAAATTTTGAAAAACATATTCTTATTAATTTTTGCATTAAAAAAATATAATATATCTCAAAAAAAAATCACAAAAGGCAAAAAAAGAAAAAAAAAGGAAAAAAATTATGTGTCTACTTTTCACACACCTACACATCATCTAGCATTACATTCATTTACATTTGTGAAAAGCCCTTGGGTTCTGAACCATGTATGAGCAAGAACTGAGAGTGGTCTGGACTTGACCTTAATCTACCTAATTTTTAGAGGAACTTTCCCCTTGAAAAAAGGATTTTAGAAGCTTCAGGTCTATGACTTAATTCTTCGAGTTCCACATGACAATGTGTAGAGTTTGACTCTTAGTGTCTAACCTGGTCTCTTCATTCTGGGTAAGACTCTAGAATAGGGAATTGATTTTTACTCTCTCACTATGCACTTAGCTCAACTAGATGGGGTGTTGGAAGAATATGTGAATTTCTTTCTAGTAGCATGGACATCTAAAGACCAGCGTACTGGTTGAAATAAAGCCTCAGACTGGGCACAATTTTCTTTTAGACCCCAAAACATGTACGGAAAAAAATATTCCATATCGATAGGGTCAAAAAAAGATCCATGCAAAGCTACAAAAAATCGAAACACAAAGAAGCCTACTACCAAACAAATATTGGACACAAAAAGGTCCAAGCTTCAAGAAAACCTGCAGATCTTGGTGGAGACTTTGCTAAACTGGTCGGCTTCACAAGTAGAGGTGACAACACTGAAGGATATGGGGAATCCTCAAGATCATCACGGAAGCGTGATGATCGCATCTTATGCGATAGAAGCAACTAGTTGCACTAGTCGCTAGGTGCAGCAGAATTTAAAATTTTAAATCATATGATGAAACCACATGATCACAAGAACATTTCTTGGATCGTTTCATCTAACCACAAAGTATTAGAAATACCTCTCGAATCGTGGTTGCGATCACTAGATCTCTAAAGTAAGAGATCCTTCTGACTCAAGACTGATCTACGAAGATGGCACTTGCAGGCACGATGATGAGACGCGTGCTTCCCGCAATACTTGATAAAGATCCAAACCTTGAATCTCTTGATTTTGTCCAAAGAAATCTGATGTCTACTTCTAGAGCAAGAAGCTCTAAAGAAGATGGAGATCCACGAGCAATCGAAGCGACAACACGATGGTGTTAACTGCGACTGCTATTCCCTCAAGGTCACAAGGTGGTCGGCCACCTTTAGAGAGAGAGGGAGATGAGCGAGAATGAGAGTTGAGAGAGAGAGAGTAGACGTGTACAATGTGTTCTCTCAAAGGGCTAGGGTTGTCCTCTTTATATACTAGTTTGGGAGTCCATGGATCACAATACATGGCATACACAAAATCAATGGTTGGATTGATATGTGTATTTAATCAATGGTCATGATCACTGTTGTTTAAAAAACAACAATTTATTAATTTAAAGTAAATCAAATATATGTTGCATTATCATCAACATAATTTAATTTAATAAAAATCAATTATCATAAGATAATGAGATAATAATCAAAAGGATAATTAATCCATCCAAAAATATGGGGCGTCACCCATGACGAAGTCATGGGTGACACCACCTCATATTTCGGTGGATTATCTCCTCCTTTTATTTTATATCATTATCTATTAATTATTTCCAATAACATTTATTGCAAAATTATCCACTAAATTAATTCCAAATTATTTAGTGAATTTTTCAATCATGCTATTGAAAAAATATGTGAATCATATTCACAACCCAAACTAAATTGTAAATTACATTTCCAATTAATTGCTTTATGTGAATCCAATCCACATTAACAATTAATAAATGACATTTACAAAAAAAGTGCTCACTCTCTCTAATATATTATAAATCATATTTATAGTATACACAGATATTATGGATCACACTATCCACAATCTACATTTCCTTGATAATTAAATCTCATTTAATTATCTTGGATAATCATTCCCACAATATGAATCTTATTCATATTATACTTGATAATTAAATCTCATTTAATTATCAACATCTTGTTGCTTGGATACACAATTCATCAGATGAATTATTCTTGAACTCCTTCAAGAATAATGTTCTTTCTCCGCAGATACTTGGAGATAAGGACAGGGCGATTGTATTATTCCACGTATAGTGACTTGGATATTGAGATCTCATCTCAAATCCAGATCTCATGGACCTCCAATAGATGCTTGATTAAATCAAGTCCGTATACTTAATCATCTCATTGCATCTGAATCTCATTCAGATCAATGTCCAACACTTGGACTAAGATCAAGTTACTTCTCTACTGAGGGAATCACTAAAATCAAGACATGTTTCATCACTCCCTCGGAATGGAAGCGTCATGGTTATACAATGGTTTATGATCACATTACCCTCAAGTATTCCCAATACCTGCACATCCTGCATATTGGAAGACCTACGATCAACCTGAAGATGTAGATCAATTTTACACTTTCTTCAGGGTTTGATTGCCAAGTTTCACAATCTTGGTTATTGGGAACCGGTATCGATCATATGCTTTCCCAAAGCATATATCATACCTTCAAATTCTTGTCATGCTTCCAAAGCACGATGACCATGCATGGAATTTGATCGGTCCCAATACCTCATGAGTGAGCTGATGTCTTCCGGTTCATAAGTGTACATGTATGATCCCTTTGAGAGATCGTATTACTCATATGCCCTTACGTGCACACCAACGCACTGGTGTATAGACCTTGGTTAGGTAATCAACCTATTTCTCTGCCAAATGTACACAGTCAGACATATAGTAACACATCTGTCTCCGGTCGGAGGATGTGTGCCTATGCTGTGACAACATTCAACATAGGACTTAGGTTATCTCGATCTCACTAAGTCAACCCTTTGACATAACTAATCTGACACCTCCGAATCACTATTCCCATGTAGAGGACCTGCATCAAGAGGTCGGTCAGATATCAACCTTTGTGAGAAAGTATTGCCATCTCCTACTCAGGCTGGAGATCATCTCTTAATAATCATTCGACGGTGCTTGATGAGTCCTCTATCTAACTCTTTAGATATTCATCCAAACACCAGCCTCTATGATTCATTTAATGAATCAACTGCTATATGATTATCAAGATGGCCATGGTACATAATCCTAATTGTACAGAGGGACCTTATAGTTCATTCACTTATTTAATTTCAGAAAGGGAGTGAAACAATCAATAACTTTTATTGATAAAACATATTTATTAAAATAACATTTATTGTAAGAATGGTTTGCCTCGGGCTCACATGGCTAACAATCTCCCTCTAGCCCTCAGAACCATTCTGCAAAATTCCTTAAACCCATACTCATTACATGCTGGTCAAAAACCTTCTATGTCAGAGGTTTGGTAAGAGGATCAGCAACGTTGCCGACAGAGGCCACCTTGGTGATGATGATATCACCACGCTTTTGAATCTCCTGAATGATGTGGTATTTCCTTTCCACGTGCTTGCTCTTTTGATGCCATCTGGGTTCCTTTGCCTGGGCAATGGCTCTCGTGTTATCGCAGAGTAACGGGATGGGAGTATCAGAGGAAACAACGCCAAGCTCCAAGATGAACTTGCGCAACCACACCGCCTCCTTTGCATCATCCAATGCGGCAATGTATTCAGCTTCTGTTGTTGAATCTGACGTAGTGTCCTGCTTCTTGCTTTTCCAACTCACAACACCACCGTTCAACAGGAATACAGACCCTGATGTCGACTTTCGATCATCAATATCCAACTAGAAGTCTGAATCTGTATATCCCAAGACTTGGAGATCACCATCTCCATAGACCAAGATGTAATCTTGCATCCGTCTTAGATATTTGAATATGTTCTTTACTACATTCCAGTGTTGCTCTCCATAGCAGGATTGGTAACGACTTACCACTCCCACTTCATGGAAGATGTCTGGTCTAGTATACATCATGGCATACATTAAGCTTCCTACATCTGATGCATAGGGGCATCCAGCCATGGCCTTCTTTTCCTCAACACTTTGAGGAGCCATCCCTTTAGATAGATGGATACCATGTCTTAAGGGGAGGAATCCTTTCTTGAACTATCCATGCGGAACCATTCAAGAATCTTCTTAATGTATCCATGTTGTGATAATCCCAATACCCTCTTTTTTCGGTTTCTAAACAACTTCAGCCCTAAGATGTAAGAGGCTTCTCCAAGATCTTTCATCTTGAAGGTATGAGATAGACAAATCTTTACATTGCTCATCATTCATGTATCATTCCCAATGATAAGGAAATCATCTACGTAAAGCACGATGAACAAAATCGCGCTCCCACTAAGTTTCTTGTACACATAAGGTTCATCAGGATTCTGCACAAAATCATAACTCTTTATGGTTTCGTCAAATTTGATGTTCCAGCTACGAGAAGCTTGTTTGATCCCATAGATGGATTTTTTTAGCTTGCATACTTTTCCATCCTCAACTATGAAGCCCTGGGGCTGCTCCATATAGATATCCTCCTCGAGGTATCCAATGAGGAAAGCTATCTTGATGTCCATCTGCCAGATGTCGTAGTCAAGAGATGCAACTATAGCTAGCAGTGTCCTGATGGACTGAGGCATAGCCACATGAGGGAATGTCTCATCGTAGTCGATGCCTTCTCTCTGTGTGTAGCCCTTTGCTACGAGCCGTGCTTTGAAAGTCACCACTTTCCCATCAGGTCCTCTTTTTCTCTTGAAGATCCATTTACATCCAATGGGTTTCACCCCTTTAGGTGGACCCTCTAGGGTCCATACACCATTCTTATGCATGGAGTCAATTTCTGACTTCATTGCTAGCATCTATCTATCCATGTCATGATCTGCGAGTGCTTCATCGAATGAAGAAGGATCATTGTCAGTATCACATGACACATGGAATCCATACCTTTCAGGCTGTGCAACCACCCTTGAACTCCTTTGAAGAGGTAAGGGTGTTTCATCTTTATTTATCTCTTCAGTTTCTAGTTCAGGAAGCTCAGAATCCTTAGGGGATTCAATGAGTTCCTCTACTTCATTTCTATCTTGACCTTTAAGGAAATCATCCTCCAGAAATTTTACATCTCTAGAGACAAAAACTGTTTGGGTCTTAGGGTCATAAAGTTGATACCCAATACCATCTTTAACATACCCAATGAAGTAACACTCACAAGTGCGAGTTTCTAGCTTACTTGCGTCCACACTCTTCTCATGGACCAAGCAACCCCAAACCCTGAAGTGTTTAACACTAGGCTTGTTTCCATACCAGAGCTCGTGAGGAGTCTTGGGTACAGATTTGCTAGGAATCTTATTCAGGATATATATTGCAGTCTCTACTGCATATCCCCAGAAACAAAGAGGTAAACGTGCTTTTCTCATCATAGAATGAACCATATCCATGATGGTCCTGTTGCGTCTTTCAACAACACCATTAAGTTGAGGGTTCCAGGGGGAGTGAGATTGGAGACAATTCCATTCTCTAAGGTATTCCTTGAATTCATATGAGTGGTACTCGCCACCTCGGTCAGATCGAATCCGTTTAATTTTCCTATCAGTTTGGTTCTCAAACAAGCCTTAAACTCTTTGAACTTTTCAAAGGTTTTAGATTTATGACGTAGTACGAAGATAAACCCGTATCGCGAATGGTCATCAATAAAAGTCAAATAATATCGATATCCATTTCGAGTCGCGGTACTGAAGGGACCACATACATCAGTATGTACTAGGTCAAGAATACCTTCGTATCTTGTAACCTTGTTACAGAAATGCATCCTGGTCATTTTACCTCGAATGCAATATTCACTGGTAGGTAATGATTGAACCTGTAGAAAATCTAAAGGTCCATCATTTATCAATCTATTGATCCTATCAACAGATAAATGACCAAGCCTTTGATGCCAAATCATATCTCAATGATTTCCATTCTCCCTGGATCTTTTAGGGTTCTTATTAGTGGTAGTAACATTCATGACATGTTCATCAATGCACAATTCATAGAGTTCACCAGAAGTCAAAACACCATCCGCAATAAATTTATCATATTGATTAATAACTAACTTATTACAGAATAGGATGGAATATCCATTTCTAACAAGTTTAGATACAGATATCAAGTTCCCCATGACTTCAGGTACATAAAGACACTCTTTAAGTACTAAGACTCTACCACTAGATAACGATAGTCAGCAGGTCCCAATGGCGACTGCTGCAACACATGCATCAGATCCCATCTGGATTACTATCTCCCCTTGCTCAAGATTCCTAGTTTCTTGAAACAAATACAACGAATTGCATACATGAACGAAAGCACCATAATCTACAACACAACTTCCTCCTCATCCAACGAGAAAACTAGTTTCAATGATGAAAGTAGATTTCATACCTGCTGGGGCATTACCTTTGTCAACCGACTTCAGGTATTCTGGGAAGTTACGCCACCAGTGCCCCGTCTTCTCGCAGTGGTGACAGACATTGGTCTTCCTTGATTTCATTAGCGTGGAAGCACTAGAAGATGAACCAACTCCTTGATTCTTATTCTTTCTCTTCTGGGGCGGGCCCTTCTGAGAACCTTGCTTCCGATCGCGCTTTCCTTTTAGTTGTGCAACCATTGCACTAGCAGAGGGGCCGTCCTTCTTCATTACGTCCTCTACAGACGTTAATGCAGCTAACAACCCAACGCCAGTGAAATCACCTTTGCTCATGTGATATGACGACAAAGTTGTTGAAAGACTTAGGGAGCGATAGGAGAATGACTTCAGCCTGCATATCAGAATCCATGTAGGCTCCCAGGGTTTCCAATTTAGAGAGGTACCCAAACACTTTGAGTACGTGTTCTCTGACAGAGGTCCCTTCCCGCATCTTGCAGCGAATAAGCTCTTTCATCACATTATAATGCTGTGTGTGGTTTATGTCACCGAACATTTCTTTAAGATTCAGCATGATTTCCTGGCAATGGTTCATTTCTACATGCTGCTTCTGAAGCACATTGGACAATGAGCCATGGATATAACATCTTTCCAAGTTATGATCTTCATCATATTTTTCAATAAAAGAATTATCTTCCGGAGTCTTAGGGTCTGCTATCTTGTCCTTGGTTAGCACATATGAGATGCGCTACACAGAAAGGACAAGATCTAAATTTCGGATCCAATCTGAATAATTTGGTCTAGTTAACTGATTGATCTCCAGGAGTCTGCTCAGTGGGTTCATGGACTTCATTTTCTGAAATTAAGAATGCACTATATTAGAACATATAATTATATATTCATATTTAAAACATTTGATTAAGGCATTTTAAATCAAATTTCTCTTGCTATGTCCACTATGAAAGATTATTCCCTAACCGTCTTTCAAAGTAAGAGATATACTTACCGCTATATCTCAAGCAAGATCCGGGATCCCCTCTCTATCTTTTTCGCATCCCAATAATATGAGAACTTGTGACTCGAATAAAGAGAAGCGGGAACAAATTCCGCCTTGCAGGTCCAACTTGCATTTCCCAATTCGATCTTTAACATCCGGGCCCACCACCCCTTAGATGATGTTGACCCGTCGTTAATTGAACCAACCGTTAAGAGGCTTAATACTTGCTATACGCAATCCAATAGCTCCCCAATAATATGAGGACTCGATATTGGGGTCACTACGTATACAACCTTACTCTTTCAAGAAGCAAAGAACCCGATCCAAATAAATTGTATACAGGATCTGTCACTTCGGACATGCGTCTCATGTATACAACATCTGACGACGGAATCCTTTACCTTGACGGGAGACCATGGATGACACTTAAGTGATCCTCCACCTCATATTCAAATTATAATTAATTATTAATCGTGAATTATATTCACATAATTAATTCTTCCAAGGAAAATACACAACTATTCATAATAGAGTGCTTTTAATATGATATATTCAATTTAATCACATTAAATTAATTATCAATCCAATTTTCAATCAACAAACTTGATTATTTCTTGAATAGTAGGTATAATTTCAAAGTACGTATTATTCAAATTTTAATAATTAGAAAAATACACTTTGATTTCTCCAGCATTATCGAGTCCCTACCCGTTGTCATGGCTAGTACCGACGGAAGTGGGACAGACCGCAACCAGTGCGACCCGCTACCCCAATGCTCCCCGACAAGACACCATATCCACCTCAGGAAAGGATAATGCCAGATAAACCATTGTGTACTTTGAGATGCTCATCGGTTTTTCAATTAAAATTATACCATATAATATTCATCAAAACCATTTTGATAATATTATGAGGAGATTTGCTAAACAAATCCCCAATCCTATTCAAGCAAGAGGGTTTTGCATGAAAAACAATGTTTGTTGATGATTTCATATCAGTCATTCAAGGAAATGATTATCATCTTTAAATATTTCACAAATACTTATCAATAATCATTTCAGAAAATTAACAATTAGTTTTCATCAATTTATTTGAATGACTATCACAAGGTTCATGATCAAGTTTATCAATTTCCAGCAGTGACCCCTACTCACTAAAATCAACTTATCTTGATCAATTTAAATCCAAATTTCGCAAAATCAGTTTCATAAGATTGCTAATTTGATTCATGACAGAACCCAAGTGATATTTCATGAATTTCGTGGCGCATAAAAACAAGAATTAACTCATTAATCTGTCTAGATTTGCAGTTCCTGCAACAGTGAATACATGTTTATTCAAAGGGTCATATCTTGAGCACATGGAATCCGAATTACATAAACTCAGATCCTATGATTTCCTTATTAATGGGGAACAAAAACAATTGAATATTTCATGTTTAAACAATTTAAACAGTGCTGAAAAAATTCAATTAATCAGAGGTGCAAAAATTGAAATGTGATAAAAACTTTCGCAACCCTTTCAAACCCAAGTCATCCTAGGTTTACGGATCGTATCCAAAATCTTTCCGACCTAAGGCTCTGATACCACTTGAAGGATATGGGAAATCCTCAAGCGCATCACAGAAGTGTGATGATCGCATCTTATGCGATCAAAGCAACTAGTCGCACTAGTCGCTAGGTGCAACGTAATTTAAAAGTTTAAATCATATGATGAAACCACATGATCACAAGAACGTTTCTTGGATTGTTTCATCTAACCACAAAGTATTAGAAATACCTCTCGAAGCGTGGTTGCGATCACTAGATCTCTAAAGCAAGAGATCCTCCTGACTCAAGTCCGATCTACGAAGATGGCACTTGCGGGCACGATGATGAGACACATGCTTCCCGCAATCCTTGATGAAGATCCAAGCCTTGAATCTCCTGATTTCGTCCAACAAAATCCAATGTATCCTTCTAGAGCAAGAAGATCTAAAGAAGACGGAGATCCACGAGCAATCGAAGCGACAACACGATGGCGTTAACTGCGACTGCTATTCCCTCAAGGTCACAAGGTGGTCGGCCACCTTTAGAGAGAGAGGGAGATGGGAAAGAATGAGAGTTGAGAGAGAGAGAGAGTAGACGTGTACAATGTATTCTCTCAAAGGGCTAGGGTTGCCCTCTTTATATACTAGTTTGGGAGTCCATGGATCACAATCCATGGCATGCACAAAGTCAATGGTTGGATTGATATGTGTATTTAATCAACGTCCATGATCATTGTTGTTTAAAAAACAACAATTTATTAATTTATATTAAATCAAATATATGTTGCATTATCTTCAACATAATTTAATTCAATAAAAATCAATTATCATAAGATAATGAGATTATAATGAAAAGGATAATTAATCCATCCAAAAATATGGGGCGTCACCTCTGACCATGTCATGGGTGACACCACATCATATTTTGGTGGATTATCTCCTCCTTTTATTTTATATCAATATCTCTTAATTATTTGCAATAACATTTATTGCAAAATTATTCACTAAATAATTCCAAATTAATTAGTGAATTTTCAATCATGCCATTGAAAAAATATGTGAATCTAATTCACAACCCAAACTAAATTGTAAATTACATTTCCAATTAATTGCTTTATGTTAATCCAATCCACATTAACAATTAATAAGTGACATTTACAAAAAAGTGCTCTCTCTCTAATATACTATAAATCATATTTATAATATACACATATATTATGGATAGCACTATCCACAATCTACATTTCCTTGATAATTAAATCTCATTTAATTATCTTGGATAATCATTCCCACAATATGAATCTTGTTCAGATTATACTTGATAATTAAATCTCATTTAATTATCAACATCTTGTTGCTTGGGTACATAATTCATCAGATGAATTATTCTTGAACTTCCATGTATAGTGACTTGGATGTTGAGGTCTCATCTCAAATCTAGATCTCATGGACCTCCCATAGATTCTTGATTAAATCAAGTCCGTATACTTAATCTTCTCATTGCATCTGAATCTCATTCAGATCAATGTCCAACACTTGGACTAAGATCAAGTTACTTCTCTACTGAGAGGAGTCACTAAAATCCAGACCTATTTCAATACTCCCTCGGAATGGAAGCTTCATGGTTATACAATCGTTTATGATCACATCACCCTCTGGTATTCCCAATATCTGTACATCATGCATACTGGAAGACCTATGATCAACCTACAGAAGTAGATCAATTTCACACTGTCTTCTTCATGGTTTGATCACCAAGTTTCTCAATCTTGGTCATTGGGAACCACTATCGATCAAATGCTTTCCCAAAGCATATATCATACCTTCAAATTGTTGTCATGCTTCCAAAGGATGGCGACCATGCATGGAATTTGATAGGTCCTAATACCTCATGAGTGAGCTCATGTCTTCCTGTTCATAAGAGAACCTGTATGATCCCTTTGAGAGATTGTATTACTCATATGCCCTTACATGCACACCAGCGCGCCAGTGTATAGACCTTGGTTAGGACATCAACCTATTGCTCTGCCAACTGTACACACTCAGACATATAGTAACACATCTGTCTCCGGTCAGAGGATGTGTGCCTATGCTGTGACAGCATTCAACATAGAACTTAGGTTATCTCAATCTAGCTAAGTCAACCCTTTGACATAGCTAATCTAACACCTCCGAATCACTATTCCCATGCAGAGGACCTGCATCAAGAGGTCGGTCAGATATCAGCCTTTGTAAGAAAGCATTGCCATCTCCTACTCAGGCTGGAGATCATCCCTTAATAATCATTCGACGGTGCTTGATGTGTCCTCTATCTAACTATTTAGATATTCATCCAAACACCGGCCTCTATGATTCATTTAATGAATCAACAACGATATGATTTTCAAGATGGTCATGGTACATAGCCCTAATTGTACAGAGGGACCTTATAGTGCATTCATTTATTTAATTTCAGAAAGGGAGTGAAACAATCAATAACTTTTATTGATAAGTGATTAACACAAATTATCGTAGGTCTAAAAAGTATGTATCACACAAGGCGGAGACAACCGAAGTCGCTGCGGTGACCCACAATAAAATGTATTTAATCAACAATTAACCCACACTACAGATCAAAGAAATAGAAATAAATGTGGAGTTAAAATTTGTTTTTAACTCTGCACAAAATGTATAGCAAGCAAGTATGCAGAGAGTTGGAACACGGGGAGCAAACATGGTAATTCAAAAAAAGATGTGTGAGTGTGTATGTGAAGTGTGTCTACACTAAGAAAGCAAACAATTTTTGTGGGTTAATAAATTTTTTTATTTTTTTTATTATTTTGGTTTTTGTATTTTGGTTTTTAATTTTCTGATTTTTATAATTTATATTTTTTATATTTTTTTTCAATATTGGAAGATAAAAACAATGTAGTAAAAGGGAAGATCAAACATTTATAAAAATGTGCAAAAATAACCAAAAATTCAGAAATAAAATCTTTTTGTTATTTTTCTAATTTTTTACTCTTTTTGTGATTTTTGGGTATTTTTCAAGGTGTTTTTGGTATTTTTAAATAGCAAAATAAATCGAAACAGTGCAAAGGCTACTGGCTGGGGGCAAAATGAGAATTAAAAATAGCAAACATCCACAAAAATTTTCCAAATTAATTTTCAAATAAAGACAATAAAAAGATGAAACTACAGAACTTGAGTTTACTATTTTTGGAGTTTTCTACAATTTTTGAGAATTTTTTGGAGTTTTTATGTATTTTCTAATTTTTAAGGTTTTTCTTTTGAGATTTTTAGTGATTTTTGGATTAACACTAAAATAGGTTAAAATAAATAGTAGGGAATTTTTTTTGGAATTTTTCGAGGTATTTTAATATTTTTTGGTATTTTCTAAGCTAGACAGTAGGCAAAAAGCATGTTTTTGATTTTTAATAAATATTAAAAAGCAATAAAATTCAAAACTAAAAATAGGGCGTCAAAGTACAAGCATACAGGAGCTTAACCCTAATTTTTGAGAATTTTTGGGTTTAAAATGGGGTTACAAATAATTAATACAAGCACACAAAAATATCACAGCCTGGAAGGGGTATAAATGCAATTTCACAAACATCCAGGGGGCACATACAAAATTTCCACAAAGTTTTAAACTATAACTTGCATTTACTGGACTAAAGATAAATTATAGAACTCGGAGGGGCCTCAACACAAAATATCCAAGCCAAACACGTGCAACACACGCGCCTGGCGGGGACCTAAACACAATTTCCAAAAATCTTTGGGGCTACTATGCAAAATATCCCAACTTTTACACTACGTTATAAAATTTTGGGACTAAACTGAAATAAATAAACCCCAGGGGGGTCCTTGGAAAAAGCCCACCCCCTCACGCGCACAGGCACGTGAGGTGACGTGGCACAGGACCTATGTGCAAATAAAATAAATGTGCGGGGCTTACATGCAAATAATACAAAAAGTTTACGCTACAGACGAAAGTTTTGGTACTAAAGAGTAAATACAAAATGCATAGGGGTTGAGGTGCAAAATACCCTCGGCGCGCGGATCCAACGGCTGCAGATCTTCACTTATACACGTGGCGTGAATCCAATGGTCGATGACGCTTCGCTTGGAAGGCAGAGATTAGATCATCTGAGGACGATCCGACGGTGGAGATGCAGCGTGATCCAACGGATGCTGCTCGACCTGGGGGGAGCTCCTCGATCCGACGGCTGGGAGGTGATGACGAAGAACATGTCGGCCGCCGGCGAGGGCGAGCTTCGACGCGCGAGATCTCCGACCTCCGGTGGAGATCGGGCTTCAAAATGGGCGTGGAGGCTCCTGCTGGTCTCCTCTTCCTCCTGGAGGCGTCAAAAATACACGGCGAGGGCCGTGGTGCTCGCGGGTAGCTGGCGGAGCTACGAGGCTTCAAAAGCTCCGGCGAGCTTCAAAACTCGTCTCCAGGCACGCTTGGGCGTGCGTTGACCTGCAAAAAGAGTCAAGAGGTCCAGGGCAAACTGCCTGGACCTCTGGATGGGCGTGGGGATACGTGATGCGACGGGGCGATGAACGGCCGGAGGAGCGCTCCGGCCAAGATGACCGATTGGGCGAAATAAGCGAAGGAACTCGGATTTTTGGGGGTTTTTGATCCTTAAGCTAACATGAACTAAAAGCATGCAAGAAATAAAAGGGGGAAGGCCCTCAATGGCCGGATCCAAAGGAAGTTGCAAACCTCGACTGCCGGAGTTGCGGGAGGTAGGGGAGACGCCTCCGACCTCTGAAGCCTTGGCTGAAGAGCTCTCGTCGGAGCTGTCACCTCCAGGAAGCTCTAGAGCGCGAGATAGGCGCGAGGGGTGGATCGAAGGGAATCCAAAATCGAATTGAAGGTCGGGGGTTCACTTATTTGGTTTGACCTTGAGCTGCAGGGGCTCAAAGACCAATGAATCTCGGGCGCCTCAGTGATCCTTGGCCCAATGTAAACACATGGCGGGCAAGGTGGATGATCGAGGAATAAGTTTGTAGAAGAAGTGGAGGCGAAATGGTGAAAGGATTGGCTGGGAAAAAACCAAGAAAATGGTTCAAAAACCAAGCCACTGACAGGGGGTAGGTGGGGAAGACGACCAGTTGACCGGGGTCAACTGGTGGCGCTTCCTGGTTGGTCCACGTGGACCAACCAGGAAAAACCCACTAGAAATGATTTGTAAAATCGATTAAAAATAGAAAAAGATTTTATTAATTTTAGGTTATAAAATAAAAAATGTTTCTTATTTTCTAAATAATTTTATGATGATTTTTATTTTTTTTATGAGGCTTATTTTTACAAGTTCACTTTTTAGCCCTTGATAGGTATAATACCTATGTATTTAAGTATTTTATTTTTATTAGGTATTTTTTATATTATTATTTTTGGTTATGATTTTATAAAATTATAAAATACTTTTATACACATAAATATATTTTTATTCTATTTTTCTGATGTATTTTGTACATTTAATAAAATAAAAGAATATATTATATAGGGTTACATATAGGTATAATACCTGTATGATCTATATATGTTTATTTTTATTTTGAGTTTTCTTTAGGTTTTTATTCCAGTTTTAATGTACATAATTATTATAAGCAATATTTACATAATTATAAAAATATAAAATTATAAAAATAATAAATAAATAATAAATTGAATATTTTAATCTGTACAATGTACACTACTCGGGCTCGCCTCGGGCTCACACGGCTAACATACACTACTCACCCTCTAGTTCTTTTCTCCTTCTTCTAACTTCTCCCCCTCTTCGATTGTGAACACAGCGCGACAGACCTTAGAAGGAAATATCTGACTCCCTGAGGACACGTTACTAGAGAGGAGGTTTGCATGGTACTCTGGCATTCTGGATGGGATGATCTAAAACCTTTCACACGCATGAGTCGATTGTCCAATGTTAATGGGGTATGCTTTGGAGGAGGATTGATCTAATATGACTTCTGATCCGAAACTGTGACAATGATGTGTAGAACTTGGAGGTCGTTGATTCTATAACCCTGATTCTCATAGGTGTTCTACTAAACTAATAATCCGAAGGTCGAGTCTAGCTCATTTCTTACCTTCTGCTCATGATCTTGGTATGGAACCCAATCTCATTTCATCTCATTGCATTTCTTTAGATGCTTGGGGACGAGCATGGTTTAAGTATAGGGGGATGATGAATATTAGATTCATCACTCTAAAAGACATTAATTAAGCTCAAATCTCCAAAATTCATCTACATTTAGTCTAATATTTTGCATAATTAGCATTCACGCAACTATAGGTAATAATTGCATTTTTATCACTCATAATTACATAAAAATAAGAAGTAAAAATTCACATCCAGATTGACCTGTAAAATAGCTTAACTTCTCTGATTTTTATCTAATTCATGCTAACTCCAAATCATCTGAAACCACTCCATTATGTACATATTACTAACAAGAATAAATAAAAAATACAAAAAAAATCACTAAACTAAATAAGTGGACCTGAAACACAAAACCTAATTCCAAGATTTCCGGACTAAAACACTGATATCTTCCTCATACAATGTATGAGTTGATCCTTCTCACTTTTTAACTAATGTACATTGAAATACCTTCAAACAAGACCAAGTTCAAGTGAATCAAAGCTCATATGTGAAAGTTGGGTTTTGGGCCTCTTTTGTACATTGTGTATTTTAGCGGTTTTTGACCTATTATTTTATTATACATAATTAACTCCTTTTACTTTATTTCTTTTTCATTTAGTTTCTTTGATAAAAGTTTTATTAAAATGCAATAAAATCCAAATGCAAAATGAGCTTGAAATCAAATAAATTAACTGAGTCCGAGTTTTCACTAACAGTCTATACAAAAGTTGTGGTTTCATATTTTATTTTATTTCTTTTTTCTTACTTAATAAAAATACAAAAAAATAGATTAATATGTGAATATTTATCTTTGATTCTATAGTATTTTTCTCGATTTTTATCTTACATAAAAAAACAAAAAATTACTAAACTAAAATATTAAGGTATTCTATGTACATGAGATACCCCAAAAATATTAATTTGTGCAAATTATCGATTTTGGTTTTGGTCTCTTCATGGAAGTTATAGATCTCATTGAGACGAACAATTTTTGTTAAGTAATCTTTTCAATCCGAGGTCAATTGCTATTTGTTTTTAATATATCTTTGTATTTTAGAGTTTTGAATTTTCTGGGACTGATATGTGGCCGCTCCTAGAGCCGCAATGTGTTACCCAGTTTTGGAGGCTTTTGTTTTAATAAAAAATTCAAAAAAATTATTAAAGCCCGCGTGTGCAGAACATGTGCCGCCTCCATCTTCCACCTCCTTTCCCAAATAGGTTCGACGATGCCGCCTGCACCTCCACAATCTCCACCTCCTTCCATATATGGCGACACCACCGCCCAACCACCTTCCTCTTTTGCGAGCACCGCCACCCCGCCGCGAATCTCGCTTCTCACGATTCTCCCACCTCCCCATCAAAACCCATCACCGATCTCCAATCTCTTCCCCTCGACCTCACATACCTTCCATCTCCAGCCCCTTCGCCAGCGCTACAAATCCTCATCGCCCCCTTTATTGAGCCGCATCCATCGACAATACCTCACGTCAACACATCCCCATGGTGACAACCTGGGCCTTCAACCGCGATGAGATCCAAGGAATCCAATCATCGTCACAATGCCGCACCATCCTTTCACGTTTGCTCCTGCTCCAGACCTCCTTTGTCGAGCCAACGACGCTTCGACACCAACCAACGATCATTTTCGTCAACTTTATCCATCAATACGCCACCACCATGCTCTGACCATGGAGCTCTGCCTCGTTGCTCGCCAAGACATCACAGGAGATATCCCAGGTTGTGCTCCACTAAACCCCACAAGTCCTCCGCCTCAGTCTATGACTAGAAGCAGCGATGACCTTTGCCTTCGTAGCCCACTCTACAGTGACGCCACAGGAGCCGTCGTGGATCATCGATGCCCCAACCACCGGGTGTGGAACACGCACGTGCTCCCTACATCCATTGGGGGGACAAATTGCATAGAACCACCCCGAAGGCCTCTGATTTACTACCAGATCTAGATTCCCAAGGGTAACATGCTATGCACATGACCACATTGGAAATTTGCAAAATCCACCTCTGAAGTCCACCTATTTCTAGAACAGCCCAGCCTCTCTAAGGGTCACGTGCTTGGCACATGATCGCTTGAGTTTTTTTTCCAGAAAACCCCTTCGGGGTTTAGATAATTACATTTTAGCCCCAATTTTGCACTTCTATTTTATTTAATTATTGTAATATTTCGAACAGACCCCTTGAGTTCTCGCTATATTTTCAACATATTTCTTGCACCATTTTATTAATTAAAAATTTGCATGTTGTTCTTTAATTAATTCTCTACTTGATGGCTAATTCTTCATATTTTTATTCTCTGTGGTTAATTAATAATAATTATTCTTGTAAAAAATTACATATTTTACCCAATATGTGCTTAGAAAATCATAATAATTAACCATATCCAAAAATTGCCAAAATTCACGGATAGGAGAATTACTTGTATTGTACATTGCCTAAAAAGAATTGCATTTGCATGCATATTTTGCTATATAAAAATCATCTTGATTTTCACTAATTAATTTTTAATAGGTATTAAATTCAACATTTTAGGATTTCAAATGTTTCTGAGATAGATCACATAGTGATATCTTAGTTAATTTTATTTTTTCAAAATAAGTAAATTTAATATTTATTGCAATTATTATTGAAAATCACACTATTTGCATTTATTAATTCATAAAATATTCATATTGCATCCAAAAATTCCAAAAATAATGTAGTGTGATATTCTCATTATTTTTTACATCTCGGCCAAGTTTCTTAATTTTTGGACTCTGTTTAATGAAAAATTACATTTTAGTCCTAAAATCTACCGCTTTTTTATTTACATCAAAAAATTACATTAAAAATACAAAAAATATTCTGCCTCGAAAACTGCGCATGAGTTTCGATAGTCATTATTCTATGTTGTTCCTTTGCCTCCTTGAGTTTGACCTTGGAACTTGCCCTAGTAAAATAAACTTAAAGCCACTTGAATAAAATTGAATAAATTAGTTGTGGTTATTTCTTGATTTATTCCGATGACCTGATGTAACTACAACGACACATTACTATTTCAAAAGCTTAATAATTCACACAAATTAACATAAGGTTTTTGCGAATCATCATGCATGTCATTGTTAATATCTCATAATTAACATCTATTTTCCCAAAATAAAAGATTAAAGAGAAAATAGAAAGAAGGATGTATTTAGAATATATATAGAGGGACCCAAACCCCAAGAGAAGGTCAAGCATTGACCTGATCGATAAGAAATAAATAGAGAGAGATAGGGTATACTGTTTATTGAACATACCAATTATATCTGTACAAATAATTACTCATATCTATTTTTGATAAAAGTATGAATATCTTATTATTTTGAAACACCTGTATATAGTCCTAATAATAATATAAAAATAAAGTAAAAATCAGAAAACCCAAAATAAAATAAAAATAAAATCCACAATTCATTGAACAAAGGCCATATGTGTATATAAACTTATTTATTTAACACTCTTACTTAATTTATAAAAATCAAATAAAAATAAATTTACACTCATCAAATTATTTTGTAAAAAAATATAATATAAAATAAAATGCATTTTTGTAAAAGTAATAAAATAAAAATACTTGTATATATTACATAAGTATATTACCTATACAAAATATTTTATATTGTATATGCCATAATAAATTATTTCATAAAAATAATTAAAATCATAGAAAATAACTTGAAAATTAATAAGCAATCATTTTTACCACTTTTTATTTTTAAATCATTTACTATTTTATATTTAATATTCTTCTAATTTTTATAAATACCACACTCTGATTGGTCCACGTTAGAAGGTTTACCTCGGTCAACCTTCTCCCCCAGCTGACCCGACCCGACAAGACCTTCGCCGGACCTAGTTTCTATGAATTATCCAGATCGGGTCACGCATCCATTCACCTTGATTGCACTGCCCGATTGCACTCTTGGGATCCATGATCTTCGCGGATCCCTAGGCGCAACCTGATTTGCTTAGGGTTCCGCGTCCCATGCCTATTCTTCTAGACCCTTGACCATACCTATGTATACTCTCGTCCTCCTCCCAAGCTCCTTAACTTGTGTCTCATGCCACCCTCGCCCCTAGTTAGCACCAACAAAGTGACAACTGCTCATAGCATCCTCTGAAGCTTGGATTGGTGGCCATTCTGCCGCAGATCACTTCTTGGCTAGAGTCTTCCGCCACGACTAGCCTCCTCTGCCCGCCATAGTAGGATAGAGGCCATCACTCCACCGTTCAGTTCGCTAATTTCGCCGTTCACATGAGCACAACAAGGTATCTTCGATCACTTCCATTTCTGCTCTTTACTTCGATTTTCCCCTCACGACCACTTCTTCCAACTTTGCTCCGACCACCAGGTCGGAGCTCCCATCCCTCACATCCAACCATTCAGATTGACGCCTTCTCTCACCATGTATCTCCCTACGTAACCTGACCACCTTGGATCTTGCTTATCGGAGCAAGATTATGAATGAACTCCTCCCTCACTTCCACCGGAGGTCATTTAGCATTCCCACTTCCGCTTTCTTTAGTTACACCCAAAATAAACCTTAGTCGAAGCTGCGTCTTCGTGCTGTGGTTATCCTAGCAAGTTCATGTATGAGAAGGGTCCACAAACAGAGCCTCTACTGCTCCGGTGGAGCATCTTCAGGCGGTGCATCCTCATCCAGACCATCCAACCGTTCACTCCTCCATCCAAACCACTTGGTTGACGTGGAGTGCCGTCACGATTGTGCTGGACCCCTTGGCACCTTCATCTGAGCTGAGGATCGCCCTCCATGCTCGAGTGAAGTTCGTCTGGGCTGTGTTTGTCCAGCCAACTCCCCTGCCGTTCGATCTGGAGTCGTTACCCTAGATCTTATCCAGGCCATCCAATAGCATCTTATTTTGATGCTTGAATCAGATCTGGGCCCTCATTTGTGCCGCTCGACAGATTCCATCTATAAACTGTTAGATCAGACCCTTCTGTAAGTTCTGACCATTCACCTGCATCACTACCCCTGTAATACGCGTTTTGTACACTATGCCTTTGAATGATATCAAGTGTTATTTCAAAGAAATATTGGGTTGATAGTGTTCACGCTTTACGGATACCACAGTCAATAGATTCGCCTTGATGTAATGATTTCAAAAGGTTCTCTAAATTGTGTAGCACCTCAAAACATAATCTGAAATTTTAGTAGTACCTTATAAGTAGTAGAAGCCACTACTTGCATAATGCCCATAATGTTATAGATTTATACTCATTAGCCATAATCACATCATTAAGACTAATTAAGCATGATTAGTGCTAATTACCCGTCACTTGTGATAATTAAGCATCAATAGCATAAGATTTACACTCATTAGCCATAATCACATCATTAAGACTAATTAAGCATGATTAGTGCTAATTACCCGTCATTAGTGATAATTAAGCGTCATTAGCATAGATTTACACTCATTAGCCATAATCACATCATTAAGACTAATTAAGCATGATTAGTGCTAATTACCCGTCATTAGTGATAATTAATCGTCATTAGCATAGATTTACACTCATTAGCCATAATCACATCATTAAGACTAACTAAGCAAGATTAGTGCTAATTACCCATCATTAGTGATAATTAAGCGTCATTAGCATAGATTTATACTCATTAGCCATAATCACATCATTAACATTAATTAAGCAGGATTAGTGCTAATTGCCCGTCGTTAGTGATAATTAAGAGTCCTTAGCAAAAGTAGGACACATGGAGAGGAAATCATGGGACACGTGTCGTTATATAGTCAGAACAAGTGTCAAAAACTCATTAGTGCCGTGTGTCATTATCCTAAGACTAGCACGTGTCATGGTATAGCCCCCTTGCTTGGGCAACAAGTTATCTCGTGGATAAAGCCACACCTTGCTTGGGCAACAAGTTATCTCGTGGATAAAGCCACACCTTGCTTGGGCAACAAGTTATCTCGTGGATAAAGCCACACCTTTCTTGGGCGACAAGTTATCTCGTGGATAAAGCCACACCTTGCTTGGGCAACAAGTTATCTCGTGGATAAAGCCACACCTTGCTTGGGCAACAAGTTATCTCGTGGATAAAGCCACACCTTGCTTGGGCAACAAGTTATATCATGGATAAGCCATGTGCCATACCATGTGTCTTCATACATGGAAGAAAAGCAACATGTGGCTTAGAGGCACCCTTACAGGTTGACACATGTCACACATGTAAAGGGGGTGGAGGTCTATAAATACTCATGACCCCACATAGTCCTCCTCACTTCATCCCACGCCCATCACTCCACCTTAGAGCCGCAAGGCCGCCGAGCTTGCGGGAGGAGCACGAGAGGAGCTCGACGAAGCCCTGTCGGTGATCGAGAGCATTTTTGAAGCCGTAACGAAGTTCTGTCCGCGCCAAGCCGTAGTATTCAATCTAAGACGGCCATAGAGGAGGTTTTCACTAAAGAAACGTTTTCGACCCAAGTTAGACAACAATCAGGTGAGGGATTCTCAAGCGCTATTTTAAAGCACTAGTCTTTAGTTTTTATGCATGGTTTTGAATAGCAAGTATGAAATCGTGTTTTCTAAAGCTTTTACGCATGAATTACAAGAACCATACATTTGATATGAAATCAGGGCTTTAGAATGCATTTCAGACGTCGTTTCAGGTGTTTTATCATGATAGTACGTTTTTAAGCATTTCGTTCTTTGTGGAATACGAATCGTAAGTTTCACAACTTAGATTCAAGCTTTTTATATAAGAAATATGTTTTGCACGGTTACTATGCATTATGGATCGGTTTTTCATGTTCTTAATGGTTTTAATTATCAGAATATGCATGCTTTGTCAAGATTGTCTTATGTTCTTGAATTAGTTGTTATGAGCATGAAATAGCAGGTTTACGGTTTATTAGTGGCAAGAAAAGAATCAGAATCGGAAGATAAGCACCACAGTAGCTCTTTTATGCAAATCATGAACTAGCCATTAGATATGGTGATGTCATTAGATATGACCCTGGAACTGCCATTAGATATGGCAAACCATTAGATATGGTATCAAGAGGACTTTGGGTCCGCATTCTGTATACATATAGGCTTTGGGCCGTATGCAGGGTGTTTTTGGTCTTTGGGACCGTCTACGCGTATGACTTAGCTTTGTTTCAGCGTTCATGAGGTAATAAATTAGCCACAGTGGTGATTAGTACAAACAGCTTGATAATTATGATCATGTTTCAGTTTATCTGCTTTTGAAGTGATTTCAGCGTTCAATAGCAAAACTAGCATGTTTTATATGTAACTTCTGTCATAAAGTCTCTTTCAAACTATTTCACAGTTTTTAGCATAAATTATTGTCATGATGCTCATATTTCAGATTTTAGCTATATGTAAAAAGCTTGAGATCCTTTCACTGGGTCTAAGCTCATAAATGGGTTTAGACTCATCCCTTTATATTATAATTATGTATAGATCAGCAGAATCACGAATAGCAGGGGAAAGGACCACTGATACACTTGGAGGAGGTGTCTTTTGCTTTTCGTTGTTTTTGTACTCTCTGGGTTATTTTGTAAGAAGTTGTAATAGATAGAACTTGTGTAATACACTTCTTGGTGTTGTGAACTTGAAATATAAAGATGTTATGTTTTTGAGATTGCCACATGTTTGCTTGAGGAAAAAAAATAGAAGAAGAAATATCTCTGTCGCGGCACGTCCCGGTTAGCGGGACGGGTCGTGACAACTTGTGGTATCAGAGCAAAGGTTTTAGGACCTTGAGCAAGAATTATATTAGGAGTTGACCAATAAGTATTGGAAGATAATTTAGTTATCATAATTTGATTTGGACTTAGAAGAAAGATGATGTTATAAGTCTTGAGGATATCTTGGAGGATTTATGTTGATGAAGGATCTAATTGAGGTTTTATTTTGGAAACACTGGCAGTAGAGCAGCCACCTATGACCACACAAGCCCTAGTCTGGAGAATGATAATTACAACAATGTGTATGATATTGACCTTAATAACTCAAACACTAGGAGGTATGGCTACCTAGTCTGCTAAAAGACATAAATTAGAGCCCCAATTGCCATTTGGACATGAGCCATTTGTAGGAAAAAAATTATATTAAAGTAGACATGATTCCTATAGAGATAAGGGAATTTGATGCTACCATAGGAATGGATTGCTTAAGTACATATCTTGCTCTTCTAGTATATTCTAAAACAGAGGAAGAACATAGAGAACACTTGAGAATTGTACTTCAAACTCTAAAGGAACACCGATTATATGCAAAGTTTGATAAATGTGAGTTTTGGTTGAAGAAGGTTGCATTTCTAGGCCATGTCATATCTGGAGAAGGAATAACAGTAGATCCATCAAAAATGGAAGTAGTTCTTAGATGGGAACGACCGAAAAATGCATCAGAAATTAGAAGTTTCCTTGGATTAGCCGGCTATTATCGTAGATTTGTAGAAAACTTCTCTAGAATTGCCGCACCATTGACAAGGTTAACTAGGAAGAATGTGAAGTATAGTTGGGACGAAGAATGCGAGAAGTGTTTTAAGGAACTTAAGAGTCACCTCACCTCAACACCTATACTTAGCCTTCCTTCAGGACAAGTTAATTATGTAATCTACAACGATACCTCAAGACAAGGGCTGGGATGCGTCTTAATGCAGAATGATATGGTGATTGCTTATGCTTCTAGACAGCTAAAACAACATGAGTTAAATTACCCAACTCATGACCTTGAGTTAGCCGCTATAGTATTTGCCCTAAAGATCTGGAGACACTACCTACATAAAGAAACTTGTCGAATCTTTATAGATCATAAGAGTTTGAAATATATTCTCTCAAAAAGAGTTGAATTTAAGACAAAGAAGATGGTTAGAGCTAATCAAAGATTATGACTGTTCCATAGAATATCATCCGGGGAAAGCCAATGTCGTAGCAGATGCTCTCAGTAGAAAGTCTAATGGTCAGCTATCTCACTTAAAAGGAGAATATTATCAGTTGAAAGAGTTACGTGTAAAATTAACCATGAACAGCGGTGGAGCCTTATTAGCATCCTTACAAGTGAGACCCATATTATATGATAAAATTAAGGAGGCACAAGTCTAATGATTCTGAAATCATTAGAATGATTGAGAAGATTAAGGAAGGAGATGAAGCCGGGTATACAATAGATGGTCAAGGGGTCTTATTCTTTAAAGGAAGATTGTGTGTTCCGAAGAAATCTGATACAAAGACTGAGATTCTGGAGGAGGCACATAACTCTATATATACTATGCACCCAGGAAGTAATAAGATGTATAGAACACTTAAGAGCTACTATTGGTGGTCTGGCATGAAGAGAGAGATTGCAGAGTATGTTTCTAGATGTCCTATATGCCAACAAACAAAACCAGAGCGTTTGAGACCTGCGGGGACATTACAGCCACTTCCAACACCAGAATGGAAATGGGAACATATTACTATGGATTTTACTACAGGATTTCCAAGAACCAATCACGGTCACGATGCAATATGGGTCATAGTGGATAGATTAACTAAGTCTGCACATTTCTTAGCCATTAACATGACATACAGTCTAGACCGGTTGGGAAAGATCTTTGTTAATGAGATAGTTAGTCGTCATGGGGCTCCTGTGTCAATTGTTTCTGATAGAGATCCACGATTTACTTCTAAGCTATGGCCAAGCTTACATAAATCTATGGGAACGAAATTAGCATTTCGTACAGCCTTCCATCCTCAAACAGATGGCCAATCAGAACGGACTATCTAGACTCTAGAAGACATGCTTAGAGCTTGTGCACTTAGCTTTAAAGAAAGTGGGATGAACATCTCTCTCTTATAGAGTTTGCATACAATAACAGCTATCATACTAGTATTGGGAAGGCACCTTATGAAGCATTGTATGGAAGACCATGTAGAACACCTATTTGTTGGAGTGAGGTTGGAGAACGAAAATTGGTTCAACCTGAGCTAATACAAAGCACAATAGAAAAAGTTGAGGAAATCAAGAGATGCTTAAAGGCAGCGCAAAGCAGACAGAAAAGTTATGCAGATAAGCGAAGGAGAGACTTAGAATTTCAAGTGGGAGACCATGTGTTTCTAAAAGTATCTCCATGGAAAGGCCTAATCAGATTTGGGAAGAAAGGGAAACTAAGCCCTAGATACATTGGCCCTTATGAGATCACAGAGAGATTCGGTAGTGTGGCATATCGTCTTCAACTTTCATCTGAACTAGCAAGGATACATGATGTCTTTCATGTCTCCACACTTCGGAAGTTTATTCAGATCCAACCCATATGATACAACCTCAAGATATTCAATTGAAGGAAGATCTTTCATACAAGGAGGTTCCTGTGGAAATTATAGATTATAAAGTACAAGAGCTTCGTACAAAGAAGATTCCTATAGTTAAAGTTTTATGGAGGAGTCATGCAATAGAAGAATCCACATGGGAACGAGAGGAAGAAATGAGATTTCAATATCCCCACTTATTTTCAAACTAGCAAAGGTACTTAAATTTCGAGGACGAAATTTATTGCAAGTAGGGGAGAATTGTAATACGCGTTTTGTACACTATGCCTTTGAATGATATCAAGTGTTATTTCAAAGAAATATTGGGTTGATAGTGTTCACGCTTTACGGATACCACAGTCAATAGATTCGCCTTGATGTAATGATTTCAAAAGGTTCTCTAAATTGTGTAGCACCTCAAAACATAATCTGAAATTTTAGTAGTACCTTATAAGTAGTAGAAGGCACTACTTGCATAATGCCCATAATGTTATAGATTTATACTCATTAGCCATAATCACATCATTAAGACTAATTAAGCATGATTAGTGCTAATTACCCGTCACTTGTGATAATTAAGCATCATTAGCATAAGATTTACACTCATTAGCCATAATCACATCATTAAGACTAATTAAGCATGATTAGTGCTAATTACCCGTCATTAGTGATAATTAAGCGTCATTAGCATAGATTTACGCTCATTAGCCATAATCACATCATTAAGACTAATTAAGCATGATTAGTGCTAATTACCCGTCATTAGTGATAATTAATCGTCATTAGCATAGATTTACACTCATTAGCCATAATCACATCATTAAGACTAACTAAGCAAGATTAGTGCTAATTACCCATCATTAGTGATAATTAAGCGTCATTAGCATAGATTTATACTCATTAGCCATAATCACATCATTAACATTAATTAAGCAGGATTAGTGCTAATTGCCCGTCGTTAGTGATAATTAAGAGTCCTTAGCAAAAGTAGGACACGGAGAGGAAATCATGGGACACGTGTCGTTATATAGTCAGGACAAGTGTCAAAAACTCATTAGTGCAGTGTGTCATTATCCTAAGACTAGCACGTGTCATGGTATAGCCCCCTTGCTTGGGCAACAAGTTATCTCGTGGATAAAGCCACACCTTGCTTGGGCAACAAGTTATCTCGTGGATAAAGCCACACCTTGCTTGGGCAACAAGTTATCTCGTGGATAAAGCCACACCTTGCTTGGGCAACAAGTTATCTCGTGGATAAAGCCACACCTTGCTTGGGCAACAAGTTATCTCGTGGATAAAGCCACACCTTGCTTGGGCAACAAGTTATCTCGTGGATAAAGCCACACCTTGCTTGGGCAACAAGTTATCTCGTGGATAAAGCCACACCTTGCTTGGGCAACAAGTTATATCATGGATAAGCCATGTGCCATGCCATGTGTCTTCATACATGGAAGAAAAGCAACATGTGGCTTAGAGGCACCCTTACAGGTTGACACATGTCTCACATGTAAAGGGGGTGGAGGTCTATAAATACTCATGACCCCACATAGTCCTCCTCACTTCATCCCACGCCCATCACTCCACCTTAGAGCCGCAAGGCCGCCGAGCTTGCGGGAGGAGCACGAGAGGAGCACGACGAAGCCCTGTCGGTGATCGAGAGCATTTTTGAAGCCGTAACGAAGTTCTGTCCACGCCAAGCCGTACTATTCAATCTAAGACGGCCATAGAGGAGGTTTTCACTAAAGAAACGTTTTCGACCCAAGTTAGACAACAATCAGGTGAGGGATTCTCAAGCGCTATTTTAAAGCACTAGTCTTTAGTTTTTATGCATGGTTTTGAATAGCAAGTATGAAATCGTGTTTTCTAAAGCTTTTACGCATGAATTACAAGAACCATACATTTGATATGAAATCAGGGCTTTAGAATGCATTTCAGACGTCGTTTCAGGTGTTTTATCATGATAGTACGTTTTTAAGCATTTCGTTCTTTGTGGAATACGAATCGTAAGTTTCACAACTTAGATTCAAGCTTTTTATATAAGAAATATGTTTTGCACGGTTACTATGCATTATGGATCGGTTTTTCATGTTCTTAATGGTTTTAATTATCAGAATATGCATGCTTTGTCAAGATTGTCTTATGTTCTTGAATTAGTTGTTATGAGCATGAAATAGCAGGTTTACGGTTTATTAGTGGCAAGAAAAGAATCATAATCGGAAGATAAGCACCACAGTAGCTCTTTTATGCAAATCATGAACTAGTCATTAGATATGGTGATGTCATTAGATATGACCCTGGAACCGCCATTAGATATGGCAAACCATTAGATATGGTATCAAGAGGACTTTGGGTCCGCATTCTGTATACATATAGGCTTTGGGCCGTATGCAGGGTGTTTTTGGTCTTTGGGACCGTCTACGCGTATGACTTAGCTTTGTTTCAGCGTTCATGAGGTAATAAATTAGCCACAGTGGTGATTAGTACAAACAGCTTGATAATTATGATCATGTTTCAGTTTATCTGCTTTTGAAGTGATTTCAGCGTTCAATAGCAAAACTAGCATGTTTTATATGTAACTTCTGTCATAAAGTCTCTTTCAAACTATTTCACAGTTGTCAGCATAAATTATTGTCATGATGCTCATATTTCAGATTTTAGCTATATGTAAAAAGCTTGAGATCCTTTCACTGGGTCTAAGCTCACAAATGGGTTTAGACTCATCCCTTTATATTATAATTATGTACAGATCTGCAGAATCACGAATAGCAGGGGAAAGGACCACTGATACACTTGGAGGAGGTGTCTTTTGCTTTTCGTTGTTTTTGTACTCTCTGGGTTATTTTGTAAGAAGTTGTAATAGATAGAACTTGTGTAATACACTTCTTGGTGTTGTGAACTTGAAATATAAAGATGTTATGTTTTTGAGATTGCCACGTGTTTGCTTGAGGAAAAAAAATAGAAGAAGAAAGATCTCTGTCGCGGCACGTCCCGGTTAGCGGGACGGGTCGTGACAACTTGTGGTATCAGAGCAAAGGTTTTAGGACCTTGAGCAAGAATTATATTAGGAGTTGACCAATAAGTATTGGAAGATAATTTAGTTATCATAATTTGATTTGGACTTAGAAGAAAGATGATGTTATAAGTCTTGAGGATATCTTGGAGGATTTATGTTGATGAAGGATCTAATTGAGGTTTTATTTTGGAAACACTGGAAGTAGAGCAGCCACCTATGACCACACAAGCCCTAGTCTGGAGAATGATAGTTACAACAATGTGTATGACATTGACCTTAATAACTCAAACACTAGGAGGTATGGCTACCTAGTCTGCTAAAAGACATAAATTAGAGCCCCAATTGCCATTTGGACATGAGCCATTTGTAGGAAAAAAATTATATTAAAGTAGACATGATTCCTATGGAGATAAGGGAATTTGATGCTACCATAGGAATGGATTGCTTAAGTACATATCTTGCTCTTCTAGTATATTCTAAAACAGAGGAAGAACATAGAGAACACTTGAGAATTGTACTTCAAACTCTAAAGGAACACCGATTATATGCAAAGTTTGATAAATGTGAGTTTTGGTTGAAGAAGGTTGCATTTCTAGGCCATGTCATATCTGGAGAAGGAATAACAGTAGATCCATCAAAAATGGAAGTAGTTCTTAGATGGGAACGACCGAAAAATGCATCAGAAATTAGAAGTTTCCTTGGATTAGCCGGCTATTATCGTAGATTTGTAGAAAACTTCT
Source organism: Ottelia alismoides (assembly GCA_037367405.1). Lineage (NCBI taxonomy): Eukaryota > Viridiplantae > Streptophyta > Magnoliopsida > Alismatales > Hydrocharitaceae > Ottelia > Ottelia alismoides. The sequence goes on from JAZKJV010008411.1 coordinate 493,776, forward strand.
CTAGAATTGCCGCACCATTGACAAGGTTAACTAGGAAGAATGTGAAGTATAGTTGGGACGAAGAATGCGAGAAGTGTTTTAAGGAACTTAAGAGTCACCTCACCTCAACACCTATACTTAGCCTTCCTTCAGGACAAGTTAATTATGTAATCTACAACGATACCTCAAGACAAGGGCTGGGATGCGTCTTAATGCAGAATGATATGGTGATTGCTTATGCTTCTAGACAGCTAAAACAACATGAGTTAAATTACCCAACTCATGACCTTGAGTTAGCCGCTATAGTATTTGCCCTAAAGATCTGGAGACACTACCTACATAAAGAAACTTGTCGAATCTTTATAGATCATAAGAGTTTGAAATATATTCTCTCAAAAAGAGTTGAATTTAAGACAAAGAAGATGGTTAGAGCTAATCAAAGATTATGACTGTTCCATAGAATATCATCCGGGGAAAGCCAATGTCGTAGCAGATGCTCTCAGTAGAAAGTCTAATGGTCAGCTATCTCACTTAAAAGGAGAATATTATCAGTTGAAAGAGTTACGTGTAAAATTAACCATGAACAGCGGTGGAGCCTTATTAGCATCCTTACAAGTGAGACCCATATTATATGATAAAATTAAGGAGGCACAAGTCTAATGATTCTGAAATCATTAGAATGATTGAGAAGATTAAGGAAGGAGATGAAGCCGGGTATACAATAGATGGTCAAGGGGTCTTATTCTTTAAAGGAAGATTGTGTGTTCCGAAGAAATCTGATACAAAGACTGAGATTCTGGAGGAGGCACATAACTCTATATATACTATGCACCCAGGAAGTAATAAGATGTATAGAACACTTAAGAGCTACTATTGGTGGTCTGGCATGAAGAGAGAGATTGCAGAGTATGTTTCTAGATGTCCTATATGCCAACAAACAAAACCAGAGCGTTTGAGACCTGCGGGGACATTACAGCCACTTCCAACACCAGAATGGAAATGGGAACATATTACTATGGATTTTACTACAGGATTTCCAAGAACCAATCACGGTCACGATGCAATATGGGTCATAGTGGATAGATTAACTAAGTCTGCACATTTCTTAGCCATTAACATGACATACAGTCTAGACCGGTTGGGAAAGATCTTTGTTAATGAGATAGTTAGTCGTCATGGGGCTCCTGTGTCAATTGTTTCTGATAGAGATCCACGATTTACTTCTAAGCTATGGCCAAGCTTACATAAAGCTATGGGAACGAAATTAGCATTTCGTACAGCCTTCCATCCTCAAACAGATGGCCAATCAGAACGGACTATCTAGACTCTAGAAGACATGCTTAGAGCTTGTGCACTTAGCTTTAAAGAAAGTGGGATGAACATCTCTCTCTTATAGAGTTTGCATACAATAACAGCTATCATACTAGTATTGGGAAGGCACCTTATGAAGCATTGTATGGAAGACCATGTAGAACACCTATTTGTTGGAGTGAGGTTGGAGAACGAAAATTGGTTCAACCTGAGCTAATACAAAGCACAATAGAAAAAGTTAAGGAAATCAAGAGATGCTTAAAGGCAGCGCAAAGCAGACAGAAAAGTTATGCAGATAAGCGAAGGAGAGACTTAGAATTTCAAGTGGGAGACCATGTGTTTCTAAAAGTATCTCCATGGAAAGGCCTAATCAGATTTGGGAAGAAAGGGAAACTAAGCCCTAGATACATTGGCCCTTATGAGATCACAGAGAGATTCGGTAGTGTGGCATATCGTCTTCAACTTTCATCTGAACTAGCAAGGATACATGATGTCTTTCATGTCTCCACACTTCGGAAGTTTATTCAGATCCAACCCATATGATACAACCTCAAGATATTCAATTGAAGGAAGATCTTTCATACAAGGAGGTTCCTGTGGAAATTATAGATTATAAAGTACAAGAGCTTCGTACAAAGAAGATTCCTATAGTTAAAGTTTTATGGAGGAGTCATGCAATAGAAGAATCCACATGGGAACGAGAGGAAGAAATGAGATCTCAATATCCCCACTTATTTTCAAACTAGCAAAGGTACTTAAATTTCGAGGACGAAATTTATTGCAAGTAGGGGAGAATTGTAATGCGCGTTTTGTACACTATGCCTTTGAATGATATCAAGTGTTATTTCAAAGAAATATTGGGTTGATAGTGTTCACGCTTTACGGATACCACAGTCAATAGATTCGCCTTGATGTAATGATTTCAAAAGGTTCTCTAAATTGTGTAGCACCTCAAAACATAATCTGAAATTTTAGTAGTACCTTATAAGTAGTAGAAGCCACTACGTGCATAATGCCCATAATGTTATAGATTTATACTCATTAGCCATAATCACATCATTAAGACTAATTAAGCATGATTAGTGCTAATTACCCGTCACTTGTGATAATTAAGCATCATTAGCATAAGATTTACACTCATTAGCCATAATCACATCATTAAGACTAATTAAGCATGATTAGTGCTAATTACCCGTCATTAGTGATAATTAAGCGTCATTAGCATAGATTTACGCTCATTAGCCATAATCACATCATTAAGACTAATTAAGCATGATTAGTGCTAATTACCCGTCATTAGTGATAATTAATCGTCATTAGCATAGATTTACACTCATTAGCCATAATCACATCATTAAGACTAACTAAGCAAGATTAGTGCTAATTACCCATCATTAGTGATAATTAAGCGTCATTAGCATAGATTTATACTCATTAGCCATAATCACATCATTAACATTAATTAAGCAGGATTAGTGCTAATTGCCCGTCGTTAGTGATAATTAAGAGTCCTTAGCAAAAGTAGGACACATGGAGAGGAAATCATGGGACACGTGTCGTTATATAGTCAGGACAAGTGTCAAAAACTCATTAGTGCCGTGTGTCATTATCCTAAGACTAGCACGTGTCATGGTATAGCCCCCTTGCTTGGGCAACAAGTTATCTCGTGGATAAAGCCACACCTTGCTTGGGCAACAAGTTATCTCGTGGATAAAGCCACACCTTGCTTGGGAAACAAGTTATCTCGTGGATAAAGCCACACCTTGCTTGGGCAACAAGTTATCTCGTGGATAAAGCCACACCTTGCTTGGGCAACAAGTTATCTCGTGGATAAAGCCACACCTTGCTTGGGCAACAAGTTATCTCGTGGATAAAGCCACACCTTGCTTGGGCAACAAGTTATATCATGGATAAGCCATGTGCCATGCCATGTGTCTTCATACATGGAAGAAAAGCAACATGTGGCTTAGAGGCACCCTTACAGGTTGACACATGTCACACATGTAAAGGGGGTGGAGGTCTATAAATACTCATGACCCCACATAGTCCTCCTCACTTCATCCCACGCCCATCACTCCACCTTAGAGCCGCAAGGCCGCCGAGCTTGCGGGAGGAGCACGAGAGGAGCACGACGAAGCCCTGTCGGTGATCGAGAGCATTTTTGAAGCCGTAACGAAGTTCTGTCCACGCCAAGCCGTAGTATTCAATCTAAGACGGCCATAGAGGAGGTTTTCACTAAAGAAACGTTTTCGACCCAAGTTAGACAACAATCAGGTGAGGGATTCTCAAGCGCTATTTTAAAGCACTAGTCTTTAGTTTTTATGCATGGTTTTGAATAGCAAGTATGAAATCGTGTTTTCTAAAGCTTTTACGCATGAATTACAAGAACCATACATTTGATATGAAATCAGGGCTTTAGAATGCATTTCAGACGTCGTTTCAGGTGTTTTATCATGATAGTACGTTTTTAAGCATTTCGTTCTTTGTGGAATACGAATCGTAAGTTTCACAACTTAGATTCAAGCTTTTTATATAAGAAATATGTTTTGCACGGTTACTATGCATTATGGATCGGTTTTTCATGTTCTTAATGGTTTTAATTATCAGAATATGCATGCTTTGTCAAGATTGTCTTATGTTCTTGAATTAGTTGTTATGCGCATGAAATAGCAGGTTTACGGTTTATTAGTGGCAAGAAAAGAATCAGAATCGGAAGATAAGCACCACAGTAGCTCTTTTATGCAAATCATGAACTAGCCATTAGATATGGTGATGTCATTAGATATGACCCTGGAACCGCCATTAGATATGGCAAACCATTAGATATGGTATCAAGAGGACTTTGGGTCCGCATTCTGTATACATATAGGCTTTGGGCCGTATGCAAGGTGTTTTTGGTCTTTGGGACCGTCTACGCGTATGACTTAGCTTTGTTTCAGCGTTCATGAGGTAATAAATTAGCCACAGTGGTGATTAGTACAAACAGCTTGATAATTATGATCATGTTTCAGTTTATCTGCTTTTGAAGTGATTTCAGCGTTCAATAGCAAAACTAGCATGTTTTATATGTAACTTCTATCATAAAGTCTCTTTCAAACTATTTCACAGTTTTCAGCATAAATTATTGTCATGATGCTCATATTTCAGATTTTAGCTATATGTAAAAAGCTTGAGATCCTTTCACTGGGTCTAAGCTCATAAATGGGTTTAGACTCATCCCTTTATATTATAATTATGTACAGATCAGCAGAATCACGAATAGCAGGGGAAAGGACCACTGATACACTTGGAGGAGGTGTCTTTTGCTTTTCGTTGTTTTTGTACTCTCTGGGTTATTTTGTAAGAAGTTGTAATAGATAGAACTTGTGTAATACACTTCTTGGTGTTGTGAACTTGAAATATAAAGATGTTATGTTTTTGAGATTGCCACATGTTTGCTTGAGGAAAAAAAATAGAAGAAGAAAGATCTCTGTCGCGGCACGTCCCGGTTAGCGGGACGGGTCGTGACAACCCCGACCGTCAGATCTCTTTTGCAGAGCACAGTAGGACCGTACGTCCGAGATGAATCATGTATGTGCCATGTTCCTGCAAAGGTAAATTTCACCATTGGCCTTGCCTTTTATGATATTTCAGCTTATTCCCATAATTGTAATAATTAGTTAAAGATATTTGTAGTTTGGACCTTCTAGTTTTAGTTATTTGTATTTTAGTTATTCGAGTCTGAGTGACGTGCATCCCCACATGCTACTTGGGCATATTTATAGTTCTTACCTTGAACACTTTAGTTGTTATGGAATGAACTTCATGTTTATTTACACTTTTTCCCTAGTTCATTTGAGTCACGTGTAGTGCACACATGTGAATAATTTGCACAAGAGGCCCTTGAATTTTAATGCTTGTTATTCACTAGGCCCTAGAACTTATTTTCTCTATAGAAAGGTCCTTATGAACTATTTTTAGCTTTCGGTCTTTTATTCAATACAATAAATAGGAATTGACTCTAAAAATTACACAAAAATTCTGTGTGACTCATGTTTGCATGTTATCTTAGTTGTAATTTTGGATATCCAGTTTCTTTGCAATTTATATTATTAAAAATTAAAAAACAAAAAAGTATCCTGTTTATTTTTGAAAAATAAAAAAATTCGAAAAATTACCTAAGAATTCTATACAAGTTAGGTAGTTGTCTTTTGTTGTCTTTTATCTACAGTATCATTTTTTAAAAAATACCTTATAAAAATCCTAAAAATTGCATAACACTTAAAAACTTATAAAAATTATATAAAATTAAAGAAAAATAAAAAAACATGTATTTTAGTCTCTATTTGTAGATATTTTTTTATATTTTATCATAAAAATACCATCCAAAAGTTTTGGACATTTTAAATATTTTTAACTTGCAATACTCCTCACCGTGCACTGTTTACCCTTCTTACGACTGTTTGATTTTTAGAAAATCCCAAAAGTATTTAAAAATTCTGCAAAATTACCAAAACCAATTCAAAACCTATAAAAATAACAAATATTTTTATAACAATTTTCTGATTAATTTGATATATTAGAAAAATCCAAACAAGTGTGTGTAAGTGCTTTGTGCTTATTGCTTCTATTTTGAAAATAAAAAATTACAAACTTAAAAACCACTAAAAATATTTGTATTCCCAAAATCTGACTACTAAGTTTTTAAATCATGCTCCTTGTGTTCGACCCTTGTCGCTATACCGGGTAAATAAAATAGTGAAGCCGCTTACATTGATTGCATTATCTTTTAGTGGTTTGATTTTCTTGTGACCGATTTGATTGATTGAGAATGACACTTGATTTATTTATTCCACCTTAGTCGATCGAAAATCGAGTCATCAATAGTCGATCAATCTAGGATGTCGGTATTTCTTGTCTTATTGTGTCGAGAGACAATGTTTATCCTCATAACAGAGGCATGGATATGTTGTCACATACCAAATCGGTGCATTACACGATCAAGTACGTGCATGACCATGACATCGTATTAGATTAGTGACACTCTACTCATCCAAATAGCCTGACCATTTCTACCAATATGATGCAATTGTGCTATTTCTCCCTTGACGTATGACGTCCAATTCATCTACATTTATTAAAAAAAGGACATTTAATCATTTACTCAAATTTACACACATAGAAAAATTATGTATTTTTACATAATGATCCTGTTGCGTGTCCAAATCTTTTTGGTAACATACAAGTGTTGATTTATGAATGTTTTCCTTAAAACTTCAAATGCCTATCCATTTTATGGTCAATGATCATCCGTGGATCCATGTACTAGCTCGCACAACTGGCGTTCCTATATGAACTTGCTCCCATGCCCAAACCTGCATATTGAAATTGTTAAATGATATAAATCGAGATAATGCGATCGAGAACTCAAGACATATGGAATACGCTATATACATGCAAAATTGAAAAGAAGCCATAAATCCTAGATGTGACGATCTTCGCACCCATGTCCAATTCAGAATACATGTGCGCCAAAGCAGCAACATCCCAAGAAAATTGAGCGCAATCTTCTAATTCACGTAAATGTAGTAGGTATCTTTCACAACAAATGAAGTGCTATTAATGTGGACGTGTTAAACATTGGAGAACTCGATTTTTACGATTCAAATGATTAACTTAACGATACCATATCTTTGTTGCTATCTACAATAACATTACATCCTATATGATAAAAAATAAGTCTCTAAACTATATGTGTTTCTTCCTGTTCATCTTCGATACCCAATAGCGGATCATCATGACTAAAGAAGATCTCATGTATTCATGATAGTTTCACATTGACACTCTTTATCAGAGTAGGTATAACACCTAACAAACTCAAATATAGTGCATCCCATCCCTCTGTCGGAACATTAGGACCGGTAACAAGTTGACCATCAACCCTCAACCCGGTGATCAATCCCATACCTGTAATGTAACAGTCGCTTTTCCAAATCGAAGGTGGAGAGTATGGGTCTCAGGTCACCACCGCTCCAGTAAACTAGTCAGTAACGAAGGATCCATATGTACCCTTCTCATGTTCAGTACACATGAGAATCTTGATAATTCTAACACTCATTGTATAAATGCATTCTTCTTTTCAGAAATACTATTGAGCAACTCATTATGTTCTACAAATCGAATCTATAAAATACAACGGTTCGAAACATAATATGTAATACATTTTCTCATTGGAACTTATAAATCTTATTTAATTACTTACTTAGCTTGTAGGTTGTGAAGATTGATGCTCACTCTGCATGTACAATACTGATGCATTTACTGGACCGCGTATTTTATCCATGTGTGACATATACATCTAACAAACAAATTTGTTTTTAAATAATATTAAATTAGTTTAAAATTCATTTAGAAAGGAAATATTTATTACACAATTAAAATGAATTTGCAGAATTCCTATCGTAATAGTTCTTAGTTTCTTCGTGGATAACTTAATCTATTGTGACATGGTTGCTTGCAAATTTTACATAATTTTGGTCGCACACACATTTCATTCACTTCATTTCTAATTCTTCCATGTACAGGACGTTAAAAATTCCTCCTCCCATTATTGGAGGTAGCATGATAGTGTCAATTTTTTGCTCCTCAGTAATGCTCATCTGGGATGGGATGAAAGAAGAAGCTGTGTGCCTGATAATAATAATAGCTGGAATACTACTGTGAGCAATGGTCGAAGTTATCCAAGTGTTCATACGTGTGTGAAGCTGCAACTATGACATGTGGGCATATAAAGTGCTTCATCTGCATAAAACCACACATGCAATCAATTTCTTGACCATTTAAGTTGACTTTGTATGCATATCCTTCGCGATCGCATACTTGAAATTGTGTTAGTGAAAATCATCGTACGTTGCATGGTCTTGCCTCTCTGGTTTGTACCTCAGCAATTCTTTGTATTTTTTGGTCAAATATGTTGTCATTCTCTCTGAATCTTCACATAATCATTGACGTAACCATTAATTCTGAGAAATATTATTAGAATCAATGATATGACAGGCAAATCACATGCTCCTTTGAAGGCTGCATTAAAACTTGCCGATAAATTTGTTGTCATATATCCGTAGCGATGTCCATTATCTAGACTTAATGCTCAATAAGTCTGGTCACCATTATCTTGAGATACGATCCACTTGAAAGCATTTTTGTCAAGAATATTCATATATGACATCATACTATTAAACTTGTTTTCGCATGGCTCCTCCCCAGTAGTGTAAAATCTATTTTGAATTGTACGAGTCTTATGTCCTACTCGGTGCATGTTTGCACGCATATGCTAGAGACAATGGCAATGAGTAAATCCCTCTTTTGACAAAAATAAACCAGCCACAACATCTTTCAACCAAAGAAATCGATCACTAATAAAAAAGATATCCCCACGATCAATGGTTTGTCTTAACAAATTAAGAAACCATCTCCATGATGAAGTGTTCTCATTCTTTTCAGATATAGCAAATGCAAGCAGAAATAAACCATTATTCGCATCTATCGCTATGGCCACATACATATGGCATGCGTATCTTCCATACAACTGTATTATGTCAATACTTAAAACGGACTGACAAAATTTGAATGTTTTGCGTAAGGTCCAAATGAAACAAACAATCTCTTAAAATGTACAACATTCTAATTTTCACCCTCTCCTGTCTTGAACCACATAAATGTTCTGAGATTGTGTCATTCTAGAGCACGATTGAATCTCTGAATACGATAGGACTCATCCTCATTCCCATAAATTATATCCACTGCACATATCCAAGCATTCCAAGCTGCCATGTAATTAATCTCGATCTTCAGCTCATTTTTTTCTTTTATACATAATTACACCCGGGGTCATGCTAACCTGTGCTCTAAACGAAGATAATATGTACTGTGCTACAAATATAGATGTGCATTGATAGTGTTTTAGTAAAAGTACATGATTTCTGCATGTGTCACGCCTGTCCCCATGAGATTTCCTCTACGATGCATGCAGATGCCATTCATAGTCTTCATAAACACATACAATAGTCAAACTATGCTTGTTTGAGGCTTTTTGTTTATATTTCATGTGATCCATACTCCATTTTTGTAGGTCATATTGTATTTTTTTTCGGCTTGTAGCTTCTACCCAAGAAATAACTTGATCCAGAATCATCGGTGGGATCACCTTGTCTCTCTACACAGGCTACATCTTCTGCCTCTGCAATTTCATGGTCAAACACATGGGGTAACTCCTCCATCAATATTTCATCAGCATCCTCATTATTCGTACAATAAGAGTTTCTCCTATCCTTATTTTCTAAGGCTAATGCTAGTGAATCGTATACAAAATCATGACAAGTGTTATTATTTATGTTTTATTCCTCCGACGAATAAGATTCATTTCCAGATTCATCACTTTCATCTTCAGATATTGGTGTCTCCAATTCATCTTCATCGTTTACTTGTGAGGGACCCTCAATATCCTCAAACACCGAATCATTTGTTGGCCTGATTAAATTATATGTTTGCCAGTTTAGAGAAAGGAAAACATGATTATTCCTTAAATTAAATGTGATTATATTACCTTGACACTAACGACATGTTTTCATGATAAAGGGTAGCTTCTACGAAAAGGTGAATGAACCTCACATTATTGATGGAATTCATCATTGCTTAGGTGGATTCATCATTGTGAATTGTTATTGAATAGAATGTAGATCCTTCATACAAGCACTTACACATTAATGTAAGGATATATTGATCGAGCGGGATACTAGTGGCTTTTGAAACTCGATCCAATATTTCAAAGTATGTCAATTGGCCTGGAAATATGACCATATGCTTATTGCCTCCAAGATAGTCTACGTGATCATATGAGACACTAATCTATCCATCACAATATAATAAGACTAGAACAACTTCGGATGTCATATCTAAGGAAAAATACATGATTTGATTAGTTGTTTTGCATTAAGAGAATAATAATAATGTACAATATAAATAATTTTTAAATATGATTTAATATTTTTTAAATTATGTAGTATTTTAAATTTTATATTTACATGATAGAAATTAATTGTTTAATAAAAAACCTAATGTTTAATATGATATTAATATGTATTTATCAATATAATGTAACTATCAATTAATTTCATCTCCAACAGAGTAATTGATATAAACAATAGATATCAAAATCATATAGAAATTAATACATAATCAACGATACCAAAATATGCACAAAGATGTATAACATATTAAAGTTGTAAATATTAAAATAGTTTACAAAATGAATTAAAAGACAGAATTTGCCACTTACATTAATTGTTAGCAAAATTTATATTAATATGCGCCATTTTTAAAATTTAAAAAGCACATGGAATGAGGAATTTAATGTTCGATTTTGGAGGTGCCTACGATGTCTGACAAGTCAGATCCGTCCATCGTTGTGTCGAAATCTCTCTCGGCACTCGATATTCGAACCAAGTAATATTCTATACAATTAACCCATAATAAAATTTATGTTGTAAAAATATTCCATAGGTTTGTATGGTTTTTTGATTAAAATTCCTTTTTTCTAGAATTTTTAAAGTTGTAAATATTTATAATTTACAAAATAAATTAAAACATAGAACATACCATATACATTTATTATTTTAATTTGCTCTATAATATTACTATTTATTTCTTTAAATTATAAGCAAAATTCAAAATATAAACTAATATTCAATTTTTACTAACCGATATATACATCTGTCACAGGGAATTTTATTATAAAATTACAATATGTAAAACACACTAAATTTAATTTTCATTTAAATGACATTAAATTTCTTTGACAGTGCCTAATTTTACACATCTACTTATAGGCTAGAAGCAAAAATTAATATGTATAAATATAAATTTACTTAGAATAACGAATGCCTTCAAAGCGAGTAAATATATCCGATGAGAAATTGAGAGATATGACCGAATATCCACAAAAAATATTCCTCTTTGTTGATAAAAAATTTGCAAAAAATATTTATGAAAAATTATTTATGGAAAAATTCTTATTCCTACTCAAATAAGAATAGCGGAATCCATATGGGGGAAAGATTGCTCAAGAATAGAGATTGATAGGGAGGAGAGAAGCAGAAATGAGAATAGATTTAGAGAGAGAGGGGAGTTGTGAAGAAATGAGAGGGTGGTGGGGGTGTATATATAGTGTGAAGATAAGAGGACCGTTGGCAATTTCGCCAACGGCTCTCTCCCAAATCGGTACATGAGGTGTCGATTGATGGCTATTTTTTTAAATATATTTAGATGATGCATATTCAATTAATCAGGATTTTTTAATAATAATTTAAAAAGTCCATTTATCGGAGGTAAAAATGTACGGACGAAGACTTATGCAATTTATTCAAGCAGTCAGGCAAAATTAAGGTGGAAATATAAAAAAAAAGAAGAGTCCGATTGCCCAAATTTTTAATGAAAGAGCGCCAATTGGAATTTTTTATTAAACTATTGTTAATTAATTCTTAACCTATAGATTTTTGACTGCATTTGATTACTCACGTGAAAATCCTAAGGCCAAAGCGTATACACGTATTTACTATTTAGTAGTTTTTAACCCAAACCTATTGAAAAATAAAGAAAACGTGTTTTGGAATTTTAAATGCATAATAGCAAAGTGGACATATAATAATTTCTACCATCATTACTATATCGTCTGATATTAAACAAGCAACAATGAGTAATATTTGTTTGAAAAGTGAATATTATACTTCGAATTCGCAAGGAAAATATCTGTTGGGATATTAGTACTAACAAACTATATATCAAAGACAATTTGTTATCTTTTTCAACATTTTTTCTGTAAACAATTTCTATAATCTTCACTATGTCGTCTGATATTAGACAAGCAACAATGAGTAATATTTGTTTGAAAAGTAAATAATGTACTTGAACTCGCAAGGAACATATTTGTTGGGATATCAGTACTATCGTACTATATATCAAAGACAATTTGTTATCTTTTTCAACATTATTTATTTATTTATAGATTAGCAATAATTAGCATACATTTCGTTAAGATTAGCAGTGCATAGTTGTTTCTATAAACATATCAATGAATAAAACATTCACTAAAATTTAAGAAATTTAATACGATGTTACAACTAATAATATTGATTATTTTATACATAGTAAAAAATATTAATTACTATAAGATCTCTTTTTTGGGATGGAGGAGATTTAATTACGTTAAATAGTCCGTCCTATATCAACATGTAGTTTGGGTGGCTTGTATGCTTTTTCCTCTCCCATTGCTTACACTCTTACTTTTGGCAATGAATCGGAAATTTTAGTCACACTTTTAGAAATGGAACAGAAGTTCTAGGACATGTTAGGTGGAGTTCTTTCTAAAACAATATTGCATTTTTTTGAGGTGTTCTCTTGTGCAATGTTTGCATGACCATCGTTTCTTTGGATTCTCATTCATTTGGAATATAGATTCCTTTTTACATTGAAGTCGTCCTCTAATTCAATGAAAACATGGACTCTAATTTCCAACTCCCTTGAAATCATATTAAAACCTATGCCAATGTGCAATAATCCACATTTGTTAGCATGTGTAGGTTAGTAACTTACAAAACAACATGTAATATTCTAATCGAATTTATTAATTATACTCATTGTTTCTTGATTTTTAGAAGTACATTTTTTTAATTTAATTGAAATGAGTAATGTTACAACACTTAATAAAATTTGGTTATATTGAAAATTCATAAAATTTATAGCTGTATTTTGAACAATTCATGTAGATGCTAATGCTAATGCAAGGATGTGCAAGTTCAACAGTAGTAAAATGTATGGTCATAGTACAAAATCATATAAATAGAGAAAATTTACCGATTCCAACTCAAGGTTTACTACAAGAAAATTAGCATATGAAAATGAATAATTTGAAAATTTATTGCAATGACTTCCATGTTGTATTATAACAATAGATATTTTGGTAAACGCCTATATTGGCCTGTTTCAATTAGTAAGAATTTGTCAAGAGTAAGGCCAATGTAAGCTTCCAATATCAGGGTGACCTTTCTTTTGTTGTTATATGCAAACACTCTCAACGGTAGACTACTCATTTAAATTCTTAGATAAACCCTCCTATATTAATAGACCTTTCTACCAATTTCTAATACATGGATGATGAATAGCCATTCATCTACTTTATTCTTCCATTTTGACTTTAAATCCCTAGTAAAATACATGTAAACGCAACTAACTTGCATGCATTAACTACTAACTTTAATATGTAATTAGTGTGTACATACTTGTGATTAAAAGCTAAAATAAAAGAATAAAGAAAAGAAAAGAAAAATACAATATTTGATACTGACTAACCCTAAACCTCGAGATCAAGTCAAATATTGACTAGGTCGATCAGGAATAAAATAAGGAGAGATAAGGGTAAAATACTATACAAAAATCTCAAGGAACCCTAATTATATATATATATTATAATTAATCTAATATTACACTATTTTATTCAAACCCATACACACCTCAAACAACAATAATTTGAAAACAAAACTTGTATATAATAATGTATAGAAAATTATAAAAGTATTAGCTAAAATAAATCGTGTACAATGCACATGGTACGCACAGATGAAAAAATCGCAAACCAAACTTCACTGATCAATATCTACTGCATATGAGCTCAAATTGAACCAAACTAACATCTATTGAATTGTAAATTAAAATAACTATCAAATGAAGGTGGTTTCACTAAAAATGGAGCTATGATACAAAAGTAGCTTTTTAGGGTACTATTGTACTAATTAAGGATGAAAACGAATACGGATATATTCGAATATTCACTTACCATATTTGAAAAATTACCGAATATGGATATTCATATCTGAATATTAATCGAATATGAATCGAATATTGGTATGGGATGTAAAAAATTTCCGGATACGGATACAGATATGGTAATGGCTTGAATATCCAGATCCTGATCCTAATAACCAAATATAATATTTAATATTGTTATATATTGTAGTTAATATAATATAAGTCACAACTTCGTATTATTATATTAGCATCATATGCTATAAAAAATAATATATTAATGATATTAACAAACTCCATTTGTTTGGGGATGGCACAAAAAAAAGTTACGAAATCCCCGTCCCGCTTTTTGGTTCCGGTCAAGAAAGCAAGTCATCTTGACGCTCCCTTTTGTCATGACGCAACTTATTTTTCATTGTCATTTTTTAAAATCATCATAAACTTTGATAAAATATCAATTCGTATTCATATATAGACTTTATTTGATCCATATTCAGATTCCATGTTTATTAGATCCGTATTTGGATTAAATATTTATTTGATATATATTTAGATTATCTCTTTGTTAGATCCGCATTCGGGTATGCTCTCTATTCGATCCGTATTCAGATTTGATAAATATTCGATTCGAATTCGTATCCATATTTCTAAGGATATGGTTTCTGTAATGCATATCCAAATCGTATCCGTATCCATATTCATATTCGATAGATATAAAGAGAATATGGATATGGAATTAGGCATATCCGATCTGTATCTGACCCGTTTTCGTCCCTAGTACTACAACATCTGTACATATAACCTAACATTTTATTGTTTGCATTTTTACTCTCTTTATTTTTGAATTAATGTATATATTATATAAAACATATTAAAAACATAAATACAAATTAAAGCAATTAAAATACACTTAAAATAATTACTACACATAAACACATGTATATTGAACCAATCATATATGCAAAATTTATTTATTCATACATACAAAAAACTATAAAAATGACCTATAAATATGTAAATACATAATAAAATAATACTGTAAATTTATAAATATATATAATAAATACAAAATGAAAATTTAATACAATGTCGTTGAGGTGTGACCGCTCATGAACGCCGATTAACTCAACAATCAACCCATAGTAGAATAATCAAGCAATGAAATTTGGAGTGGGTCAAAATTTATTATAAACCAAGACATATGTATATTGCGTACAAGTAATCTATGTGTCGAACCATAGAGAGCTACGAGGGATAGGCAAATTATTATTGTCTACAAGAATAAACAACATTTATTTTGTTATGTATTTTTGGGTTTTTGGAATTTTTGTGGGTTTTAATGGTATTTTTATGGATTTTTAATATATATATTATTTTAATATTGAATTTATTTTTATATTTTTCTAATTTTTAATTTCCATTTCTTTTTATTATATAATAAGTATATATACAATTATACGTAATATGTAAAATATACGTAGTATGTATATAAAGCATGGTAAATATAAATAAAAATCAGAAAATAAAATCAAGTACAGTCCTTTTTATTTTTAAGTTATTTAAACATATATTTAGGGATTTATAATAAATAATAATAACATCAACTATATAAAATTATATATATGTATATAATACAATGCAAGGTATTCTATTTATAAATATAGATATACATTGTCAAAAATTACAAAATAAAATATTTAGGGTTTTGAATTATTCATTTATTTTTGTAAATTTTCGAAGATTTTTTTCTAATTTTTAGTTATTTTTAAAATTCAAAATACTACAAATCAAGGAGTTAATAAATAGGTAGAAAGTTTTAAGGTTTTAAAATAGATAAATAGTCCAAAATTTCTTAAAATTATTTTTAATATATAGCAATTTGTATATATAAAAATACAAAGTAGAAAACATTTTTTTGCATTTTCAAAAATATTTTCTAATTTCGTTAGTGTTAGAAAGGGTTTTCTATTTTAGGGTTTTCTTTTGCTATTTTTATTATTTTTGGTATGTAACTATATTATACAATTATATATGGCTTATTTTTTGGGATTTTTTTAAAAATATTTTTTTTTAATTTTTTGTATTTTTATCTATAAATAAGGAATAAATTATAATAAAATGATTTTTAATAATTTGAAAATACAATGGAATGATAAATAAAAATTATAGCAAGAATAAGTATCATCAAAGCACGTTCAGTAAATTTTGCACTATTTATGGAGTAAGGAAGCTTTTTAAGAAATGCATAAAATTAATTATACATGCCTAACAGGAGTATATTTGTAATTAAAAATAAAGTCAGGGGTTGCATGCAAAATACCCAAAGTTTGAACTTAATATACACATTTTAATACTAATCCTAAATATCCAAGCCCACACGGGATTGGATGAAAAATAGCCAGCTCACTTGGGGTGCCACATGAGTCAACATGGCACTGGACCTATACGTAATTTACAAGAATAGCAGGGGTCTAGTTACAACTTTTACATAAATGTTTGAACGTAATAAATTATTTACAGTACCAAATATTAAAATTACAAAAGGGAGGGCGTTACTTAATAAAATACCCTAATTATGTGCACGATTGGAGGTCCCTAGTGATTCCATGTGGCTCTTTAGACGGTCGATAGGGGCACCGGTTCGGCAATTGAAAGAACAACCCATATTAGATCTTGTCCTCTTTCGTGATCCAACAAATCTTAGGGGTTCTGATGGAACACCTTAAGAATAGCCCGCTCGTTAGCTTTGATCTTCGATTTCTCCTCCGTCTAGCCTCCTCTTCTTCGGCTAAGAAGCTCTTTTCCTTCTCGGGAGCTTCGCTTGTTAAGCAGGTATCTTCAATGGGTTTGGGGCTCGTTGAGAGAGACATAGAGCTTAGACGGGGTGGAGATCCTGTTTACACAATATTGTGGTGCTCCGGGTCCCTATCTTGATCGCAGATCCGTATCAAACGCTCATGGGCTCGAGTTGGTCGGGCTCAACCCAAAGTGGAAGTTGGATGTACAACAAGGAGATGAGTCAAGGGAGCTCCAACAAAGGAGATTGAGGAAGTTCTGAGTCCCTATTGATCCTTACAAGGTCAAAGGGATTACATAGGGGGTCTGATGGAGAAATCGATGGGGAAGATAGTAGGGGTGACATGGAGTCAGAACAGCAGAAGGATACAATGAATTTGGTGTCGGAGCTACAAGCTCTGGTGATTTTAATTTTCATAATTACGCTAAATGTGCAATTAAAGGACAAACCTAAAACCTAGTCTACATTAAGGGAACTAAATGCAAGAGTAGAAGGTACCATAGCTGCTCGACGAGCTCTGGAGCTTGGAGCAGGCAAAGCTCGTCGGAGGGGAGGCCCGGTGAACTTCAATCTTGATCTACTCCACCTTATCCATGCCACAAAGGTCTAGAGTTATTCCTGCTATCACCAGGTAGTCGTCGGAGATGTCTGTTGGACATGTGAGCCCACGGCGAGCCATTATGCAATAAATGTTATTGCGAATATCATTCCCTGATCTGAAATGAAGAATAAATAATTTGCGTAATAGGTCCCTTAGTACAATTAGGGTTATGTACCATGGACATCTTAATGGTCATACAGCTGTTGATTCAATTATTGAATCATAGAGGCTGGTGCTTGGATGAATATCTAAAGAGTTAGATTGAGGACTCATCAAGCACCGTCAAATAATTGTTGAGAGATGATCTCCAGCCTGGGTAGGAGATGGCAGTCCTTTCTCATTTAGGCTGGCATCTGACCGACCTCTTGATGCAGGTCCTCTGCATAGGAATAGAGATTCAGAGGTGTCAGATTAGTTAGCTCAAAGAGTTTCCTTAACGAGATCGAGATAACCAAAGTCCTATAACATAAGCTGTCACGATATAGCCACACAATATCTGACCGGAGACAGATGTGTTACTATATGTCTGAGTATGTACATTTGACAGACCAATAGGTTGATGACCTAATTATGGTCTATACACCGGCGCACTGGTGTGCATATAAGGGCATATGAGTAATACGATCTCTCAAATGGATCATATAGGTTCATTACTAAGCTGGAAGACATGAGCTCACTTATGAGATATTGGGGAGAACTAAATTTTGTGCACGGTCATCTCGCTTTGGAAGCTTGACTGAATTTGTAGGTATGATATATGTTTTTGGAAAGTAAATGATCAACACCTGGTTATGATATATGCTTTTGGAAAGCATATGATCGATGCCGACTACCAATGATCGAATGGGAAACTTAATGATGAAAACTCTAAAGTAGACAGTGTAAAATTGATCTTATACTTCAAGTTTATTATGGGTCTTCCAGTATGCAGGATGTACATGTGTTAGAAATACCTGAGGGTGATGTGATCATAAACGGTTGTATAACCATGACGCTTCCATTCCTAGGAAGTGGTGAAATGGGTCTGGATTTTAGTGACTCCTCTCAATAGAGAAGTAATCTGATCTTAGTTCAAATGTTGGACATTGATCTGAATGTGATTCGGATGCAATGAGAAGATTAGATTTGCGGTCTTGATTTAATCAAGCATCTGTGGGAGGTCCGAGATCTGGATTTGATATATGATCTCAATATCCAAGTCACTATATGTGGAATAATACAATCGCCCTGTCCTTATCTCCAAGTATCCGCGGAGTAAGCGCATTATCCTTGAAAGAGTTCAGGATAATTTCATTGTTGATATATGTATCCAAGCATTGAGTAAATTGATAATTAAATGTGATTTAATTATCATGATTAATATGAATTCGATTCATATTATAAAGAGAGTTATCTAAGATAATTAAATGTGAATTAATTATAAAAGATGTGAATAATGTGAATGTAATTCATATTATTTGGGAACATGAGAATAGAGATCCAAGATGATTAAATGTGATTTAATTATCATGGATATGAATAATGTGGATAACACTATCCATACTAATCATATATATTAGAAATGTGATTTATAATACATAAGAGAGAGCGATTTGTAATTTACATTTGTTAATTAAATGTTAATGTGAAGTGGATTCACATTAGACAATTAATTGAAAATGTAATTCACTTTTTATTTTGGGTTGTGAATGTGATTCACAATTTTCCAATGACAAGATTGCAATATTCACAAAATAATTATGAATTATTTTTGTTGAATAATTTACAACAAGTGTTGTTTTAAATCTTTGAGATTTCTATAGAATAATGTAATCTCATGAGATATCATGAGATTACATGAGGTTGCCATCAAATCCCATATTATGGAAGGAGACAATCTTCATTCCATAATCTCCATGCTTGATTGATTTAATTTGAGATTAAATAATATTGATTTATCAATATACATTTAATCTAAATTAAATTAATCGTTGTTGGTTTTTACCAACACAAATCTTAACCATTAAAAGAAACACAAAAATGAGAGCCATTGGATTTGTGTTGCCTATGGATTGAGATCCATGGATCCCAAAATATTATAAATAGAAGGGCATCCCTTGCTCTTCATATGCTAATGAGAAATACAAGGCTCTCTCTCTCTCTCATTCTCTATACATGCCCTCTCTCTTCCTCTCTCATGACCGTCCACCATGGATGCTCTAGAGAGAATCTCCATCGCCACAGCGTCGTCGTTATGTTGCCCGATCATTTGCTCGTAGATCTCTGTCTCCTTCGATATGCCTCGCTCATGAAGAAGACATCGAATCTCGTGTGTTGAGATCAGGAGATCCGCTGCTTTAATCATCAACATGGATTGTGAGAAGCACGTGTTTCATCAACACGCTCGCAAGCGTCTCCTCCGTTGGATCGGACTTGAGATAGGAGGTCTCTTTGTTTAGAGACTTGATCGCAACCACGCTTCAATAGGTCATCCTAGAACTTGTTTTTTGTTTAGATGAAACGATCCGAGAAGTGTTCTTGGATCATGCGGTTTCATCGCATGAAAAATTTTAATTTCCGCTGCATCGAATAACTAGTCTGACTAGTCGTTCCTCGTCACATTCGATACGACGCTCATGCTTCCGTGATACGCTTGAGGATTATCCTATATCCTTCAAGTGGTATCAGAGCCTTAGGTAGAAGGTTTTGTATACGATCCGTAAACGTAGGATGACTTGGATTCGTTAAGGTTGCAAAAGTTTTTGTCAGCATTTGATTTTCGCACATCTGTTTAGTAAATAAATTCGGCCCTGTTTAAAATGTTTAAATACGAATTAATCACTTAGATTTTGTTTCTCATTTAATAAGGAAACCATAGGATCTGAGTTTACGTAATTTGGATTCCGTTTGCTCGAGATATGGTCGTTTTAATGAACATGTATTCACTGTTGCGGGAACTGCGAATCTTAACAAGATTAATGAGTTAATTTTTATTTTGATCCACCTCGAAATGCGTAAATATCACTTAGGTTGTGTTCTAAATTAAATTAAAAATCTTTGAAAATTGATTTTGTTTAATTTGTATTTAAGTTGATTGAGATATGTTAATTTTAGTAAGTAGGGGTCACTGCTGAAATAACATTCCTAATCAAGAACCATGTTATTGTCAATTAGTGAAATTAATTATTAATTTCATGAAAATAATTATGGAAAATATTTGAGAAATATATAATGATGATTATTTCTCGAATTGACATGGTCTCAACCAATAAATTGATTAGATTTGATCTAGATCATAATTGGAAACGCATCATCAAACTCCTTGCTTGAATAGGATTGGGAATTTGTCTAGCAAATTTCCTTATAATAAAAAAAGTTTTGATTATTACTATATGGTATATTTTTTGGTTGAAGAACCGATGATCATCTCAAGTACAAATTGATCTATTTGGCATTATCCTTTCCTGAGGTGGATATGGTATCTAGTCGGGAAGCATTGGGGTAGCAAGTCGCACCGATTGCGATCCGTCCCACTTTCGTCGGTACTGGCCATGACAACGGGTAGGGACTCGATAATGTTGGAGAAATCAAGATGCATTTTTCTAATTATTAAAATTCGAATTAATTAGTACTTTGAGATAATACCATATATGTATTCAAGTAAAAACAATCAAGTTTGTTGATTGAATTGGATTGAAAATTAATTTAATATGATTAAGTTAATTATATCCAATTAAAAACACTATATTGTGAATAGATGTGTATTTTCCTTAGAAGAATTAATTATATGAATATGATTCATGATAATTAATTAAAATTTGAATATGAGGTGGAGGATCACATAAGTGACATCCATGGTCTCCCGTTAAGGCGTAGGGTTTCCGTCGCTAGGGATTGCATATATGAGATGCCTGTACGAAGTGACATCTCCTATATGCAAGCGCATCTGGATCAGACTCTTTGCTTCTCGAAAGAGTAAGGCCGTATGCATAGTGACCCCAATATCAGATCCTCATATTATTGGGGCGATATTGGATTACGCAGAGCGAGTACTAATCCTGTTGACGGTTGGTTCAATTAACGACGGGTCAACATTACCTTAGGGGTGGTGGGCCCTAGTGTTAAAGACCGAATTGGGAATGTAAGTTGGACTTGCAAGGAGGAAAATGTTCATGCTTCTTTTTATCGGAGTTGAAGATTCTCATATTATTGGGATTTAACAAAGATAAGGAAGGAGATCCCAGATCTTGCTTGAGATATAATGGTAAGTATATCTCTTACATTGAAAGTGATTAAGGGAATGAACTTTCAGTGTTGACAAGGCAAGACAACTTTGATAAAAAAATTCCTAAATCAAAGTAAAATGTACGTATATATATTTATATATATTTATGCAAATTTCTTATTTCAGATAAATTTTCATTAAACCCACTCAATAATATACTCAATAATAACCATGAAAATATCATGGATTAGATCCATGATTAAGATATTGTACTTGCAGTTGGACACATATTGTATGTGGTTGCAATGTACAAGTTTCTTCATAATAATGAGGAGTGACAATTAAAATAGACAATAGGAGTACAACCCTAGGGATTGTATGTCTCTATATTCTTGATCCCTCATTGAATGTACTTCGGAAGTGACATGTCAATGATGATCGTAATTGTCAAATAATCCTTATAAAATCTAAGAGGATGTTCTGGCATAGATATGTGCTCTTGAAATTTAATCATGAATGGCATGGTTCTCTGCATCATGCAGAATGGTGGCTCTATAAGAGATGATGTATTCAAATCGTTTGAGTACCCGCCTGAACCTGAGTCTTTATGAGTTAAGATGTATGTATATATGATGAGTGTCATCATTATACTGTCTATACTCTAGTCATTCATGAAGCTTCAGAATATTCATATTGTATGAATTGAATGAAGCATGTATAAATGTGGAAATGCTCTTATATTGAAATCTTTTGAATTCAGCATAAGAGATCCTTCATCTCAAGCAATGGTTGTTTATAGATAAAGGGTGTGCAGTGGAAGCATGGGTTGGACCCAAGTAAGAAGGAAAGTCAAAGAGTTGACTGTACTTCTGTGACTTCCATATGACATCCAAAGAGTTGGATAAATGCCAATACTGCAATAAGTTGATGTGTTGATAGTATGACTATCAAATCTATCTAGAATCCTTAGAGAAGGAATCTGATAGTACATCAGAATAATGTGGATATAATTATTGAAATTAGCTTACTTATTTGATAAGATAAAGTCTAATGATTGTATCTCAATCTTCTAATGACACTTGCTAGTTGCATATGTATTACAAGATTAAAAACTTGATCTTATAGGTTTAATAGTCATCCCCATGGAAATTGATGCAATTATTGCAACAATCTCTATTGGATTGATAGACTTCATAATTTCATTGGGAGAGCCCTTAGTCTTTGAGAATGTCTCTATGACCTAGATATTAGAATACACATTGTTTATTTCTAAATGTTGGAAATAAACGTGAATTCTGTAATACACCTATCATAAGGAGTTATGATGGAGATATTTCAGATAGTAATCTAAAATCTTGTGGACTCTACTAAATTAGAAAATTTAATGAATTGTTCATTAATATTTCTAATACTGAAATTTATGCTTTAAAGTTCAACAGGAGAATGAAGATCATTTGATGATGATCTGGCATCAAGCCTTCGATATTTGTCTATTGATATGATCAATAGATTAGTGAGAGATGAAACTTAAGATTGTCTAAAAGGTTCAAATCTTACATACTTATGAATATTGTATTCAAAAGTAAAAATGTCCAATACACCCTTCCTTAGAATGGTGTAAGATGTCAAGGTATTCAAGATCTCATGCATATTGATATATGTGAATCATCTATATCAAAATAAACATTATGGATATGTGATATCTATTAATGATTATTTGAAATATGAGATTTCTTCTCTTCAATTAGAAAACATTGGAATGTTCAAAGATTTCACAATTTTGGTTTAGAACCAAAGTTTGAAGGAAGATTAAATGAATTTTGATCTAATATAGGTAGTCAGTACCTATTAGATAAATTCATGGAATACCTTATGGAGATATGAATTTCATTTCTATCTCAATCCTCCTAATGTACCTAAACTCAAGAGAGTTGTGGGGAAATATAATTTATTCATGTATGACATGATTTGATCAATGATGAATTTTAGCATAATTACCTATTAGTTTCGAGGTATATATGTAGTAGACTACAATATATCCCTAATAAGATTCCATGCAATTAAGCTGGAACTTAGCACTTGAGAGTGCTACTTCATCAGGAAAATAAGGGATGGTATTGGATACCTACTTTATGACCTTGAGATTCTTAAAAGATTTCACATCTAAGAATGTGATTCTTAGATGATGAGACTCTTGAGAATCAAGATGAAAATGAAGTAAAGGAACTCATTTAGTCTTGATAAGATAATGAGGCTCCTAAAAAAATTGGAAACTAAAAGGATAATTAAAGACGAAATACTAATACTTATTCAAATAAGTTTGAAGATGGATTCCATGTGTCAGTTGAATCTGACAATGATCTGACTTCATGCGATGAAGCTTCTAAAGATCAGAGCATGGAAAGATGGATGTTAGAAATAAAGTCTAAAGTAGACTTCATATGCATGTGTTGTATATGGACCCTCAAGGATCCACCTATATGGGTAAGACCCATTAAGGTGTAAATGGATCTTCAAGAGAAAGAGGAAACCTGATGAAAAGGTAGAGACTTTCAAAGCTCGGTTCGTGGCCATGAGCTTCACGCCGAAGAGAAGACATCGCTTGCGATGAGACTTACTCTCTAGTGACCTTGCTTTAACCCATCAGAATATTGCTAACCATAGCTACACAACTTGACTATGACATCTTCATAATGTGAGTCAAGATTGCATACCTCTATGAATACATCTCTGAGGATATTCACATGAAGTAGCCCCAGGGCTTCATGGTTGAGGAAAGAAAGGTGTGCAAGCTAGAGAATTCCATCTATGGACTCAAATATGCTTCTTGTAGTTGGAATATTGGATTTGATGAAATCATAAATGTTATTGTTTCAGATAGAATCTTGATAAACCATGTGAAGCTTAGTGGGAGTGCCATTGTGTTCATCATGCTAAATGTAGATATCCTAATCATTTGGAATGATCTAAGGATGATAATAATAAGTGTTTTATAATCTGGTTAGTCTATACCTCGAGATATGATCTCAAGGACACCTCTTAGATCTTAGTTCTGAATTTGTTCAGAAGAAAAGAAAAGAGGGTATTGGGACCGTCACATTAATGGTATACCTTGGACATTTCCATGGAAAATTCCAAGAAAGGATTCTTTCCCTCAAGATATGGTACTGACCTATCTAAAGGAATAACACCTCAAAGAGTTGAGGATGTGAATGCTAAAACTGCTTGCCATTGTGCATCAGTTTCAAGAATCCGGGTGTATGCTAGATGTGTACAAAAGCCAGATGTCTGCCATGCAGGGGGAGTAGTAAACGGTTACTGATCCTACTATGATGATTAAACACTTGATTGCAGTAATAACAATATCTTCAAAGATGATGAAACTTAGAGATAATGATCTCAAAGTCTTATCTTCAAAAGTTTAAGACCTTGTAGATAGTGATCTATAAGGGTCTTAACTGTAGATACCTTAGAAGATAGAGATCTCTAGGAATAAAGGTATTCTGATAAGGATTATGGGCATACCGGTTATAATAATTATCGAGATGTAGTGTCAAGGACACTATAACAAAATTGAGTATTGATTGCATAAGATGCAGCATTCGCATTGGATGTGAGCACTGTTACTAGGGGATATGCAAGTGCCGTAAAAGCACTTAGCATAGCCTCTTGAGAATAGAGTGATTGATCAGCTTACCTAGCTATTTTCTAAATAGACTATGATTGTCACATGAGTGTGGGTTTAAATGATTAAGCCCATTAATGGCTCTTTGGGCAAGTGGGAGATTGTTGGACATGCAAGTCCACAGCGAGCCATTATGCAATAAATGTTATTGTGAATATCATTCCGTAATCTGAAATGAAGAATGAATATTTTGCATAATAGGTCCCTTAGTACAATTAGGGTTATGTACCATGGCCATCTTAATGATCATACAACTGTTGATTCAATTATTGAATCATAGTGATCGGTGCTTGGATGAATATCTAAAGAGTTTTATTGAGGACTCATTAAGCACCGTCAAATGATTGTTGAGAGATGATCTCCAGCGTGAGTAGGAGATAGCAATCCTTTCTCATTTATGATGATACCTGACCGACCTCTTTATGCAGGTCCTCTGCATAGGAATAGAGATTCAGAGGTGTCAGATTAGTTAGGTCAAAGAGTAGACTTAACGAGATTGAGATAACCAAAGTCCTATAACATAAGCTGTAACGATATAGGCACGCATCCTCTGACCGGAGACAGATGTGTTACTATATGTTTGATTATGTACATTTGGCAGACAAATAGGTTGATGACCTAATCAAGGTCTATACATTGACGCGCTGGTGTGCATATAAGGGAATATGAGTAATACCATCTCTCAAACAGATCATACAGGTTCATTACTAAACTGGAAGACATGAGCTCACACTCATGAGATATTGGGGAGAACCATATTCCATGCACGGTCATCTCGCTTTGGAAGTTTGATTGAATTTGTAGGTTTGATATATGTTTTTGGAAAGTATATGATCAACACCCGGGTATGATATATGCTATTGGAAAGCATATGATCGATACCGACTCCCAATGATCGAATGAGAAGCTTAATGATGAAAACTCTAAAGTAGACAGTGTAAAATTTATCTTATACTTCAAGTTTATTTTGGGTCTTCCAGTATGCAGGATGTACAAGTGTTAGGAATACCTAAGGGTGATGTGATCATAAACGGTTGTATAACCATGACGCTTCCATTCCTAGGGAATGATGAAACGGATCTGGATTTTAGTGACTCCTCTCAATAGAGAAGTAATCTAATCTTAGTTCAAATGTTGGACATTAATCTGAATGTGATTCAGATGCAATGAGAAGATTAGATTTGCGGTCTTGATTTAATGAAGCATCCATGGGAAGCCTGAGATCCAGATTTGATATGTGATCTCAATATCGAAGTCACTATACGTGGAACAATACAATCGCCATGTCCTCATCTCCAAGTATCCGCAGAGAAAGCGCATTATCCTTAAAAGAGTTCATGATAATTTCATTATTGATATATGTATCCATGCATTGAGTAAATTGAGAATTAAATGTGATTTAATTATCATGATTAATATGAATTCGATTCATATTATAAAGAGAGTTATCTAAGATAATTAAATGTGATTTAATTATCAATGTTGTGAATAATGTGAATGTGATTTATATTATTTGGGAACATGAGAATAGAGATCCAAGATGATTAAATGTGATTTAATTATCATGGATATGAATACTATGTATAACACTATCCATATTAATCATATATATTATAAATGTGATTTATAATATATAAGAGAGAGCAATTTGTAATTTACATTTGGTAATTAAATGTTGATGTGAATTGGATTCACATTAGACAATTAATTGAAAATGTAATTCACTTTTTATTTTGGGTTGTGAATGTGATTCACAATTTTCTAATGGCAAGATTTCAATATTCAAAAAATAATTATCAATTATTTTTGTTGATAATTTACAACAAGTGTTGTTGTAAATCTTGGAGATTTCCATGGAATAATGTAATCTCATGAGATATCATGAGATTACATGAGATTGCCACCAAATCCCCTATTATGGAAGGAGGCAATCTTCATTCCATAATCTCCATGCTTGATTGATTTAATTTGGGATTCAATCATATTGATTTATCAATATACATTTAATCTAAATTAAATTAATTGTTGTTGGTTTTACCAACACAAATCTTAGCCATTAAAAGAAACACAAATCAATGAGAGCCATTGGATTTGTGTTGCCCATGGATCCCAAAATATTATAAATAGAAGATCACCCCTTGCTCTTCATATACTAATGAGAAACACAAGGCTCTCTCTCTCATTCTCTATACACACCCTCGCTCTTCCTCTCTCTTGGCCGTCCACCATGGATGCTCTAGAGAGAATCTCCATCGCCGCGACGTCGTCATTATGCTGCCCGATCGTTTTCTTATGGATCTTTGTCTCCTTCGGTGCGCCTAGCTCGTGAAGAAGACGTCGGATCTCGCATGACGAGATCAGGAGATCCGCTGCTTGGATCATCAACATGGATTGCAAGAAGCACATGTTTCATTAACACGCTTGCAAGCGTCTCCTCCGTCGGATCAGACTTAAAAAAGGAGGTCTCTTTGTTTAGAGACTTGATCGCAACCACATTTCAAGAGGTAACCCTAATACTTGTTTGTGGTTTAGATGAAATGATTCGAGAAGTGTTCTTGATCATGTGGTTTCATCGCATGAAAATTTTAAATTTCCGCTGCATCGAATAACTAGTCCGACTAGTCGTTCCTCGTCATATTCAATACGACGCTCATGCTTCCATGATGCGTTTGAGGATTATCCTATATCCTTCAATGTACTAAGGGAGTTACTATGGCTGAAGAGAGATAAACACACAATAGGAAGTTGGACCTCTTTATTTATAGACAAAGGTTCGATGACTTTTGGGAAGGAGGTGGTGTGTAGACTGATGGTGGTTGTTGAGGATTCTAGAACGGGCGATGGGGATGATCATGCATACTACATGATGGTGGTGGTCTCGAGAAGAATGGATGAGAGGTGGAGGTGTGCAAAAATGGTGAAGAAGGGGTGTCAAAACTTCTAACATGTTATCTGGAGGTGGATGTATAGTAGACCAAAGTCAACAAAGGAAGGATCCTGTTGGTCTACGTGGACCAACCATGGAATAGAATGGGGAAAATATTTGCAAATTCAATTAAAATTAATAAATGATTTTATTAGTTTTTGATGAAACATAAAAAATGTTTGCAATTTAATGCAGTAATTAATTCTGATTTTTATTTATTTTTACAAGTTAAGTAATTGTATGCACATATATAGGTAAATATACTTGTATTTTCTGTAATTTAATTTTATTTTGTCTGTTATATTTTAATAATATATACATGCGTTTATTTTTTAAGTTATTTAGTTACGAATTTGGGTATTTTTATTCCTTTTTTCTGAGTTTATTTGTACACTTTGTTAATTATGTACACATATCTTATAGGTATATATAGGTAAACTTCCTCTATATATTTAAGGTATATTATTTATTTAATTTATTTTTAATGGTTTTATTTTAGTTTATTTATGTATACATGTTTTAAATAATATTTAAAATTTTATAAAAATAAAAGAAAGTGAAAAGCATAAAGGATGAATATATTGAATATAATATAAAAGTATATGGCACAACAGGGACCTAAAACCTAACTTTTGCATCTTAACTCGAAATTAAATTAAACCACCTTCATTAATGAGCTTATTTAATTTTATAAACAATAAAGTGAGTCTGATTAATTTGGAATCTTTATGGAGAAGAAACAAGTCTGCAAAGTTTTCTTTATAGCTTTTTATTTTGTGTGTCTCGGGTACACTGCGCATTATTTTTGAGTGAGGTAAATTTTGTATTTTTATTTTTTTTTGTGTACACTATTGATGTTCAAAGTTTATTGATTTGATGAATAAAAATAAGAAAATAAAATAGGTACCAAACTGTAATTATTTACCTATAAAATTAGGTTTTTGAGTGTATTCTCTGTACAACTAGTCATCCTATCTCCCCCTACTTTATTCCTTGTTGACCAAGTCATCATGATGATGTGGTCTCGGGGGCTAGGTTACGAACCCTAAACACTCTACATTAATTATGTCGAATTATTGCAATATTCAAGCAACCATGATTTATCAAAACAACCACTTAATTAATTATAGCAATTAAAGCAAGCGATCAAATATATATTTTAGTTGGAGTAGCTTAAGGTTGAACATAGGGAGGTAGCTATCTCCTTAGATTTGTTAATAGGAGATCTAGATCTTAGGTTTTTAGAGGGACATTTTTTAATATTTTTTATACAAGGAATAAATGAAATGCAAATTCAGGCTAGTTCAGGGACTAAAATGCATTTTTTGATCAGATCAAGTCCAAAAATTCCCAAAGTTGGCCAGAATGTGAAATATGATGAAATAATGCTTTGTATTTTTTTTGAAATTTTCTGACGCAATATGAATTAATTATTAATTAATGATGCGTGTAAGGTGATTTTTCACAAATTAAATTTAATAAATTGAAGACCATTTGTTTCTTGGAAAGAAAATTAACCTAGATGAATCTATGTGAGAGGAACCCAGGAAAACTAATAGATCCTAAAAATAATTACTCTATGATCCTAAAAACTAATTTTTAGGCACATTATAAAATGTAATTAAATATAAATTTTGAGAATTTTCGGAGTAACGATTAATTTAATATCAATTAAAAATCATGCAGCAGTCAAACTATTTAATTTTCCATGAAAATAATTATATTAAATCACTCATATCTTATAAAAGTGTAATCAAACATTCAAGTGATAAGCATATGTTGTTCTACAAGATGAAATTTTTGGACTAAAAAGATTGTGACGAAATAAGACCCAAATAGGGACACAAACACAAGGTTCTAAAAGCAATAAAGAATACATTAGAATAAAAGAAAAAGCAATGGATGCAATTATCGAAACTTATATTGATGTTTGTGTAAGTTTTCCTTGAGGGGATGCTACACATGTGCTCCTCAAACGACGAGTCTTCGACATAATATGTTGGAGATGCAAGGACATCAATACACTTTCACCAAGGGGCATGCACGCCTCACACGACCTGCTAGAGCGGGGAGGGGGGGCATTGGTGATTTGATGAGGGAATATGGGCATGGGTGCAAAAGACCCATGGTACATGCCCTTCTCTTATGGTTGGAAGGTCTCCTTGCAAATTTCCCCGCTATCACATGTCATGTATGTGTCGGGGGCTCGGGGGCTGGTGCGGAAGTTGAGGCAGTTCTGATAGTCGACTGAGACCGTCGGATCAAGGCGCCGCCTTGATCCTACGGTTACTATAGCCCCAATTTTATGGATAGGAGTGGCTGGTGGAGCTTCTGCTTGAAGATGGAAAGGGTTGCAATGCTGTTGTTTCCCATATGGCAAAGCTCGCAATTTAGGATGGTGAGTCCTCTTTCGGTCGACACACGATCTAGCGGGGAAACGATTGATGATTGAAGGCAGAACTTATGCTTCACACGTGATACCGATCTATACATGATGAGGCCAGGCGGAATGTTAAGAGGGTGACGACGACGGTGCTGCGGTGTGGCCGAAGGTCAAAGCGATGGTGGATGGCGATGGACTGAAGGTGGAGATGCTAGAAGCAGTGGCGAGAGGTATCTCTGCCTGGTGGTTGCTATACATGTGTGATGAAGACGGAGGGCAAACTCTCTTGTAAAGGGGCTCAAAGGCGATGAAGGGTGTTGCGACTCGCGGGAAGAGGAGTTGTGTGGCAGGGCATGATCGGCTGGAGATCTATGGAGGAGTCTGTTGGCACGGCTGATGAGTGGTGGAGAGTAGTGTGGACTAATTTGAGGAGATGAGAGGAGAAGTGGTGGTGATTGCCGATGCTGGGGATGGTTGGATTTTCCTGGGAATGGTGCAGTGGAAGGCCGGCTCCGGTCGTTGCTAAAATGATGTGGCTAGGCAGAGCTGGGTGGCTGGAGCTCTGATCAAGGTCGAGCCACTAGAAGGTAATGTGGGTTGCCTTGGATCATGCCAGTAAAGGACTTGTCATCGCACGATGGTGGTTCTCTTTCCTTACTGTCATTGAGGAGGGGCGGAGCATGAAGCCTTAGCATGCAAGATTGCAGATGCACAACATGGCTAAGGAGGGTTGGGTTTTAAGGGAAGTTAGAGGCTGCAAGATCGATAGTAGTTGTGCGAGAGAGCGGGGATAGTGGGCGAGTGGTGCAACGTCGCAAGACGCGTGGGTACAACTTTTTTTGGCGTGGTGGAAGTCATTAGTGAGGTGGAAGGCTGTAGTTGAAGTGGGAGCACACTGCAAAGGGCATGCGGTTGAAGGCGTGCAAGTGCAATCAGAGGGAGAGAGAGGGAAGCACGGGGAGGAGGAGGAGTCGCACGCCGAAGGAGGCAGGCGCGGGAGGAAGGAGAGGGGGTGCCACGTGGCACGCTCAGGGGTGACCACAGTTCAATAAAAAATTATTTTTTAAAAATAAATTAAATATATGAATAAATAATAAAAAATTAATAAATATAAAATAATTATAAAGAATGAAAATAAATAAAAAATAATCAATTAATTAAAATATATAAACAAAAAATAAAATAGAGAAGAGAAATAAAAATGAGGGTAACACGTGACGACTCCACGAGCTGCCATGTACCACTCCTAGAAAAATCAAAAACTAAATCCAAAAAAAGAATGGAAATGACAAAGAGATCAAACTAAAAAGTGGTCAACATGAAAGTTTATCATCCCTACAAGATATACACCTTTCATGAAGGACCCAAATCAAAAGAAATTATCTGTATAAAAGTATTTTTGGTAGTACTCTATAGATATAAAATATCATATTTTTATGTTTTGCGATTTTTTTGGTAATTTTGAATAAGATAAAAATCAAAAGATAATCAAAGAGAATATAAAATAAATATTTACAACTTAATATATTTTTTGCATTTATTAATAATGAAGAAAATAAAATAAAGAGGCAATATCTATATACTGTATATACAGACACAGTGTGATTTATTTTCTTTGATTTTTGCTTCATTTTTATTTGGATTTTTGCACATTTTATGAAAATAATAATCAAAGAAAATAAATGGAAATGAAATAAACCAAAAATAATTATTCTTGTACACAAAATAATATGGTAAAATTATTCAATATGCAATTTTACAAGTTAGTATTTTTTTTGATATTTTTCATTTATTAGTGTTAATAATATATACACTATAGTGTTGATTTTGTTCAATTCTAAGTAAGTGAAAATTAGATAAAAATAAGGGAAAATATGGTAAAATACATGTGATATTTACTAGGGAATTTGGGCTTCCTATTCATGCAAATATGAATGCTAAAATGCAGAAATTATTTTAAGTGCATGAATAATAGCCATGTAGAATAAATGGAGAAATGCAACTAATCACTCGAGAAAGAAGCTCTACTTTCAACTTTTAGAGTGATGAATCACATATTCATCAACTCCCTATACTTAAACCTTTCTCGTCCCCGAGAAACTAAAATGAAATGCAAAAGTCTAATGATTTTGGGTTCCATACCCAAGTCATGAACAAAAGGTGAAAATAGAGCTCGACTCAACATTTGGATTAATAATGTGGCAGAACCTTATTGAGAATAGGAGTTAGACCTAAACGGCTTTATGATCCACAAGTCTTTATTCAGTCGCCTTGATAGTAAGGTCAGAAAAAGTGTCATACGTAAATTCTGATGACTATGAATCTTAATTGTATTCTGTAAGTGAAATATAGATCTCCACATCAGCAATGGCAAAGAAACAAACTCCTCTAACAAGGTAACCCCAATTTCCCGGTCTAGCTACTCTTTTCTTGAGGAGCGAGGTATTTTAAGTTCAAGTGAAATCGACTCAATAAGAGGGTGAAATCGACTCAATCAGTGTAGTCACATATCCGTGGAGCTTGACCAGTGTAGCCAAGGCTCTGGCTGCTGGCTTCCTTGGTATGAGACTTTGAAACATATTCCTTGCTTATTCATATTTTCCTTCGATAGGAATGTTTATTTATTTACTTTCTACCCATCTAACTTTTTTGAAGATTTTATATTTTTTGGATCATATACACATACATTAGGAGTTTTTCTTCTTGAGACAGTAGACTGTTCCTCTTTTGAAACTTTATTGCAACCCACAACATCCCGTCGTTAGACGTCAGTCCGCTAGACTAGGTTGAGAAACACTGGCCACTTATTGTGACTATGAATGTTTCCAATTGTGTGTTTCCCCAAGCTAAATGATTCTACCTCCTCACCACCTCATCAATGAAGAGATACGTGCAAGGTGCTTCTTCAAGTTAGGTCACTATCTAAAAGAATCATGCATGTGTAAGAAATATTCTACTTAGACCAATCAAGATGTCATGTGAACATAGTCTTGTGACTTAAAGAATTAAGTCGCTCGACCTGAAAAGTCTCAACTCTAGTTCCTATAAGGTTCCTATGAAATTAAGTAGAATAAGGTCAAATCAAATCCGTCCTTGGTTCAATGCATAACTCGGTTCAGAACCCACTAACTTTCCATTTTGCATATGCAAGATATGAAAATGAAATGCAGATGTTAGAAATGCATATGAATGAAGTGCAAGATGATTTTTTTAATGAATGCAAGGATGATGTGCAAGAGTAAATAAGAATCCACTTTTTTTATAAAGCTTTTTTTTTAGGTATACCTCCTATTTTACAAAAGTATTTTTTTACAAAAATTTTACAAATTTATACAAGTTTTCTTATACAAATTATACAAATTTTACAACTTGTATACAATATAGATATTATATAAGTATATAATTGTAAATGTATTTTACAACAAACAACAATTTTTTTACAATTTTATCCATCTCATAATTATTGCATAATATATACAAAAATACATGTAAGTACAAGCTACGGGTAAAATATATATGTAATATACACCCCCTATACTTAGCGTGTGCTCTGTCCTCAAAGCACGAGAAGCGAGGAAAAGACATAGCTCATGCTAAGCGTAGGAGAGTGTAAAACAATAGAAGTATAGTAGTCGACCTACTCCCCTATACATAGGCTCTAGCCAGCCTAAGTATAGAAGAAGAGCAAAAATGGGGCGGTCGAGGTTAAGAGGAGAAATGAATGAATAAATATACATAGTATGCATCGATCCACCCTATACTTAGGCTCTATATCATCCTAATTTTAGGACAAGGGTGGTGTTAGAACCGATGGGGTTTGGGGAATGTACATAGATATAGCAATCTGAATCTTTTTGGTGCTGTCGATGGTCAGAGGTCGATGATTCAAGGTTTCATGCATGGATCTATGTGTGTCTTATGAATCTGTCTCACACATGAAAACAATCTTCTCAATACGGACTAATTGTTCATTTGGTTCGAAAAATGTTTAAGCAGTTTCCCATTCAATAGGGATATCTGTTCTCCATCTGTAAGATATGAGATCTCTACACATCCACTGTCTTGCACAACACAGACTATATATGGAACCATCCACTTGGACTTAAGTTTCCCTTGGAAAATCTTCAACCTTACATTGAACAACCACAACTTTTGTCTAGGAACAAAGGTCTTTCATCCGATAAACCTATCATGCTAGCACTTAACTTTGTACTTGTACATCAAACTATTGTTGTATGTACGGTTTCTGATTTCCACAAGTTCATTCAGATCCATGTCTCTTTATTTATTCTCTAGGTGTATGTTCCAATTGATCTTCTTAACTGCCCATTCTGATTTATGCACTAACTCCATTGGCGAATGCCGTGGCTTCCCAAATAACATCCTGAATGGGGAGGTTCCTAGTGGTGTCTTGTAAGCCATCTTGTAGGCCCAAAGGACTTGATTCAAGATCTGAGACTAGTCCTTCCTATCTGGGCAGACGAGCTTCTGCAATATGGTCTTAACATCCCCATTTGACACCTCTTCCATGCCATTGGTCTGTGGGTGGTATGGACTAGCAACACAGCACTTGATGCCGTAACCCTTCACAAGTTTCTTCACTTCTCTGTTTACAAAATGGCTAACCCCATCGGCTATCAAAACTTTGGGGATCCCAAACCTAGAAATTATGTGCTCTATAATAAACTTATAGGTAGTCCTATTGTCTGCGGCTCAGGTCGGGATAGCCTCCATCAACCTTGACAAATAATCTACCGCAAGAAGGATATATTCAAATCTGTGGCTGATCGAGAATGGGCCCATAAAGACGATGCCCCAAGCATCGAAGACATCACAAATAATGACAAGTTGCATCCGCATCTCTAGAACCAATGGTTCCTCCCATTCGCTGGCATACTGGGCATGACTTCACAAAAGTGCGAGCAACGTGAAATAAAGTCGGCCAGTGTAAGACACAATGTGATACTTTTCATGCGGTCCTCTTCCCAAAATGGTGTCCTCTTTCCTGTAGACTATGGCAGTATGTAATTCTGAGGAATAGACCTCCTCCAGACACAATCTGGCCCTTCAAACAAAAGAATCGGATCCTCTTAGTGGTAACATCTCAAATCCGACTTGAGTCAGTCTATGCTGCTCTTAGGCCAATCTTCAGGAACTTTCTAGGAGACAAGATAGTTTACTATGTTGGTATACTATGGGAGTGAGTCGATAATAAAAACCAACTCGTCAGGGAAGGAGTCTCGAATAGGAGTATCATCAAAAGCATCTAGAATCTTGAGATGAGAGAGGTGATCAACCACTACATTCTTCTTTCCAGGTTTATCTCTGATGTCTAAATCAAACTCCTAGATAAGTAAAATACACATAAGAAGATGCACCTTCGTGTCCTTCTTTTCCATGAGGTACCGTAGTGTCGTATGGTTTGTGAACACAACTACCTTGGACCCAACGAGATGAGACCTGAACTTATACAAGGCAAACAATACCGCAAGCATCTATTTTTATGTAACAATATAGCAACGCCGAGCATGATCAAGAACTTTTCTTGCGTAGTGTATAATGAATGGGGCTCCATCCATCCTCTGTCCTAAGAAAATCCCAACAACAAAATCTAAGGCGTCCATCAGAATCTCAAAATGAAGAGACCAATCTGGAGCTTGCGGGATCGGGGCATCCATTATCATCCCTTGAAGTAGCTTAACGGCGTCAAGACACTTGTGATCGACAATAAACTCCATGTCTTCGCCTAAAAGCTCAGTTAGAGGTCGTGCGATCGTAGAAACATCCTTTTTAAATCTCCTATAAAATCTAACAAGGTCGAGGAAAGACCCAACTATTTCACATTGGTTGGTGGTTGGAGTCGTCTGATTCGTCCACCTTGGTAGGGTCAACCTCCATTCCTCTCTTGAAGTGGCATGCCCCAACACAATGCCCTCCATCACTTGAAGTGACTCTTCTCCCAAGAGAACACCAGATTGACCTCACAACATTTTCAAGGACTCAGTTAAAATTCTAAGACAGGAATCGAAGGAATCATCATGGACTGAGAAGTCATCCATGAAGACTTCCAGTAATTCACCAACCATCTCAGGAAATACAACAATCATGCTCGTTTGAAATGTACGGGAGTGTCGCATAACCCAAAAGGTATGCACCTAAAAGAATAGGTACCAAAGGGGTATGCAAATGTGGTTTTCTCTTGGTCCTCAGGAGCAATATCTACTTGGTTGTAGCTCGAGAACCTGTCTAAGAAACAAAAGAATTCTTTTCCCACCAATCTCTCCAAGATCTGAACAATAAATGTTAGGGAAAATGATCCTTCTTCATCGTAGTATTCAAGCGTCTATAATCCATACAAACATTCCACGATGTCTGTCGCCGTCTCACGATCTCCTCTCCATCCTCATTGGTGGTTGTCTGAATTCCTGACTTATTCGGGACAACATGAATAGGTACCACCCACTTGGAATTAGAGCTGGGATAAATAAAACCCGCATTGTGCCATTTCTCGATTTCTTTCTTCACTATCTCTCCTCAATTTGGATTTAGCCTACGTTGGAATTCACGAGAGGGTTTGGCTTCATTCTCAAGGTAGATATGATGCTAACATAGAGCGGGATTTATCCCATGGAGATCAGAGATGCTACAACCTTCTGCCTTGCGGTTTTTCTCTAGGATCTCTAGCAAGCGAGATTTCTGCTCCTTGGTAAATCGTGAACTGATGATGACCGGAAATTTCTTCTCTTTTTCTGCAAGGAAGTCATATTTGAGTGTTGTGGGTAATGGTTTAAGCTCATGTAAAGTGTGATCATCAAGAAAATATGGCTCAATCAACTCTGGCACTGTGCTTATAGTGGCTGGATCTGTCACTAAATAACTTGCCACAAACTGATTCTACTTTGGAGTCGTTTCGTCAAAAGTATCCAAGCAATCGACGAAAGCCACATCCAACTTGTCATACTTATCTTCTGATTGTCCTAAAGAGGAAAGGACTGACATGCCTAGTTGGGACTCTATGTCATTGAAGATGTAGGGTGATGCACTCTTTATATGATTTGTGCCTTGTTTTTCATTCTAAAGGATCTCACAAATTGTGTCATGTACAAGATTCTCTCCAGAGGAGAGGGATGCTGGCTGGATTCTATTTCCATGGCCCAACAGTGTCGACATGAACACAGTCAATTGCTGAGGAAGAGTACTCAGTGTTGGATTCGGAATCTGGTCTCTGCCACCTTGTCTACTTCATATCTAGTTCCTCATCTCCGCATGGAGTTTGGAACTGAATCTTCCCGACCTTGTAGTCAAATAAGGCCCATGTTGTCCTCAGAAAGGGACTTCTAAGTATGACCTAGGAATCTCTCCAACTCTGAGGGGTGTCCATATCAAGGATAGTGAAGTCCACCATGTGATCTCGTTCCTCGAGATTGATGCATAATGTTCCTCAATTCTCCCTTGGACCTCTTAGTGGATTTGTCAGCAAACTTGAGTAAATCTCTCGATTACCTAAGAGTTCCTAGATTTATCCTCTCATAGAGGGATGTTGGCATAAATTTAATTAACGATCCATTATCCAGGAGAGTGCATGCAAACAAAGTATCATCGACATGACTCACCACATAATGGGCACCCGTGTCCTTTCGTTTCCTTAGAAACACATTCTTACTGGCACAAGTAGTGGCTACTGACAAAATGTTCTTCTCAACACAAATTCTTGTCTTCCTGCTAACCCTTGTAGGTATGCATCTTAGCTTAATGTACATATAAAATGCAGGTGTAATATCCACATACTTATCAAAGGGGATTGTGACCTTGATATACTTGTTGCAAAACTCTACCATCTCAAGGTCATCTTTTTGGATTGTTTTAGATTTCTTCTTTCACCCTTAACATCATGGGGGAAAGGGATTATTGAAGACAACGCAGATTCTAAAATCGAAATATTTTCATTCAAATAGGAAAATGAGTTCTATACAGGACTGGAACTCTGACTATGCTTGGAAAAAAAATCATGAAAAGAAACATGTGGTGCATCCTCTGTTGCTCCTGGTGCATCCTCCTTAGTTGGAGGTGCAAGCTCTTCATCAGGCTCACTTGATTCACTGTTGGTGCTCCTCTCCATCTTTTTGTTCTGTATGTTTTTCTGATTTTTCCGAACTTTTGGGGATTTCGAATCCCTTTTATTCTGATGAAGGTGATGGTGCTAGTGGTGGTGATGTT
This sequence comes from Ottelia alismoides, assembly GCA_037367405.1. Taxonomy (NCBI): domain Eukaryota; kingdom Viridiplantae; phylum Streptophyta; class Magnoliopsida; order Alismatales; family Hydrocharitaceae; genus Ottelia; species Ottelia alismoides. The sequence goes on from JAZKJV010008411.1 coordinate 532,716, forward strand.
GCTCATTTGACTCAAATTCTTCTCAGGTAGATACTTGGCATCCTCCTCCTATTTCAGTTCCCGATCAGGTATGGTCATAGTCCTTCCACTCCCGAGGGACATATAATTCACATTATCATACAAAAGGATCTCATCTTCAGATCGAGAGTAATTTGAATAGTATACTCGATCTCGCGATCACTACTGACCTTGATTCAATCTATTGGGATTGGCTTGAACATGGGTGGGAATTGAAGTCCTTGGTGCCATACACTGATCCTGGTGGCATGAGACAGTGTTGAGATCTATCCTTATGTCTTTATAATCATTTTGCATTTAGTGAACCCAGTTTATCAAAGACTGAATAACCAAGGTGAGGGACCCCAAGATGCTTATGGGTGGGGTCTCCCGCTGCTCGTGGTTGGAGGATGGGTTGTTTTGCTGCAAATACTAGTCATGCTGGCCCTGTAACTACTGTTGTTGTGGGCGGGACTGTAGGTGTAAGGTGATGGTGGACCATGCTAGCCTGAGTGGAAAGTGCGTTGCTGCTGATGTTGTTGAGACTGGTATCCCTATCTTTACAGGACTGTACAATACGCGGTATGGGGACGAAGCTAGTGTCCTGGTAAGTGTGGCTGGCCACTCCCTATCCCCGATCGTCTTTCGATGGGGTCATGGTTGTACCGCAGCCCGTTGATCTCAAACACCTACGAAGTCTCCTCGTAGACTGACTCCACTTGTAGGGGTACGTGCTGCTCCTGCTGAGTGTATTGCTACTCCTCAACCCATCTTCTCTGAGGCCTTTGTACCTGCTCCTATACAAGATGAACTCGACGTACAAGTGTAGGAGGTGTAGAAGGGGAAGGTAGCCGTATCTTGGCTACCTTCTCAGATAATTCCTTCACTTGCTTCGACAATCGTAAAAACACATCATGGTCAATGACCCTCTTGTGGATCTGCTCTACAATGGTATGCTTATCAGGTATTATCCCCATATTGGGGATGAGGTCATCTGTAAGATCAGCTGCAATCCTCCTAGGTGTCTCATGAAATAGGCATGAGGGAGACACCTGATAGGCCATGCTGTCCTGAGATCTACCTGTTTCGGCCATCTGCTTTAAGATCTTCCATACCACGTCATCATTCTTATTTAGATAGCTACCTCCACAAGGTGCACTCACTAACCATTGCATCTCAAGGGTCCTACCACAGATTAAGGTCTGGACTAAGATCACCTTGGTATGTCAAGTCATTGAATATATCCCAGGATTCATGGAATGTCTCATGGGGACCTTGAGAGAAACTAGAGATCTTTGTCGTCATCTGGTTAGTCCTACTGAGTGGGTAGAACGTCTTCTAGAATAAGTCTTTGAATTGCAACCAGGTCGTACATCTAACCCCAAGATTATTCAACCAATGGGTTGGCTTATCTCCTAAGGTAAACGAGTAGCCATCAGCCTGATATAATCTTGTCCAACCCTAGGATGACTAAGGTCGTTTCACACCGACTCGAAGTCTCTCAAGAATGCATATGGCTCTTCTGTTGCATTCCCATTTAACTTCAGTAACAACCTACAGAAATGTGGCTTCAACTCAAATGCATCAGGGGGAATTTCCAGCGCTAGCCAGTTGTGCATTTTATTCTTTGTAGGAATATAGGCATCCACCATAGGTCAGTCCATACCACTGAAAAATTATAAGACGAGAGCCGCTAAATAATGGTCTGACAAATCAGACTCACTGTCGCCGAGGCGACTACTCAAGCCTTCACATTGATCAACAAATAACCCACACAATCAATCAAATAATAAAGAGTTAGGATAAAAAATTATTATGCCCTACTACAAATGTACAGTGGCAAGCAAGTAGGGGTCGAACACAGGAAGCACAGATTAAAGTAAGCAGACGAGAAGTCAAGTCTTGTGCCTATTGAACTACTTAGCCAGTATGGGAAATTTTTTGTGGGTTTTTGATTTTGTATTTTTTTTACTTTATTTTTAATTTTATATTTTTATATTTTGATTTTTTATTTTCTGATTTTGTATTTTATTTTTATATTTTATATTTTTTTATTTTCTTTTTCTTTAAAGATAATATATATATATACAATATAAGAAAAGAGAGGATAAGGTATTCATAAGAAGAAGGAGAAAATACTCAGAAATTAGGGAATAAAATGTTTTTAGGTTTTTTTATATTTTTCTAATATTTTTACGATTTTTCTAGATTTTTCCTAATTTTTGGTATTTTTAAAGCCAAAAATACTGAAAATAGGGAAGAAAATTAAAGGCTGAAACTAAAATGAGAATGAAAAATAACAAACAATAACAAAATTTCCCAAATTAATTTTAGATGAAAGATAATAAAACAAAGAAAATTTAAGAACAGAGTTTATATTTTTAAGATTTTCGTGGAATTTTTAAGATTTTTATAAAGGTTTTTGGGATTTTCTAATTTTTAGGAGTTTTCTTTTATATTTTTGATTGATTTTTGGTCTGAGAGTAAAATACACTAAAAAATGCAAACTGTATTTTTTGGGTATTTTTGGGGGTGTTTTTATAATTTTTATGGATTCTATAATGCAAACATTGCACAAAATGCTTGTTTTTGAATTTTTATAAATAATAAAATGCAATAAATATGCAAAATAAAAATATGGCATGATAGTATGATGCAACAGGAGCTCAAGATAATTTTTGTGGATTTTTTAGGTATTTAGAGATGCATGGAATAAATGAAAACAACAAAGAGAAACTGAATGCAGGCAATGGGCACAAGTGTAAATAGCATAAAGTCAGGGGCTTGTCTGCAAATTTTCCAAAAACTATATAATACAATATAAAATTCTCTGGACCAATTAGAAATATCCAAACTTCAAAGCCCTTCCCTGCAAAATCACCAAGCCCACGTTACTAGGCACGCGCACCTGGAAGGGGTACAACTGCAATTACCAAAAACTTAGGGGCCTCTTTGCAATATCCCCACAAAATTTATAACTGAATAAAAACTTTACGGTACCAAATGTAAATAGTCAAAACTCCAAGACAATGTTCGCAAAATTCCCAAAGTCACGTGCGCAAGGCACGTGACTGAGAGGGACTAAAAAGTAATAACACAAAAACACGGGGTTCAGAGTGCAAATAGTACAGAACTTTTAAAATAATTAAGCAAGTTAAAGTACTGAAAAGAAATACAAAAAGTTAGAGGGCTATACTTTCAAAAGTCCCTCGGAATGATCGAACGGCTGGCATGCCTTCACTTAACGCGCCCTCGATCCAACGGCTGAGAGGCGCGCACTAAGTGACGGTCGAGATGTGATCTGGCTCGCCTGATCCTGCGGTGGAGATGAGATCTCAGATCTGATAGGCGGTGGTGGCGTCCCTAAATCCGACGGCAGCTGTGGCATGACCCCTTCTATTCTTGATCCAACGGTAGGGCGATGATGACGAAGAACAACGTCTCCGTCGAGCTTTGAAGCACGACTCTGACCGGTGTACTTCTCCTCTCGGCCCAAGAAGAAGGGCAAAAGATTATTGGGCTCTTTCCGCATTGAATGGCTGGCTCTATGAGGCCGGAGATGGCAGGTAGTGGTCGAGCGAGTCCACGTCTCTAGGAGGTGGTCCCTGAGCCTGTTGGGGCTCGATTGAGCCTCAATTCTTCGTTAAACCTGCAGGGTTAGCTTCCATTTACACAAGCGACTATCCAAGTGGTATCAGATGCGTGAAATGAGCGGATGAGAGGCGTTACGGAGAAGCTCCGACGACGGGCGGAGGAGGAGCTTCGAGACCCTCGATTCACATGGAATCTAGGTGAATGAAGGTGCTTCGGGGCGAGCGAAGATGGAGAGAAAGAAGATGGAGGCGGCAGGGGGATTATTCGATGCTTGGAATGATCGGGAACTGAGGGCGGAGCTCAGCTCCGCCGTCGGTTCAGGTTGATGAAATCACGGCAGTGGACTGAATAAAACGCGAAACTGCTACTACCCTAACCTATACTAGACCTAAACTATCAAATGAAACAAAAAGAAGAGGGAGAGGCTCACCGGATACAGAAGTGGTTGAGCTTCGGGCGAAGCTTCGGTGAGGATTGGATACACCTCGATTCGACTCCATACGATGCAAGGACTGATGCTATGGGTTCCTACTATCACCGGGAGCTCACAACACTCAAGAACAAGCGACGAAAATGGAGGAAGAGGGATCGAAAAATGAAAGGAAGTCGGGTGTGGCTTTTGAAGAGTTGATGTCGGGGCGTGAAGATCGAAGAATATCACACGAATCGTGAGTCCACAGACCAAGCTAAACCATGTGCGAGTATCATGAGTAATCGAGCAACAAATATGCAGAAGGCGTTGACATGATTTGGTGAAAGAAAACGCCTCGAAAAAATCAAGAAAAAGAGACAAAACTCGGTTCTGTCAGCGCTACAGGCAGGGGTCATAGAGTTGACCCGAGGTCAACTCTCCAACCCACCTGGTTGGTCCACGTGGACCAACCATGAAAAAGCCTGGAAAAAAGTCTTATAAAATCATTTTAAAATAGGAAAAGATTTTATTATTTTTAGATTATTAAAAAAACATTTATAATTTTATGAATTATTTTATCATGAATTTTATTTATTTTTTAGAGGTATAAAATTACAAGTAACCATTTATACCCTTTATAGGTATCTTTATCTATATATTTTAATAATTTATTTTTATGTTGTGAATTTAATTTGTTTATTTTTGTATATTATTTTATTAATGTATAAAATATTTTTATGTACTTAAATATATTTTTTATTTTATTTTTCTTATGTATTTTATACACTTAATAAAATAAAAGTGTGAATTATATAGGTATTTGTATAGGTATTATACCTAGGTATTATATACAAGTATTTTATTTTTGTATTTTATTTAGGTTTTTTTATTCTGATTTTAATGTACAAATATATTATCAGTAATATTTACAAAATTATAAAAATATAAAATTATAAAAATAAAGAATAATAAATAAAAAGAATATTTTAATCTATACAAGTATACAATAGGGGTCCAAAACTCAACTTTCAAACCGTAGCTCCGCCAAATGCAAAACCACCGTCATTAAATAGCTTATTTTAAATTATATACAATTAAAGGTGAGTTTGATGCATCTGGAGTTTTTATTTAGGAGATACCGGTCTGGGAAGTTGGGATTCCGGAATTTTATCCAGACAATAACTTCTTATCTATACATTATTTTTTTATGAAATCAATTTTTTATTTTTCTATATTTAATTATCAACAACTTTCATGTTCAAAGTTTCTTTATTTGAAGTATAAAAAGTGGAACCAAAAATAGGTCCCAAAATCACTAAAGAATGAATTAAATAACAGGTATTTTTATTGTATTTTGGCCCTTATCTCCCCCTACTTTATTCCTTGTCGACCTATTCATCGAGATGCCTAGGTCTCGGGGTTTCGGGTCATAAAATATTTACAATATTTTATTCTTTTTCTTTTCTTTTATTTATTCTATAATTTTGGCATTAAAAACTGTATTTTATACACTATTTACATACAAATGCATGGATGATAAAATGCATGATTTAACACTATTTTTGTGTATTTACTAGGGTTTTTAAGGCCAAAATGATAGAATAAAGATGTTGAAATGTAGTTTCATCATCCCACTATACTTGCCTTTGCTAGTCCCTAACAAACACTTATACAGTAAGTGCAGAAAAGAAAAACAAAGAAAAGAAAAAGAAGAAATTGGATCAAGTTTAATTATCAAACTTGTCTTCACAAAATCAAAGTTTGGAGCTTAAGTCGGACCTTTGGAATTTTAGTGCGTGCGGAACCTTAATGAGAACCGGATTTAAAATCCAACAGCCTTCGAGAATCCCAAAACTCTACTCAAGTCTCCTCAATAGCCAGGTCAGAAATATCTCATTACATACGCAAACCCTTACGCCTATGAATCTGACTAGTACAGTGTACGTGATGGTGGCTCTCCCCAACTAGAATGACAAAGAAACTGACTTCTCCAGTACGACAACCCAATGATTCCCCAATCCAAAAACTCCTTCCTCGAGGAGCGGGGTATTCCCTTCTAAGTTCAAGTGGCAACCAGCTCAATATGAGGGGGTGAAGAGAAGAATGGACGGTAGACAGTGTAGATACCTATCCTAGGATGCAAGATCAGTGTAGTCAAGTCACCCAGCTGCAGGCTCACATAATAAGACTTTGGAACTCAAGCTTGCTTATTGACTTTACAACATATGTACATTGGCATGCATTTTATTTTTGTACAGGCCTGTCTTTCTTTCTTTTTTTTGAAATACTATTCACAGCAGCATTTACATAAGGAGTTTTTCTTCTTGAGCCAGTAGACTATCCCTCTTTTGAAGCTTTATCGCAACCCACACTCTCCTGTCTTTAGAATTCCTCATCACTGGACGGGTTGGGGTGCACTTCCCTCCCTAGGGATGACAAGTGTTTCCACTTGTGTGCGTCTCATACCGGCAAATCCAATCCCCTCACCACCCCAACTGAGTTGAGCCATGTGAAAGATGCATGTGTCCAAGTTAGGTCATTATCAACAAGAGTCGTGTGTGTCCTCCAAAATACTCTACTTAGGCAGTCAAGAATCCATTGAACCAAGTCTTATGATCCTCAAAGAATTAACTCAACTAGACGTGAAGTACCTCAATTCCAGTTCCTATAAGGTTCCTGTTGTTAGGTAGATTTTAAGGTCCAATCAAGCTCCAATCTTCGGATTTTATTTAGTCTTGTTCAACCATCAAACTCAATCCGAAAAAAGCTCATGCTATGCAATGCGATGCAGAAAATATTTTTATGATGCAATTTTCAAGATTTTGAACTTTTTATGGATTTTTGAAAAGATGATGCATATGTATTTTTTGTATTTTTTTCAAAAAGATTTTTCAAATGTTTTTGGATTTTAGTTTTGCAAATGTTTTTGGGATTTTCGAAAACAAATGATTTTGGATAAAAGCTAGGTACAAATATTTACACGGGGATGCTTCTTATATACACAAAAAGTGGTTTTAAGAATTTACAGGGGTAAGTGATCAATTTTATATGTATAATAAAGAATTTTAGATGTGATGTATGTATTCCTCGAACTTATTTGAAAATCATTTTACAAACAATTTTTGAAAACTATAGTCCAAAATAATTTTTACAAATAATTTTACAAACATGTACACATATTTGTAAATCATTTTGCAACGGTTTTCAAACAGTATAGATAGAATTTTAAAAATATTTTTACAACCATTTTTCAAACCATTTACAAATCATTTTTCAAATATTTTATTTCACACAAAGAAAATGAATTTTCAAAACAAAATAATTTTTACAAAGGTTGAAAACATGTAACAAAATGTTTTCAAAATAGTTTTCAAAAGATTTTTCACATGGATTTTCAAACTATTTTTCAAACATTTTGCAAAAAACATTTTCACCTGATTTATTAATCAGTAAATACAAAAAGAATTTGAGGAATGATAACATCTTTTTATTATGGTTTTAATGAATTTTAAAGAATTATTAGCCATATTTATTAAGAACATATGAAAGTATGAGTTATGGCTAAAGTATATACGTAGTATATACGATCCCCCTATACTTAGCTTGAGCTATGTCCTCATAGATCAGAGAGAAAAGAGAAGACATAACTCGTACTGAGTATAGGAAAATGTAAAGAATAAATAAAGAACTGAATGGACGAATGAGAAATTGACCATCCCCCCTATACTTAGGATCAAATAATCCAAAGTATAGCAGCCTGTACACAAAGCAGGGAGGGTCAAGGGTGGGAATAAATGGATCGTACTCAGGTTGTCTCCCCCTATACTTAAGGTAAGATAGCCCTAAGTATAAACAAGAAGAGGAGACAATGGAGAGGATCAAAGAATCGAGAAACTCGGGGTGCACAACCCCTATACTTAGGACAAAGTACGTCCTACATATAGAAGACTGTCTACAAGGGGCGACACCTTTTGATAGATAAAGAGAACATACAAGGAAAAGAAGAAAAGAGATGAAAGTGGATATGAACAACTCGGGATGCGCATCCCCCCTACACTTAGGATAAAGTACATCCTATGTGTAGCAGTGATGAAAGGGATGACATCATGTCGGGAGAATAAGATAAAAGAGACTGGAAAGAAGAAAAGTAGAAAAGAAGAAAAGTCATTCAATAATGTTTTGCTCTGCTCGGCCTTCCTCTACCTCTTTGGAGATATCCGGCTCATCCCTGTAGATTAATTGAATCGAGTCAATGACAACCATAAATGTATCATGTTCAAGGTATGGCTTCAGAAGCTGTCCATTGACTACAAACAGCTGTGCGTCTGCTGACAGATTGGATATAAATACACTTCCGTTGTCACGCACCTGCCTAACCATAAACGCCCCAGTCCATTTACTCTTCAATTTGCCTGGAAAGATCTTTAATTTCGCATCAAACAACCACACCTTCTGACCTGGATCGAAGGACTTGTGGCGGATATGCTTGTCATGCCATGTTTTAACCTTCTCCTTGTACATCAGACTGTTGTCATATGCATAATCTTTGAATTCCAGTAATCTATTCAGATCCAATTTTCTGTTCTTTCCTGCTTGCTCGGAGTCCAAATTACAGATGTTAATGGCCCATAAAGATTTGTGAATTAGTTCAATGGGCAGATAACATGGCTTGCCATACACAAGGCGGTAGGGAGACATTCCCAAGGGTGACTTGTACGCTGTTCTATAAGCCCACAAAACAGAATCAAGTAGCTGAGACTAGTTCTTGCGATCCGGACGCACAAGCTTCTGTAAAATTGTCTTGATCTCCCTGTTTGAACATTCAGCTAAGCCATTGGACTGCGGGTGGTAAGGTGAAGCAACACGATGTTCAATGCAGAATTCCAGGGTCAGCTTCTTCACCTCTCTATTTATGAAATGACTACCCCCGTCAGATATGAGAATCTTTGGAATCCAGAACCGTGCTATGATGTGATCTCTCAAGAATCGACAGACAGTCCTACTATCAGCAGTTCGGGCGGGAATAGCCTCAACCCAGCGACTTACATAGTCGACAGCAAGCAAAATATATTCATAGCCCTGGCTGTCGGGAAATGGGTCCATAAAGTCGATGCCCCATGCGTCGAAGACATCTAATATCTGAATGTATTTTGGAGGCATCGCATCTCTCATTCCTATGGTTCCGCCCATCTTCTGACAGTCAGTGCAGAATTTGACATAATCATCTGCATCTTTGAATAGTGAAGGCCACCAGAGGCCACTCTAAAGAACTTTTGTTGTCGTTCGTTTGCCTGAATGATGTCCTATAGAATCTTGATCATGACATAAGGCGAGGACACTTGAAAATTCCTCCTGAGGAATGCACATTCTCCAGATACACTCTGCCTCCTCACGGAATAAATACGGATCCTCCCACTGGTAGAAATGGATTTTAGACAAGAACCTGTCTATTTTCAACTTTGGCCAATCCTGTGGGATTTTCTCGGTCACCAGATAGTTCACAATGTCTGCATACCAAGGAAGCGAGGTGACTGAAAGAATTGCCTAGTCTAGAAAGGTTATTGTGATTGGTTGCAGGTGCAGCTAAGGAGATTACGGTTCAGGAAGCCTCGATAAATGATTGGCCACACATTCTTTACTCCAAGTTTATCTTTAATTTCCAAGTCAAATTCCTGGAGGAGAAGGATCCACTGAATGAGACGTCGTTTGGCGTCCTTCTTATGCTGTAAGTACCAAATGGCCGAATGATCAGTGTAAACGATTACTTTGGATCAAAGGAGGTAGGATCTGAACTATTCCAAGGCAAAAACTACCGCTAGAAGCTCCTTTTCCGTGACAGTGTAGTTTCGCTGGGCTTCATTGAGCGTTCGGCTAGCGTAGTGAATCGCAAATGGTACATTATCTTTCCGCTGTCCAAGTATAACACCAATGGCATAATCTGACGCGTCTGTCATTATCTCGAAAGGCTGAGTCCAAATCGGTGGCTGCAAGACAGGGGCTTGTGTGATGAGTTCTTTCAGCTGATTAAAGGCAAGGAGCACACGATCATCCACAATGAATTCATTCTCCTTGTCGAGCAATTCAGTCAGCTGTCTGGCTAGTTTGCTGAAATCTTTGATGAACCGTCGGTAAAAACCGACATGGCCCAAGAATGACCTGACTTGCTTAATTGTTGTAGGTGGCTCAAGTTTGAAAATCACCTCCACCTTGGCTGGGTCAACCTCCATGCCACGTTTAGAAACAACGTGACCCAGCACGATTCCTTCAGTCATCATGAAGTTGCTCTTTTCCCACGAGAGCACAAGATTTACTTCGCAGCACCTCCGCAAAACTCGATCTAAATAATCCAGGCATTTATCCAATGAATCCCTGTAGACCAAAAAATCGTCCATAAAGACCTCGAGAAAGTTTCCCACCATATCGGCAAAAAATGCAAGCATACACCTCTGAAATGTGGCTGGGGTGTTGCAAAGCCCGAACGACATCCGTCTGAAGGCATTTGTACCAAAAGGACAGCTGAACGTGGTCTTCTCTTGATCTTCAGGAGCAATAGCAAGTTGATTGTATCCAGAGTATCCATCCAAGAAGCAGAAATATTCCTTCGCGGCCAACCTCTCCAAGATCTGGTCGATGAAGGGTAAAGGGAAGTTGTCCTTCTTGGCGGCGAGGTTATGTCTTATGTAGTCCACGCACACTCGCTACGAATTGGGTACTCTGGTTGCGATCTCCTCTCCTTTATCATTCTTCACAATGGTGATTGATGAATACTCATTCATCACTCTTTATTCTTATATTTTAGCTAGAAAAACCTTTGCAAATACATGTAGATATTTGTAAATACAAATAATTAACAAAAGGCATGCATTGTGTAAAAACGAATGATTAGCATGTTTTTGTGCAAAAATAAAAGAATAAATAAACAAAAGAAAAAGAGGAAATATTTAGAATAAATATTGAGCAACCTAATCCTAAGGGAGGGCTCAGCATGGGCCTGACCGCATAAAAGCCAAAGTAGAGAGAGATAAGGGAGCTCATGTGTAAATATATCTGTAAATATAATAAAAATATTTTACTCTAAAAATAGAATAAAATGGGCTTGTACATATTTGTAAATATTTGTAAATACAAAATCAAAATAAAAATAGAAAAATTAAGAAGAAAATAAAAATAACTTTCATTGTACATATTCACCATGTACATAAGACCACACTTTTATTTATTTCACCTTGTAAATAAATAAATTAAAATCCCTAAAAGTTTGTATATACTCCTCATTTCATGATGTAAATAAATAAAATAAAAACCATAAAAACAAAAATTAAATAAGAAGAACAAAATTAAAACCAAAAAGAAACATTGTATATATACCATGTATATAAATGTATATATCTATTTATTTTTCGCTTCTAAATAAATAATAAGAATAAAACAAAAATACCTTTTTATTCCTAATTTTAAGCTATAAATAAATAAAATATAAAATGGGAATAAAAATGCACAAAAATAATAAATTAAAAATCAAAAATTAAAAATCTATATTGTAAATATACCTATATATAGCACTATAGTATAAATACCTTATTTTTATTTCAAAAAAATATTTAAAAATCACAAAAAAATAGAAAAAAAATAAAATAAACATTTTTCATGTTTTGAGTTTTTAATAATTCGGCCATTTATTATTTTATTTCGAATTTTTAAATCTTTCTGACATGGCCAGCTCTGATTGGTCCACGGGGGACGTTGACCCCCCGGTCAACTCCCCCCTTTGGACCACTTCCCACGGGTCAATGACGCCTTACCCGACTTAGCTGAATTATGGCGTCATGACCCGATCATCAAATCCGATATTTCGGGGCTCCATTTCTCCCCCTTGCATCCGAGATGCACGCCCGATCGTTAGCCTAGGGATCCGTGCTCCGAGCTTCACGCCTGACTTCCATCTAGCCGGACCCCTTGCCGTATAAAGCATCTGCTCCGGCCGCAATTTGACGCATCTTTGGATCGTTTCACTCCACCCTAGGACCTCCATAGCCACCACGAGAGTGACAACTTGCGTTCGGCCGTGTCGCACCGAGGAGGGAGCGACCAGACCACTGATCCGGTGTCTTTGCGCCGCCGTGCGCCGCCCAGAGGTGGTGCTCCAGCCTCAGGCACCGACGGCCCTCGAGGCTAGGACCTGGAGCTTCCCCAGCTCTTCCCCAGTCGATCTCAGCTATCAGGTACACCCAGTTCTTCTTATCCTTAGCTAATTTCGCTTTTCTCCCAAATCGACCCGTTGCCGACCATCTCTGATTCCGACCATCCTCGCCTACATCTCGATCATCGGAGTCTCCCACCACCTTCGCCTTCCCACCGCGCATCTTCTGCACCCATTCATTCACCCCAGTTCGTACATGAACTGGGTATCGAGCTTCATCGCCGTCGCTCCGCTGGAGCTCGTTCGCCCCGCCGCACCGTTCACCTTCACCACCCCTAACCGAGTCGAGGAACTTTGCCCTCGACCCAGGAGTATGTGGCACAGCTTTGAAGGTCCAGAGGAGCCCATGTGAGGGCTCGACATTCAGGAGCAGTTGCTCCAGCTCCGCCGTGGTCGCTTGACCACCTCCGACGCCTCCAGCCTCATCGGAGGCTATCATCAGACGCGGGAGGCCCAGACGCATCTTCTCTGATCTTCAGCAGCCTCCGAGGAGCTCTCCCGCACGCGCACGAGCCTTGCGAAACTCGCCGGTGTCGAGTTCATCGAGCATCCTCCACAGCCGTCCGATCGTCCTCCAGCTCCAGATTAGATCGTAGCTGTTCACGCCAGGAGCAGCCACCACCATCCGATCAGTGGAGGATAGACGAGGACCGTCCGATCATCGAGGGTTAGCCGTGCCTCTTCACAACCGTCAGATCACCTCGTGGCATCCATCTGGCCCTCGACTTAATGAATGGTAAATTACCCTTAGGCCCCCCCACTTTTTAGTTGTTAATATTTAGCCCTGTAAATATTTTAGAAGTTTTATTTCTGTTTGGTAAAATGCATAGAGGACCTCGTACTGTAGTTTATTTGCCTTTATACCCCTGTACGTAGTGGTGCACGTGCTTCAACACGTGATTCTGTGGGATATTTGCATATATAGGTCTGATGTTCTAGGGTGTTAATGAATGAAGTTATGTTTTTAATATTTGCAGAAATACACCTATGAGCGTTTTAATTGTGCATGTGCCATATTTCGCGGGTAATTTACACTCTCGCCCCTGGACTTTTAGTACGTGTTACTATTTACTCCAGGGACTTAAGTTTTCTTGCAAATTGGTCCCTGAGTGCCCAGGTCACGTGCCTTACGCGTGAGTTCTTGGAGAATTTGCACTGGACCCCCTGTAACTTTTTAATTGCGTACAGGTCCCTATGTACTGTGCCTTTATTTTTATTTTTAATAAAATAGCAAACCTAATCCGAATTTGATGAAAATTGGATACATGGCTCCGGCCATGGTGTAAAATTTTCTCTAAATTTTGGAGACATTTTTTACTTCATTTATTATTTTTAAAAATTCAAAAACATGCATTTTCTTTACTGTCTAGTTTTAAAAATCACAAAAAAATATTAAATCAACTTTAAAAATTACAAAATAATTATATTGTTAGTTTTAATGTGTTTGATTTTCTGAGCAAGTTTGGTCATTTTTAGATTTATAAAACTTATAAAAATTACAAAACCCATAAAAATCTATAAAAACTCTAATAATTAAAAGAAAAATAAAAAATTAATAAAACCAGTGCCTAAATTTTCCTTATATTCCCTATTTTACAGGAAAATTACCTTCAGACCTTGATAGGGCCATTTTGCATTTTAATTTGGCCCTCTAAGTCTTACTGGACAGTACCTTTATTTTTCAGCCTTGTTTGATTTTTATAAAATTCCCTAAAATTCATAAAAACACCAAAAATTAACCAAAAATACAGAAAAATATAAAAAAACAAAAAAACATATTTGTTTGAATTTTTGGATGATTTTTGAGTAGTTAAATAATTGTGTGAAGTTGATTGTTTAGTTGTTTTCTTATTTTCTTAATTAATTTAAAAATCCAAAAAAATATAAAAAGATTAAAAATCCACCAAAAAATCACTTTCTTTTATTTTATTTCATTTCTGACTACTTCGTAGGCTGCGAGGCCATCACGTGCTCCCTGAGTCCGACCCTGGTCGCTATACGAGGCTAATCCAATAGCCAGGGCCACTATTTTTGAGTTTCTTGATTTTTATTCTATTTTGGTGGTCTGCTTTCCTTTTTCTTGATTGAGCTAAGATTTCCATCGATCCGGGTCGCAACGACCCGAGTGTGATATTTTTAACTGATCCGGATCAGTAGAATTTCGGCCCATCAGAATGGCGCCGTTGCCGGGGAGCACGGCTTAGTAGTCTATTTTGAATTCCTTTTTATTTCATTTTCTTTTTCGCGGCTTTCTGTGGCTATTTCTGAGTCCGCAGCTTTTCACAACTTTTTATTTTTCTTTTATTTTATTTTATTTTATTTTATTTTATTTTATCTTTGTTTTTGCTTGTTTATTTTATTTATGTTTTTGCTCATATACCCCTGTTTATTTTTCCTGTCTTTATTTGTTTATTCTATCTAGTTGGTAACACTCTGTTATTTTCTTGCGAGGGCCCGAGGACCGAGGCAGCGACTCTCAAGTAGCCGGCACAACCGCAGGATTCGGAGGCGGCTCCCTTCTGCACGGAGGTGCAGGAGAGCGTGAGAGAGTAACTGAGTGAGAGAGGAGTAGATTAGGTTTATTTCAGCAACATTGACTTATTGTAATAATAGAGGGACAACAGAGCAGGACTTAGACTTTCTCAGGTCTGTTTCACCGAGCACCGGTGTGCTCGGGGGACCCATTAGCTAGTTGGTTTTCTTCACGGCTTTTTACGCGGTTTTTTGTTTTTCGCTACCTTTTACGGTTTCTCGCGGTTTTTATCAAGCCCCTAGCCTTAGGAATTTCTGTTGATTGTGTCGTACTTAGTAGGATCCAAACACCTAATTATCTGCTTGTGCCTATAGTTCAGTAATTGGACCTATTAATAAAAGATTAATAAAAATAGCTGACTCGCTTCCTTCGAGCCTACGTGCCGCAGCCTGCCCTGCCAAGCGTTGTTCCTGAACCCGATTTGTCGGGAGGAGGAGGGGTAGAATGAGACCGGACTCTTTGGATCGGAGGCTGGTAACCAGCTAGACGGTTCTTTCGAGTAGAAGTTGCCTGCTTAGGGACTCGGTTTTTCCGCTTGCACCATTTAGGTAGTTTTATTTTTGTCTTTCAATTCTGCGCGGATCATATTGCATGTAGACTGCTGGAGTCAGGTACGTATTCCTTACTCTGCATGCATCATTGATTTCATCATGCATCGGCTTTTTCGTCTTCTCCCCCTGTTTTTGACTTAATAACAAGGAGAACCGAAAAAATCGTTAGGCGTTTTTGTTTTTATTGAAAAATACCTAAAAAAGAAAAACAATAAAATTTGGGACTGCTAACACTATCGACCCTAAAAGACACTTCACTTAAAAACTTGTCTTGGGGAGAACAACCCCCTCATTGTCTGGTTTGATTGTGCGAGAGAGTGACCCCGAACACTAGGTAGAGCCCTCCGATACTCTTCTCGACTGATTACCAACTACTTCTGTGCGGGACAGTCGGTTGGGAAAGTACCGGGTATCCCAACAGGTCACATAATTGCTCTGATATCCTGACTGCTCACCAAAATAAAAATTGACAAGATAATTGACCGAGCCTTTACGGTCTTCAGCTCGCGTTGCGTTAGTGAATTGGGGGTTTGCTTGTGATCGTAGTTGTTTCTAGATCTCATCCGCCTTACTCGCCACATCAAGATGATGGGTAGACGATCTCTTAGGCAGCCTCTGGCTGCACCGCTTTCGGGCGTGTCTACCCGTTCATATAGGTTGGTTCGCGAGAGTCGAGACCCGCTCTCCGAATCTGAGTATGATTCCACCTTGTTCCCCCTCGACCCCCTTTTTTCGGTTCTGAGAGACCAGTGCCAGAGGAGAGACTATCAGATTTATCGACACCTGAGTTTGGATCGTTTGATTTTGCAGAGACTATGGCCGGCAGTTCCGATGATCACACCAGAGGTCCGCAGCATGAGCATTTCGTTTTGGACCAGGGTGCGATCAACTCCACCCTGATCGCCTCCCTCGAGACAGAACAGCAGCAGTTGAGGGATAAGGGAGCATTCATGTTAGATATGAGGCGAGAGATGGAGCAGATGAGAGCAGAGCGAGAGCAGCGTAGAGACGGGCCGAGGGTCCCAGATGAGGCAGCAGCAGCCGCAGCAGCATCCGCAGCTGCCGCAGCCACGACAGGAGCAGAGCAGCCGAGACTGATGCGGGAGTTGCACAACCCCGGATCGACCCTGATGCATCACTGGGTCATGCTACCAGCCATCGTGGGGGACTTCAAGTTCCCCCCGAACTCTTTGCAGCTCCTCCCCCGTTTCCATGGGCTCGCCACTGAGGAGCCCCATCTCCACCTCCAGGAGTTTCTGATGATCTTCAGCACCGTCCACGACCGTCAGGTGGACCAGGTTACCATCAAGATGATTGCCTTCCCCTTCTCCTTAGCTGACAGAGCAGCCACCTGGCTGAAGCATTTAGGGAAGTTTTTCTACACTTGGGAGCATCTCCGCACCAAGTACTTGCATAAGTACTATCCACTCGGGCGGACGAATGCTGCTAGAGCCCTGATTAGCAACTTCTCCATGCTCCCCAACGAGCAGTTTCACAAGGCATGGAAGAGGTTTCGAGAGCTGACAGACAGATGCCCGCACCACGACATTTCCAAGTCGAACCTTGTTCAGAGCTTCTTCAGCAGGCTGACACCAGAGCTTCAGGGCTTGGTGAACGCTTCTTGTAGCGGGTCTTACTTCGCCAAGGATCACGATCAGGTCTGGGCCATCTACGAGGAGATGGCTGAGAACTATATGGTGATGTCCCAGACCCGATTGTATACTCAGGGCAGACCCCAACAGCCACAGACCGTGCTATATCAGAGGATAGCACGGGTCGACGTCGATCCTTCCAGTTTGTCCACAGTAGCAGCAGCACAGGCCGAGTCATCAGCCGCGGACATGGGGATCATCAGCGAGAAGCTGGACCAGATGGAGATTATCGAGAAGAAGCAGTGCCAGGGCATCACGCAGATGGAGCAGATGACACAGACTCTGAGTGACCTGAAGACACAGCTCATGTGTCTCCAGGAGGCACAGACAGCTTCACAGCCCCGTCTTCAGGAACGAGGCGATCCGAGTAGCTCCGGCAGCTTATCCCAGCGCTCCAGCTCCCTCCAGCAGCCTAGACAGGTCCATCTTGTACAGGGGGAGCCGTACCAGCAGCCACAGCCCACCTACCAGTCACCACCATCTCCAGACATGCAGATGGTGGTATACCAGCCGGATCAGCCTCTGGCAGTGCTCCCACCACCCCAGTACGATGCAGAGCCGTTGATGGATGTCAACGGGATTTAGTATGATTGCCCCCAGCCCGGTATCTAACGAGACCATCCCGGATTCCGTTGGGGGACCGGAGGTACCCAACCCCAGCAGCAGCCGTCAGGACAGGGTGGCCAGTACGGCCATCAGAGAGATCACCAGCAGCAGCAGCCCCCAGTGTACCCACAGCCACAGCAGCAACAGTCACAGTATGGTCCTCGTCCCTATCAGCAGGGACAGCCTTGGAGGCGCGATCAGCCTCACCAGCCGCAGCATCAGCGACATTCTTACCCCTATCAGCCACAGCACCAGCAGCCCCACTACTTAGAGGCTACCCGTCAGGTTCTCATGAGTGCCTCGTCTTGGATGATATAGCCCGCCTTCTCAAAGATCAGCATGCTACCTTTCGACGGGAGATGGATGAGTTCCGCCAGGAGATGCAGGATATCGTGAGAGGGAAGGCCGCCATCCCTGCCCAGATTGAGCCGAATTCCAACAACCTGAAGAGGAAATCTGAGCAGGTAGCTTGTACTGAGTATGCCACTCCTAGTGATACATTTGGAGATATGTTTGCATATCTTTTTGATATTGATTTTGTCACACTTAGGAGCGGTAGGATGCCAGCAGGCGGCAACTCGTCTGAGCGACACTCTGAGGATACATCTAGAGCGCCAGGCGAGGAGGAGAGCGGTACTGAGGCCGCTAGAGATGATGACGGTGGTACTGATGCCACCACGGATGATGATCCCACCGGCGGTACTGAGGCCGCCGTTTCACCAGTTGGAGGAGGTGGTACTGAGGCCACCCATGTTGCCGAGCCAGAGCACGGTACTGAGGCCGCCCGTCTACCAGCCGATGGTGGTGCTGATGCCACCGAGTCTTTTGAGATTCCTGTTGTTTTTCCTGTTACTAATGTATCTCGGAACACTTCTGTGAATAAAGGAAAGGGTTTATTTTCTTCTGGTCCCACGGTGGTGCATGATGTATGTGTGGATCCGGTCGTCGAACCGTCTAGACCCTTTCCTTGTCCTTCATCAGAGAAGGACCCTGTGATCCCCTTCCCTAGAGCCCTTCAGATGGGGAAGGGGAAGAAAAAAGAAAATCCTAAAAAGAGAGAGCAAGAAGAGTTCAGCCAGCAGATGATAGATCGTTTTCACATTCAGCTGACTCTTCAGGAGGCCTTGCAGCACATCCCCCTTCTTTAGCATTCCCTTAGAGATAGGACTACAGTCAGGAGGAAGAGGAGGAACCACCACTCAGAGATTCATGTGCTGACAAGAGCCACTTATTTCGCGATCTAGAACCGTCTGCCGGCCAAGAGGCCATATTCAGGAGCCCCATCTATCAGATGCCATATCAGTGAGCAGAGGTTTGACCGCACTCTATTAGACAGTGGATCGTCGATCAACCTACTTCCGGCAGCCCTTCTCAACCGCTTCGAGTTGGGCACTCTTAGACAGAGCAGGACATTCCTTCAGTTTGCTGATCGATCTGTCAAGAGGCAGAAGGGGTTGTTGCGAGATGTTGTCGTCACGATTCAGGGCCTGCAATTCCCCGTGGACTTCGTAGTGTTGGACATGGAGATCCCTGATTCAGTGACCAATACCCCCATCATTCTCGGTTGTCCGTTCTTGGCCACAACCAAGGCGGTGACTGACCATGATAGCGGGAAGGTATACTTCCGCATCGAGGGCGAAAATGTATAAATAGAGACGGTCGAGGACAGCAGAGCCAGAGACAGATCATGCTCAGAGACCACTTCAGATACAGAGCAGATGACAAATGCCGGGCAAGACATCCACCAGGACTGTGACTTTGTAATCACAGATGACGAGGCAGTTTGGGCAGACCCAGCAGCACATGCCATCCTCTCACTTTCAGATTCCGCTGATGCAAAGACGACAGCAGAGGAGAGCTTGGAGAGCACATTCCTGGTCCAGGATACTTTAGAGGCAGCAGAGCCGGTTCTCGACCGTGAGACAGATTCTTGTGATGATGGTGGTGCTGATGCCACCTTGGATGACACAGATCCCTCGGAGTCAGAATCTGATTGGGCAGATTGTGATGATTATATGCCAGACCTGACTTCCACTAAGCCTGCAGATAGGGGGGAGGTAGATGCCGAGCAGAGCACAGACAGTCCAGCAGGGCAGCCTTCTCCAGTTTTTGAGAGTGACAGAGAGTTTCAGTTCTCCCATGCAGACTTTTCAGAGGCCAGATCCACCAGCACCCAGTTGTCCAGAGCTGAAGCCACTTCCTACATCGCTGAAGTATAGGTTCCTTATGGGTGAGCATGAGATGTACCTAGTCATTATCTCCGCCGATTTGACTGGAGAACAAGAATCCCGTCTGATGGGGATTCTTGAAAAAACCACAAGGCAATTGGATGGAGCGTAGCAGATCTCCAGGGGATAAGTCCGTCCCTATGCTCCCACCATATCTATCTCAAGGATGAGGCGAAGCCGTCGTGTGAGTTCCAGCGGCGGCTGAACCCGAATCTGAGAGAGGTTGTCATGAAGGAGATTTCGAAATGGTGGAGCGCCAATTTTATCTACCCCATCTCCGACTCCAGGTGGGTCAGCCCTTTGCATGTGGTGCCCAAGAAGACGGGCATCACTACAGTGGTTAGTGAGTCTGGAGAGGAGATTGCTACACGGGTACCGACTTCTTGGCGGGTCTGTGTTGACTACATGAGACTCAACCAGGCCACCAAGAAGGATCATTTCCCCCTGCCCTTTATAGATCAAATCATTGAGAGACTGGCAGGGAAGAGTCACTACTGTTTTCTGGATGGGTACTCGGGCTACAACCAGGTGGCCATCGCTCCCGAGGACCAGGACAAGACCACCTTTACCTGTCCCTTCGGCACATACGCCTTCCGACGCATGCCATTTGGGCTATGCAATGCCCCTGCGACCTTTCAGAGGTGCATGTTGTCGATCTTTTCGGACATGGTAGGGGAATGCTTGGAGGTCTTCATGGATGATTTCTCAGTTTACGGTGACGGATTCGACTCCTGTCTTGACTGCCTAGACCGAGTACTTCAGCGATGTATAGAGGTTCACTTGGTGCTATCTTGGGAGAAGAGTCACTTCATGGTGACTCAAGGGACGGTGCTTGGCCGCATCATCTCCAACAGGGGCATGGAGGTTGATCCGACCAAGGTAGATGTCATTAGAAAACTCGCACCGCCGTCCAATTTGCGGCAGTACGGTCATTCCTGGGGCACGTCGGTTTCTACCGACGATTCATTCATGATTTCAGTAGGATTGCCTGACCGTTGACTGACCTACTGACGAAAGACACCGAGTTCCTTGTCGATGACAAGTGTCTTTCGTCCTTCGAGACTCTCAAGAGATGTGTTGTTGAGGCTCCTGTTCTTCAGCCTCCTGATTGGTCTCTCCATTCGAGATCATGACAGATGCCTCTGATTTTACCGTGGGGGCCGTGCTGGGACAGAGGAGGGATGGAGTCCCATTTGCTATCCACTACGCTAACCGCACATTGGATTCCGCGCAGCGGAACTACACAGTCACAGAGAAGGAGATGCTAGCCGTAGTGTTCGCCCTAGATAAGTTCAGATCGTACATTATTGGATCTAGAGTGACCTTGTTTACTGATCATACCGCCATCAGGTACCTCATGGCAAAGAAGGGTGCCAAGGCCAGACTGACTAGATGGATCCTTCTACTCCAGGAGTTCGACATTGAGATCAAGGATAAGCCTGGAGTCAAGAATGTGGTGGCGGATCATCTCTCCCGACTAGAGCACCTTGAGGATTCTGAGCAGATTGATCCCATTTGTGAGACCTTCCCAGATGAGGTCATCCTTGCTATCGTCTCACTCCCGTGGTATGCCGATATTGTGAACTTTCTTGTTGCTAAGAAAGTTCCACAAGATTGGCCCAGGCAGAGGCTTGAGACCTTCCTTGCGAAGGCCAAGTCCTACCACTGGGAGGATCCCATCCTTTACCACGAAGGAGGGGATAGCGTCTGGTGTAGGTGCATTCCTCAGGAGGAGCACCATAGCGTCCTCACTTACTGCCACAAGCTTGAGGCATGAGGACATCACTCTGGGAGGAGAACGACGTAGAAAGTGCTCCAATCCGGCCTGTGGTGGCCTACCCTCTTCAAGGACTCTGATGAGTTCGTGAAGAGGTGTACTAACTGTCAGAGGATGGGCACTTGTGGACAGCGTGATATGATGCCGATGCAGCCCATTCACTTCTGTGAGGTTTTTGACGCATGGGGCATCGATTTCATGGGTCCATTCCCTAAGAGTCAGGGATTTGAGTACATTCTGTTAGCCGTGGATTATGTGAGTCGTTGGGTTGAGGCCATCCCCGCCCGAACCGCTGATGCCAAGACAATATGCAGATTTTTGAGGAAGCACATCATTACACGGCTCGGGGTCCCTCGAGTGTTGATTTCAGATGGGGGGTCTCACTTCATCAACGACCAGGTGAAGGACCTTGCTAGCGAGTTCGGCATAGACCATAGAGTTGCCACTCCATACCATCCACAGACGAATGGTCTATCCGAGGTGTCGAACAGGGAGATCAAGACTATTTTGCAGAAAGTCGTCCGCCCTGACCGAAAGGATTGGTCACAGCTTTTGGACTCGGTCTTGTGGGCATATAGGACGTCTTTCAAGACACAGTTGGGCACATCTCCCTTTCGCCTCGTATATGACAAGCCGTGCCATTTACCTGTTGAGCTGAGACACAGGTCACTTTGGGCAGTCACTGAGATACTTGTTGATCCAGATAGTGTAGGAGACCAGAGGAGGGCAGAGTTAGCAGCCTTGGAGGAGCTTAGAGATACCGCCTTCTCAAACAACCTACAGTACAAGGAGAGAGTGAAGGAGTGGCATGATTCTCACATCAGCCACAAGCATTTTGAGCCTGGACAGAGAGTATGGCTGTTTGATGCTAGGCTTCGTCTATTTCCAGGGAAGCTACAGAGCAAATGGAAGGGCCCATATCTTGTGCGAAAGGTACATGGCAACGGTAGCCTTGACATATCCGAGTTGTCTTCTGAGAGTACCTTTCGTGTGAACGGCGAGCGGCTCAAGCCATTTCTAGATCATGAGCCGCGGGTCGTTGTTGTTGCCCCTATTCACTTTGCGTGAGATGTGGTCTTTTGACTCACATCTATTGCATCTCACGCCTGATTATCACTGTTCTTCCGACTTGTATAGATCCAGATGTCCATATCATTACATTCTTTATTCCCACATCCCTTTCTTCATCTTTTGATTATGCTATACTTAGGGTGTATTTTACCCTAAGTATAGGGGGGATGTAGGACCTTTGGGTACTTCTTTTGATTCTTTCTATCCCTGTTTTGCTGCCTATGCTTAGGGATATTTTACCCTAAGTATGAAGGGGGGGGGGGTAGACCCTATACATTCTCCACTCGGTTTTCCCTTTGTGTACAGCCTTCTATACTTAGGATTATTTGATCCTAAGTATAGGGGGAAAGCCGAGATCTTCTTGATTTTCTATTCATTCATTCGTCTTTGTATATAGCCTTCCTTTTCACTTCCCTATACATAGCACGAGTTATGTCTTCTTCATCGCTCTTGACTCTGAGGACATCGTTCGAGCTAAGTATAGGGGGGTGTGTATATATTTCATATATACTTTAGCCATATCTCGTACTTTGTGTGAGTTTGTTAATAAATAAAATTGGCTAAAAACCCTAAAATTCACAAAAATTAAAAATTTTTTCCTGTAAATAATCACTCTTTTATTGCACATACATAGCTATTGTACGAATTATTTTTGTAAAAATGTTTTCAAAAAATTTTTGTGTAAAGTTTGTGTAAATATTTTCATATCAAAATTATATATATAGTACAAAATTTTTCCAAAATGTTTTGAAAATCAAAAGATTGCAAAAATCTTGTGTAAATGTGTGTAAATACTTTTGCAAAACTTGCATTCACGCATATATCCATGATTACAAAACATTTTTCAAAAATTTTTGCATGTTTGTAAATATTGTGTAAATAGCATCTTTGTATATATGTATATAGGTTTTTCCCGGATCATAGTCGACATTTAAACTAGCCTGGAGTTAAATTGTGAAATGGAGCTTGATTAAGATCTCAATCCACCTAATTTCCAAGAGGAACCTTATATGGCTTAGGGTTAAGGCTTTTCAGGTCCATGGTGACTTAATTCTTTGAGTCCACTAGGCTACGATCACATGTCATCTCAATGAGCCTAAGTAGAGCACTTAACAACACACACATGACTCATATGGACAATGGCTTTACTTGGACACCTCACTTAGCACCGAGCTCTCTATGGAGGAGGTGGTGAGGAGGCAGTCTTCCTTGATTTGGGGTAGCATATGAGGGTAGTACTTCTAGGAGGAACCTCTCTTCTTCTTTTAGTGAAGGAAGTGCGTCTCAACTTGGTCTGGTTGCCATGAGGTCTAACGACGGGAGTTGTGGGTTGCAATAATGCTTCAAAAGAGGGATAGTCTACTGGATCAAGAGGAAAAACTCCTTGTATATATGCTGCACATGTATATGTTGTACAGATGCACTTGAAAAAAAATGCAAAAAGAAAATAACTCCAAAAAAGTGGTGGGTCTGATAGAAAATGATAATCCCACCGGAGTATGTATATAGTGCAATAAGCAAAGCTTGAGATTCATGTCCCACCTTATATAGCTTGCAGCAGGGAGACTTGGCTACACTGGTTGAGCTCCCAAGGATACATGGCTACACTGGCCATGGTCCATTCTCTTCTTCCCCCTCTTCTTGAGCTGGTTGAACTTGAACTTAGAAGGGAATACCCCGCTCCTCGAGGAAAGAGTGGCCAGATTGGGGTCATAGAGTTACCTTGTTGGGGAGGGTTGTCAAGTTACCATTTCTGAGGTGGAGAGCTTATACTTCACATTCACAGTACAAGGAAAGATTCATGGTCTTCAGGGTTTGTGTTTGATGACTTGTTCTGATCTGGATTGTTGAGGAGTCTTGATTATAGATTGGTGGAACTTAGATGCTGTTGAGTTTTAAACTTAAGTCCAAATAAGGTTCCCACACATTAATAATCCAAAGATCTGATCGAGCTCCATAATTCTATTTAATGAAGGCAAGTTTAATATTCAACCTTGATCCATGTACATTCTCCTCTTTCTCCTTTTCTTTCTCTTTTTCACTTCTTTTTCAAATAAGTGTTTGCTAAGGGACTAGCAAAGTTAAGTATAGGGGGGTGATGAATACTCATTCATCACATTTATTCTTATATTTTAGCTACAAAAACCTTTGCAAATACATGTAGATATTTGTAAATACAAATAATTAACAAAAGGCATGCATTGTGTAAAAACTAATAATTAGCATGTTTTTGTGCAAAAATAAAAGAATAAAGAAACAAAAGAAAAAGAGGAAATATTTAGAATAAGTATTGAGCAACCTAATACCAAGGGAGGGCTCAGCATGGGCCTGACCGCATAAAAGCCAAAGTAGAGAGAGATAAGGGAGATCATGTGTAAATATATCTGTAAATATAATAAAAATATTTTCCTCTAAAAATGGAATAAAATGGGCTTGTACATATTTGTAAATATTTGTAAATACAAAATCAAAATAAAAATAGAAAAATTAAAAAGAAAATAAAAATAACTTTCATTGTACATATTCACCATGTACAAAAGACCACACTTTTATTTATTTCACCTTGTAAAAAAATAAATTAAAATTCCTAAAAGTGTGTATATACTCCTCATTCCATGATGTAAATAAATAAAATAAAAACCATAAAAACAAAAATTAAATAAAAAGAACAAAATTAAAAACCAAAAAGAACATTGTACATATACCATGTATATAAATGTATATATCTATTTATTTTCCCCTTGTAAATAAATAATAAGAATAAAACAAAAATACCTTTTTATTCCTAATTTTATGCTATAAATAAATAAAATATAAAATGGGAATAAAAATGCACAAAAATAATTAATTAAAAATCAAAAATTAAAAATCTATATTGTATATATACCTATATATAGCACTATAGTATAAATACCTTATTTTTATTTCAAAAAAATAATTAAAAATCACAAAAAATAGAAAAAAATAAAATAATCATTTTTCATGTTTTGAGTTTTTGATAATTCGGCCATTTATTATTTTATTTCGAATTTTTAAATCATTGTAACATGGCCAGCTCTGATTTGTCCACGGGGGACGTTGACCCCCGGTCAACTCCCCCCTTGGACCACTTCCCACGGGTCAATGACGCCTGACCCGACTTCGCTGAATTATGGTGTCATGACCCGATCATCAAATCCGATATTTCCGGGCTCCATTTCTCCCCCTTGCATCCGAGATGCACGCCCGATCGTTAGCCTAGGGATCCGTGCTCCGAGCTTCACGCCCGACTCCCATCTAGCCGGACCCCTTGCCGTATAAAGCATCCACTCCGGCCGCAATTTGATGCATCTTTGGATCATTTCACTCCACCCTAGGACCTCCATAGCCACCGCGAGAGTGACATCTTGCGTTCGGCCGTGTCGCAGCGAGGAGGGAGCGACCGGACCACTGATCCGGCGTCTTTGCACCGCCGTGCGCCGCCCAGAGGTGGTGCTCGAGCCTCGGGCACCGACGGCCCTCGAGGCTATGACCTGGAGCTTCCCCAGCTCTTCCCCAGTCGATCTTAGCCATCAGGTACACCCAGTTCTTCTTATCCTTAGGTAATTTCGCTTTTCGCCCAAATCGACCCGTCGCCGACCGTCTCTGATTCCGACCATCCTCGCCTACATCTCGATCATCAGAGTCACCCACCACCTTCGCCTTTCCCCCGCGCATCTTCTGCACCCATTCATTCACCCCACTTCGCACAGGAACTGGGTATCGAGCTTCATCGTCGTCACTCTTGTCGGAGCTCGTTCGCCCCGCCGCACCGTTCACCTTCACCACCCCTAACCGGGTCGAGGCACTTTGCCCTCGACCCAGGAGTATGTGGCACACCTTTTCAGGTCCAGAGGAGGCCATCTGAGGGCTCGACATTCAGGAGCAGCTGCTCCAGCTCCACCGTGGTCGCTGGACCACCTCCGACGCCTCCAGCCTCATTCGAGGCTATCATCAGACGCGGGAGGCCCAGACGCATCATCTCCGATCTTCAGCAGCCTCCGAGGAGCTCTCCCGCACGCGCACGAGCCCAACAAAACTCGTCGGTGTCGAGTTCATCGAGCATCCTCCGCAGCCGTCCGATCGTCCTCTAGCTCCAGATTAGATCATAGCCGTTCACGCCAGGAGCAGCCACCACTGTCCGATCAGTGGAGGATAGACGAGGACCGTCCGATCGTAGAGGGTTAGCCGTGCCTCTTCTCAACCGTCAGATCACCACGTGGCATCCATCTGGCCCTCGACTTAATAAAGGGTAAATTACCCTTAGGCCGCCCTCTTTTTAGTTGTAAATATTTAGCCCTGTAAATATTTTAGAAGTTTTATTTCTGTTTGGTAAATTGCATGGAGGACCTCGTACTGTAGTTTATTTGCCTTTATACCCCTGTACGTAGTGGTGCACGTGCTTCGACACGTGATTCTGTGGGATGTTTACATATATAGTTCTGATGTTCTAGGGTGTTAATGAATGAAGTTATGTTTTTAATATTTGCAGAAATACCCCTGTGAGCATTTTAATTGTGCATGTGCCATATTTTGTGGGTAATTTACACTCTCGCCCCTGGACTTTTAGTATGTGTTACTATTTAGTCCAGGGACTTAAGTTTTCTTGCAAAATGGTCCTTGAGTGCCCAGGTCACGTGCCTTACGCGTGAGTTCTTGAAGCATTTGCACCAGACCCCCTGGAACTTGTTTTAATTGCGTACAGGTCCCTATGTACTATGCCTTTGTTTTTATTTTTAATAAAATAGCAAACCTACTACAGATTTGATGAAAATTGGATATATGGCTCCTGTCATGGTGTAAAATTTTCTCTAAATTTTGGAGATATTTTTGACTTCATTTATTATTTTTAAAAATTCAAAAACACACATTTTCTTTAGTGTCTAGTTTTAAAAATCATAAAAAATATTAACTCAACTTTAAAAATTACAAAAAAAATTATATAGTGTTTGTTTTACTATGTTTGATTTTTTGACCAAGTTTGGTCATTTTTAGATTTATAAAACTTATAAATATTACAAAACCCCTAATAACCTATAAAAATTCTAATAATTAAAAGGAAAATCAAAAATTAATAAAACCAGTGCCTAAATTTTCCTTGTTTTCCCTATTTTACAGGAAAATTAAATTCAGACCTTGATAGGGCCATTTTGGAATTTTAATTTGGCCCTCCAAGTTTGACTGGACAATGCCTTTGTTTTTCAGCTTTGTTTGATTTTTATAAAATTCCCTAAAAATCAGAAAAACACCAAAAATTAAACAAAAAAACACAGAAAAATATAAAAGAACATAATAACATTTTTCTTTGAATTTTTTGATTGATTTTTGAGTAGTTAAATAATTGTGTGAAGTTGATTGTTTGGTTGTTTTCTTATTTTCTCAATTAATTTAAAAATCCAAAAAAATATAAAAAGATAAAAAATCCACCAAAAAAATCACGTTCTTTTATTTTATTTCATTTCTGATTACTTCGTAGGCCGCGAGGCGATCACGTGCTCCCTGAGTCCGACCCTAGTCGCTATACCAGGAAAATCCAATAGCCAGGGCCACTATTTTTGAGTTTCTTGATTTTTATTCTGTTTTGGTGGTCTGCTTTCCTTTTTCTTGATTGAGCTGAGATTTCTATCGATCCGGGTCGCAACGACCCGAGTGTGATATTTTTACCTGATCCGGATCAGTAGAATTTCGGCCCATCAGTGATCCCTAATTTCTTAGGCACAACATGCGGGGGGCTCACCCATTTGCTGTCGGAGATGGGATAAATGAATACCGCATCACACCATTTCTGAATTTCATTCATAATAACCTCCTGCAGATTAGGATTTAATCTTCTCTGAAGTTCTCGAGAGGGCCTGCAATCTTCTTCCAGAAAAATGCGATGCAAACACAGTGATGGATTGATCCCATGGAGATCCGAAGTTCGCCATCCTATTGCCTTGCGTTTGCGTTCAAGAACTTCCATCAAACGAGATTCTTGATCTCCGGTCAGGTGCGCATTAATAATGACCAGGTACATGTTTGGTTCTGCTGCAAGGAAGGCATATTTCATGTTGGAGGGCAAGGGTTTCAACTTTGGCGGGGTCTGAGCTACTTCAGAAGTGACCTCAACTGTTAATGCTGGTGGGGATTCTTTCATCTGTTCAGTGTCCGCCATGTTATGTTCTGCCTCCTCGCTCAGATTTTGACAGAATGCTTCAATGATTTCCTCTTCATCACAAGAATCAGCAACAATTTGCTCTTGATTTTGAAGGCACATCACCTCCACGGTAGTCTCATTTAGCACAACAGCGTGTTCCTCGTCCTGATCGATAAGGGAAAATTCGACTGCGGTCTCCACTCCCTCCTCGGGGTAGAGGAGTTCATGGATGTCATTGTCATCCAAAAATAAGTTGGTGTCTTGAATTTCTGCTAGAAAGTCGCAGTCGTCAGAATACTCAATCACCCTTGCACATGATGCAGATGTTCATTCGGCTGGTGTTCCCTCAAGCAGGGTCTCCACGCTGATTGTTTCATTGCCAGCGCCAAAAGTGATTTCTCCCATCCCATAGTTCACTACTGCGTTTGACGTCCGCAGGAATGGTCTTCCAAGTATGATTGGGGTAAGGAGCAATGGAGCGGGGACGTCCATATCTAGTACCACAAAATCGGTCGGGAACTACTTTCCCTGAACCGTGACTATCACGTCCTCCAACATGCCCCTAGGCCGCTTAACTGAATTGTCTGCGAACTGCAGAATCATCTTTGTAGGCTTGAGCGGTCCTAGCCTGAATTCTGTAAGTAGCGAAACTGGCATCAAGTTGACAGACGACCCGCTGTCGAGAAGTGTTCGTTCAAACTCCTGATTGAACATCTGACATCGCACAAGAGGTTCTCCCATATCTGGCATTTTATCCGGGAGGTTGCTGATGGCATTAATTGTGGCCATTGTGAGGATATGCTTTTAGGACTTGCCACCCTTGTTTCTGGAGTTATGAGGGTGAGGCATGCGCTTGGTTGTACATGCCTCTTTCAATCCTTTCTTAACAGGTGGCATGTACTCAAGAGCTTTCATCAATGGCATGTTTAACACCAAATTCTAGATTATTTCTGTGATAGCAGGATCAGACAAAGCATTTTTCAAATTTTCCATTTTTTTGTGCTTTTTCATTGCTTCTGGAAAAGGAATATTTACAAACTCTTCACCAATGTCATTCAAAATATTGTCCATATTGTTGTGTAAAGGTAGATGGCAAAAAGGAATAGAATCATCTACAAGATGTGGACAAAAAACGGTGGGCTCGGCTTCAGGTGCTGGCGTTGGACTTGCTGCAGGTGCCATGCTCCTCTCGTCAGGAACTGGCTCTGAGGCAGGTGCAGACGTCTCCAATGCTGGCCTATCTCCACCGAGGTTGCTTCTATCTTTTTGTGTTTTGCTGTTTTCTTATTTTTTTGTGATTTTCTGAATGATGGTGCTGCTCCCAAAATGCTTCGTGGCCTTGGCGTCGACTGGACTGACGATTCCCCGTCAGATGCAAGACGCTTTTCCTTCACCGTCACTGATGGCTGGAGTGTCCTACCGCTCCTGAGAGTAACAACATTAGATAAAAAACAATTTAATTCACCTGTATCGGGTTGGACACTGCCCGCTACCTGCTCCTTGCGGCGGAAGTTATTCGGATTGGCTTCGACCTGGGCTGGTATGACGGTCTTGGCAGCCAACAGGTCGTTGATCTTCTGGGTCATCTCAGCCATGTTCTTCATTAATTGTTCAAGGCAAGCCAGGACCGGATTAACCGGCACAATCTCATAAGAATCCCCCTGCTGGGGCCTAGAGTGCTGGTATGACGGTTGAGACTGCGACTGGTAACCCTGAGAGAATTGGTGAGGAGGAGGGTTGGAGGAATACTGTGAGTTCTGTTGGTTGTATGGGGCAGCCAGTTGCTGATGGTATACTTGTCCACGATATCCAGACTGCTGAGGACCGTGCTGGTAGTTCTGCCTCCATGTGTTACCGTGAGATGGAGGCTGGTATTGGTATGAGGGCTGGAAGGGTCTCCCACCCTACTGCTGCTGGTGATAGGGCATGTTGCCCATATTCTGACCCTGAGGATGTCCCGGAGGACGGGTCAGTTGCGCTTCGTTGTTCCATACACCATTGATCTCCTGTAGAAGTGGTGGGCGTGGCGAGAGATGCTCAGATTAAACAGACTGGGCCTCTGGTTAATATACAACCATCTGTGTCTGGTTCTGCGGTTGCTGCTACGGAACCTGCACATAATACACGTGCTGAACATGCTGGGGTTGCGGTGGAGTTGGCTGAGGGTTTTGATGCAATACGGGTTCCTTTTTCTCAGCGGTCGGCTCAGCAAGGGGTAGACCCAGCATTGCACTTGTTGGCGTTCGAGGCACGAACAAGCTGCTCCAGCTGCTGGGAAATATAGTCGAGCTTTTCCAAGCCCTGAGTCCTTTTCTCAATGATTGATAATTTCTCGAGGTCCTGCGACCTCTTCTCAATGATGTCTACCTTAGACAAGTGGCTCCCAATGATACTCAAGTTGGAGCTTTCATCCTTGTCTTCAGTGTGAAAAGCCATGTTTACAGGCTTGCTGATGGCGGGTGGCAT
This sequence comes from Ottelia alismoides, assembly GCA_037367405.1. Lineage (NCBI taxonomy): Eukaryota > Viridiplantae > Streptophyta > Magnoliopsida > Alismatales > Hydrocharitaceae > Ottelia > Ottelia alismoides. Next base: position 563,957 of record JAZKJV010008411.1, read on the forward strand.
CTTCATGTATGCTCGAGACGAGGATTGAGCGGCTTTTCCTTTAGCCATTTCCTCGAAGACATTCCATACCACGTCCTCGTCCTTGTTGAAATGCAAGCCACCACAAGCGGCGTCGATAAGCTTTTGGCTCTCAAGTGTGAGCCCACCAAAGAAGTGTTGCACAAGGCTGGTCTTTGAAATTTCATGGTGGGGACACTTCTTCTGAAGATCCTTGAATCGCTCCCACTCTTCATGGACAGTCTCGTGGGGTTGCAGGCAAAAACTGGAAATACGGGCACTTATCTGATTTAATCGCCCGAGAGGATAGAACTTATGGAGAAATGCGGACTTCAGCTCCTCCCAGGTCGTGACTACCTTCCCTAGGTGGTCGACCTAATATAAGGCCTTATCTTGTAGAATGAAGGGAAAGGCGGTCATCTTGACTCTACCCCCAGAGGAATACCGGGGTAGTGAGCAGTAGCACAGATGCGGCCAAACTTCTTGAGAAAGATATATGGTTCTTCAGTGGTATTCCTGTGGAATGTGGGGAGCAGAGATAGAAACTGCGGCTTCAGCTCGAAGTGGGCATGAATATGTGGAATCTGAATCCACACAGTGATGCGACCCGCTCCTGGATTGTATGTCTCCTTCAACGTAGGCTTTGACTGTGGTGGGTCTGCTCTTACTGCATCAAATTCTGGTCCTCCCACTGAGAACTCATCTCTAACTTCTTCAAAATTGAGCTCTTGATTTGGATCATACTCCCAGCGACCATCTCTTGCATCGGCCCTCCTCCTCAGATCATTCAACATATCTTGGAAGGCGGTCTGGGCTAGGGCTTGATTAGTCAATTGCTGCTGGATGGCTTTAATGGAAGCCAGCAGCTGACTGTTAACTTCGTTCTGCGTGGTGTACTACCCTTCCCCCAGATTGGCTTCAGCTTAAGGTTTGGGCTGTGGTCCCTTTCCTCTTCCACCGGCCATCTCAGATTCTGCTTGGTTTGCTGGCTCGGAATCGGGTGAAGGATCTGCATGATGGAGTAAACCCTGATCAATATCTTCCTGAGCACCTACTGATGAGATGAATCTGGAATTAAGGTCAATTCAAAATATTGTGAACGGAGCATAGGATATTGACTGAAATCGATCTCCGTCTACAAAGGGTTGATTCGGGGACAAGAGTAATCCCGGCTTATCTGAAGGGGAAGATATAATTCGGGTTGCGAGTCCATCCCAAATAGCGGATTTATTGGTGAAAGGCAAGTGTTGAAAGAAGAGAGAATAGAGGAGTCCTAGGAGAAATTCGCAAGATCCGAACTAACTTCTTGGAGATCACCCCTCTTTATGGAAGACATTGATGACACGGAATCGATGTGGGCGTTGGCGAGATCCCGACTAAACCATCCGTGTGATGACATCTTGAGAAGGGCAAAAGGGAAAGATGATGGATGAGAACACGAAGGTAAACAAGAAATAAAAGGAATGTAAAACAGTAAAAGGCTCACAATGAGCAAGGGTCAAATGGAAGGAGAGCAAAAATGAAGCAAAGGCGCGATGTTTTTGATCTTGACCTTAACTCGACTAATCAATCAAACCCAAAGCAATGGATTCACCAACTCGACCCATGAAGCCGTGAAGGTTCGGCAATTATCTTTGTGAGTTTTAGATTTGATTTTCAGGCAATTATCTTTCCACGAGTCTTTAGAGAGCTACACCTATAGGAGCGAGAGTACTGCCGGACAAGTATCCCGTACTTGTCCTCATCATGTGTAACCTGTAGTATGCACTTTTTAAGGTCCTTGTAACCCTTCCTGGATCCCTACTCAGCCAAAGAAATAGAGGGAGGAAGCTGATAGGCGAAACCAATACTTCGGATCTTGCTCGCAACGGAATCACCCGTGAGCGTGCGAGAACCTACTTGGACGTAAGACGATGAGACAGACACACCCGTGAAGGCGTGGCCTATGCTCGATACTTCGGACAAGGTCAATGCTCTACATAATAGAGAGTCATCAATGTCGACCAAGCCCTACTCGTCTACGTACGATAGAAGCGCCAATACTTCAGAAATCCAGGCGATACACAAGGCAACCACAGATTGGGTTTTGGGCTCTAATCCTTACGACAACGCTCACCTCACTAGGATGGAATCCTTCCTATGCAACCTGAAAACAAATGAGGGCTTTGCTCACCCCAAGACAATGAGTCCAATTAATCAATTTTATTTAGGTCAAGTTTTCCATAGCAGTCCCTTTTTTAATTTTTTGGTGTTCTCACTTGTTTTGAGTCAATTCAATACAAGCGCCTAACGATTTTGTATTTTTTTCTTTGATTCCTATTGATCCAAAAACAGAGGGAGAAGAGTCGGAAAAGCAAAATTCAAGGTGGCACCAAGATGGAAATCTCACCTTTGTGCCTAGATGATGAATGCAAAGATAGAAGACTTACAGTGCCTCCCAGCTTTCTCAATGCGGGATGCAAAATAAGAACTTATAAGCCTAATCTATATGTCGATATGCACACTAAAATCATCCTAAGCAGGCAATTGCTAGCGTGAAGAACCACAAGTCGGTCACCGGTATTCAATACAAGAGTCCGGCCTAGGCTCACCCCTCCTCCTCTCGACAAATCGAGTTCAGGAGCAGCGCTTGGCACGGTGGGCTCGTGGCACGAAGGCTTGAAGACGATGAAGCGACTGTTTAAGATTAAACTAAGTCCAAAATGCACTATAGGTACATGCAATGGTTGTTAGGTGTTTGGACCTAATTTACTCGATCAAGAAAGCCTAAAGACAAAGGGATCATTCCACAAAAGAAAGGAAAAATAAAACAAAACCGGAAAATGACATGCGATGAAAACGCGTCAAAACTGCGGTGAGTCCCCAAGTGAACAAACACTTGGAAATTGGGCACGAGTGTCCAAAGTCCAGGTTACCTGTATTAGTACAAATTTATCAAATGTCTCTCTCCCATAAAAATAAGAAAAAACTAACTATCTCTCTCTCTCTCAAGTTCTCCTGCTCTCTCCTGCCGGCTAGGGTAGAATAGCCAGCTCCTCCTCCCAAGGATGCTCAGGATCCCCTAGACGATCCTCCTCAGTCAGTGGCCCTCGCAAGAAAACAATAAAGAGATGTCAGACAGTTCAAAAACAATTATACAATAAAATAAGAGAATAAAAAATCGCTAAGCAAGTAAACAGACACAAGTCTACTATACAAGCCGATGTTCCCCGGCAACGGCGCCATTTGAAAAACGATAAGACGAGAGCTGCTAAATAATGGTTTGACAAATCAGACTCACTGTCGTTGAGGCGACTACTCAAGCCTTCACGTTGATCAACAATTAACCCACACAATCAATCAAACAATCAAGAGCTATGATCAAAATTTATTATACCCTACTACAAATGTACAGTGGCAATCAAGTAGGGGTCGAACACAGGAAGCACGGAGTAAAGTAAGCAGACGAGAAGTCAAGTCTTGTGCCTATTGAACTACTTAGCCAATATGAAAAATTTTTTGTGGGTTTTTTATTTTGTATTATTTTATTTTATTTTTAATTTTATATTTTTATATTTTGATTTTTAATTTTCTGATTTTGTATTTTCTTTTTATATTTTATATATTTTATATTTTCTTTTTCTTTTAAAGAGAATATATATACAATATAAGAAAAGAGAGGATAAGGTATTTATAAAAAGAAGGAGAAATACTCAGAAATTAGGAAATAAAATGTTTTTAGGTTTTTTAAATTTTTCTAATATTTTTGAGATTTTTCTAGATTTTTCCTAAATTTTGGTATTTTTTAAATTCAAAAATACTAACAACAGGGAAGAAAATTAAAGGCTGAAAGTAAAATGGGAATGAAAAATAGTAAACAGTAAAAAAATTTCCCAAATTAATTTTAGATGAAAGATAATAAAACAAAGAAAATTCAGGAACAAAGTTTATATTTTTACGATTTTTGTGGAATTTTTAAGATTTTTATAAACGTTTTTGGGATTTTCTAATTTTTAGGAGTTTCTTTTATATTTTTTAATGATTTTTGGTCTGAAAGTAAAATACTCTAAAATATGCAAAATATATTTTTTTGGGATTTTTTGGGGTGTTTTTATAATTTTTATGGATTTTATAATGCAAACAGTGCACAAAATGCTTGTTTTTTAATTTTTACAAATAATAAAATGCAATAAATATGCATAATAAAAATATGCGTGATAGTATGATGCAACAGGAGTTCAAGATAATTTTCGTGGATTTTTTAGGTATTTAGAGATGCATGGAATAAATGAAAACAACAAAGAGAAACTGCATGCATGCAAGGGGCATAAGTGTAAATAGCCAGAAAGTCAGGGGCATGTCTGCAAATTATCAAAAACTATATAACGCAATATAAAATTCTCTGAACCAATTAGAAATATCCAAACTTCCAAGCCCTTCCCCGTAAAAACGCCAAGCCCATGTTACGAGGCACGCGCGCTTGTCAGGGGTACAACTGCAATTACCAAAAACTTAGGGGCCTCTTTGCAATATCCCCACAAAATTTATAACTGAATAAAAACTTTACGGTACCAAATGTAAATAGTCGAAACTCCAAGACTATGTTTGCAAAATTCCCAAAGTCACGTGCGCAAGGCACGTGACTGAGAGGGACTAAAAAGTAATAACACAAAAAACGCGGGGTTCAGAGTGCAAATAGTACAGAACTTTTAAACTAATTAAGCGAGTTAAAGTACTGAAAATAAATACAAATAGTCAGAGGGGTATACTTTCAAAAGTCCCTCGGAATGATCGGACGGCTGGCGTGCCTTCACTTAACGTGCCCTCGATCCAACAGCTGAGAGGCGCGCGCTAAGTGACGGTCGAGATGTGATATGGCTCGCCTGATCCTGCGGTGGAGATGAGATCTCAGATCTGATAGGCGGTGGTGGCGTCCCTTAATCCGACGGCAGCTGTGGCGTGCCCCCTTCTGTTCTTGATCCAACGGTAGGGCGATGATGACGAAGAACAACGTCTCCGTCGAGCTTTGAAGCGCGACTCCGGCCAGTGTACTTCTCCTCTCGGCCCAAGAAGAAGGACAAAAGATTCTTGGGATCTTTTCACGTTGAATGGCTGGCTCAACGAGGCCGGAGATGGCAGGTAGTGGTCAAGCGAGTCCACGTCGCCTGAAGGTGGTCTCTAAGCCGGTTGGGGCTCGATTGAGCCTCAATTCTTCGTTGAGCCTGCAGGGTTAGCTTCCAAGTACACATGCGACTATCCAGGTGGTATTAGATGCGTGAAATGAGCGGATGAGAGGCGTTATGGAGAAGCTCCGGCGACGGGCGGAGGAGGAGCTTCGAGACCCTCAATTCACATGGAATCGAGGTGAATGAAGGTGCTTCAGGGCGAGCGAAGATGGAGAGAAAGAAGATGGAGGCGGCAGGGAGTCGATTCGATGCTTGGAATGATCGGGAACTGAGGGCGGAGCTCAGCTCCGCCGTCAGTTCGGTTGATGAAATCACGACAGTGGACTAAATAAAACGGGAAACTGCTACTACCCTAACCTATACTAGACTTAAACTATCAAATGAAACAAAAAGAAGAGGGAGAGGCTCACTGGATACGGAAGTGGTTGAGCTTCGGGCGAAGCTCCGGTGAGGGCTCGATACACCTCGATTCGACTCCACACGATGCAAGGACTGATGCTATGGGTTCCTGTTGTCACCGGGAGCTCACAACACTCAAGAATAAGCGGCGAAAATAGAGGAAGAGGGATCGAAAAATGAAAGGATGTCGGGTATGGCTTTTGAAGAGTTGACGGTCGAGGCATGAAGATCGAAGAATATCACACGAATCGTGAGTCCACAGACCAAGCTAAACAATGTGCGAGTATCATGGGTAATCGAGCAACAAATATGCAGAAGGAGTTGACATGATTTTGTGAAAGAAAACACCTCGAAAAATTCGAGAAAAAGAGACAAAACTCGGTTCAGTCAGCACTGCAGGCAGGGGTCCGATAGTTGACCCGAGGTCAACTCTCCAACCCACCTGGTTGGTCCACGTGGACCAACCAGGAAAAAGCCTGGAAAAAAAGTCTTATAAAATCTTTTTAAAATAGTAAACGGTTTTATTATTTTTAGATTATTAAATAAAAAATATTTATACTTTGATGAATTATTTTATCATGAATTTTATTTATTTTTTAGAGGTATAGAATTACAAGTTACCATTTATACCCTTTATAGGTATCTTTATCTATATATTTTAATAATTTAATTTTATGTTGTGAATTTAATTTTTTTATTTTTGTGTATTATTTTATAAATTTATAAAATATTTTTATATATTTAAATATATTTTTATTTTATTTTTCTGATGTATTTTATACACTTAATAAAATAAAAGTGTGAATTATATAGGTATATGTATAGGTATTATACCTACGTATTATATACAAGTATTTTATTTTTGTCGTTTATTTAGGTTTTTTTATTCTAATTTTAATGTACAAATATATTATAAGTAATATTTACAAAAATATACAAATATAAAATTTTAAAAATAAAGAAAAATAGATAGAAAGAATATTTTAATATGTACAAGTATACATTAGGGGTCCAAAACTCAGCTTTCAAACCGTAGCTCTGCCAAATGCGAAACCACCGCCATTAAATAGCTTATTTTAAATTATATACAATTAAAGGTGAGTTTGATGCATTTGGATTTTTTATTTAGGAGACACCGGTCTGAGAAGTTGGGATTCTGGAATTTTATTCAGACCATAACGCTTTATCTGTACATTATTTTTTTGTGAAATCAATTTTGTATTTTTCTATATTTACTTAGCTACAACTTTCATGTTCAAAGTTTCTTTATTTAAAGTATAAAAAGTGGAACCAAAAAAAGGTCCCAAAATGACTAAAGAATGAATTAAATAACATGTATTTTTATTGTATTTTGGCCCTTATCTCCCCCTACTTTATTCCTTGTGGACCTATTCATCAAGATGCCTAGATCTCAGGGTTTCAGGTCATAAAATATTTATAATATTTTATTCTGTTTCTTTTCTTTTCTTTATTCTATAATTTTTGCATTAAAAACTGTATTTTATACACTATTTACATACAAATGCATGGATGAAAAATGCATGATTTAACACTATTTTCGCGTATTTACTAGGATTTTTAAGACCAAAATGATAGAATAAAGATGATGAAATGTAGATTCATCAACCACCCACCTTAATCACGTCCCATCCTAGCCATAAGGTTCGCATTCTACTGCTTATCTCTTGCTAAACTGTCAAGTACTTGCTGCATGGGGTCATCTCTATGCTCCTCCTCCTCCTCCTCAGTGTTTTTCTTAGGAGGCATATTGAACTTCCTTTCATCTTATTCACCTTTAGAATGAAGAGGATTTTTATTAATAAAGTTCGAAGAATTAGATCTAGAAGCATCAAGGTAAGGATCTTCCTTGATGTGGTGAGAGAAGGAAGGAATGGTATGGGTCTGACAGCCCTAAAAAAGAGATTTACTTATTAACTGTAATTCAATGGGAAGAGGTTCCATGGAGCAACGGGGACTTGGGGTGAGAGTGACCCCTAACCCATGAGCATGGTCAATTTAGAGTGGTTAGCGAGAGTCTCGCAAAGTCTGAGTAAACATCACCCCAATCCTCCATTCTCGATGTCAAGAGGTTTGAAGAGAGATCACGAGAATCAGTTCAAGAAAGATGGTGAAGGAACATGTGTGAGGTCTTTGATGATCGATCTTTAATAAACACACACACAATGCAAACACAATACAAAACCCAATTTCACCAACTTCACACATTGAAGGCCACAAAGGTCTGGCAAATTATCTTTTCAATTTTAATATATGTGATCTAACAGTCTTTTCATTCACTAAACATGGGAGTAGTATTCTAGGGTAGTTAGTGTTCAAGTCGGCGGAACACACCAACTTGAAGCAAGACTACTTCTTCTTATGGTCGGAGAGAAGTGCTTGTAGTTATAACATGATGCGAAAGTCTGTCCAATAACTTAAGGCACAAGTCCAGGGATGTGAGCTCTAATCCTTAGAGGCTACGTCCTTGCCCACTCTTTTATGGAGTTATGTACATGTGTCTAATGACATGGTTGCTCTCCCAAAAACAATTGTTGATTTTATTTTTATTTCAGTTGACCTTGTTTAACAATCTCAAATTTAATATGGTAATCACCGAAGTCCTTAATGAGTCAAAATATTCACGTCTATCATCCAATCCTAATTCATTTTAGAGTTGACTGTGAAAATCAAAGGGAGGAATCGAGAAAAGCCAATGCACACGAAAACAATGATGATATGCTCAGTTAAGGAGACTTACAATGCTTCCTTGCAATCTTCATGTGGGATGCAAATCAGATAAATGAAAAATTATTCTAAATAAAATGCAAGCCAAGAAAAAGCATTCCTAGTAGAACGTTCTATTAGTCGGGAAGAATGGGATTTGAGTTTGACTAAATTGAAAGATCTAAGATGTGTCTTCTTATGTGAAGTGTGGTCCTAATAGAGTACGAGCACACGTAATATAATAATCTAATAAAAATGCTCTAAGAGCCGTGAGTGCAGGTCTACCTAATGAACCACTCAAGTCGAGCCCCATGATCACCGGAGAGTGAAACAAGTCTCGACACATCATAAATAGTTGAAGAATGTCCAAAATCTGAGTACGCATGCGAGATCGCAAATGAAATCCGCTGGAAATGTGCAGTTACCTAAATTCTTACAAATTAATTACAAAAATAAAATAATTACAGAAAATAAATACCAAGGACTCTACACTCCCTCACGACTTGACTCGATCTTAATTTTTATGCAACTCCTTTAGTCGGCTTATTCGCACAAAAACCAACCTCCAATGCTCTTGAGATGCTCAACCACCTAAGAAGTTGTGCCTTTTCATCAAGTCCCTCGCACCAAATTATGATGGTGGTCAAATAGATATACAAAATTAAATAAAATAAAATAAGGAAAAAATAAGTAAATAATAAAAAATACAGGAAATAAACAAAGTAATAATTACAAGTAAAACTGGGGGTCAGACAACCATGGGGGAAAAACCTAAGAACTAAATTTCCTAAAAATCAACCTAATAGCACCTTCCTAGCAACGGTGCCATTTGACGAACCCTAAACACCCTAAGTTAATTATGTCGAATTGTAGTAGTATTGGGAAATCGAGATTTATCAAAATGACCACTTAATTAATTTTAGCAATTAAACTAAGCGATCAAATTTATATTTTATTTAGGAAAGCCAAAGGTCGAACTCAGGGAGGTAGCTATCTCCTTAGGTTGGTAAATAGGCGATCTAGAGCTTATGTTTTCAGAGGGACAATTTTTTTATATTTTTTTAATGCAATGAATAAATGAAATGCAAATTCAGGCTACTTTAGGGACTAAAATGCAATTTTGATCAAATCAAGTATAAAAATCCTCAAGCTTGGCCAGAAGGTGAATATGTCGAAATTAATGCTTTGTAATTTTTTTTGAAATTTTCGAATGCAATATGATTAGTTTTGAATTGATGATGCATATAGGGTGATTTTTCACAATTAATTTTAATAAAAAATGACAAATTTATTTATTGGAAATAAAACAAACCTAGGGGTTTGTTTGGTTGCAGGGTTGGGTAGGGTTGGGTACTATTCACAGGGCTGGGTGAATAGTAAACTGTGAGGAGGGGGTACCCCTGTGAATAGTACCCAACCCAACCCAACCCTGCCCAACCCTGAAACCAAACGTACCCTAGATGATCTATGTGAATGGAATCCACAAAATTAGTAGATCCTAAAAATAATTGATCTACAACCTATTAAAAATTACTCAAATCACCAATTAATATATTGCGACCTCGATATACGCGCAAATGCAATAACTTTTGCACATTATGAAATACAATTAGATCTACCTACTATGATTTTTTAGAATTTTTGGATAAATGATTAATTTTAATATCAATTAAAGATCATGTAGTAGGCAAAATATTTGTTTTTCCATGGAAATAATTATATTAAATCAATCATACCTCATAAGAATCTGAAGCATAAGTTTTCTACAAGATACCATTTTTGGAAAAATATGATAACCAAATGAGACACACATAAACACGAGGTTCTAAATGCAATATAAAATAAACTAGATATAAAAGAAACATGCAATGGATGCAATTATCGAAACTTGGGTGGATGTTTATGCAATTTTTCCTGGAGGGGGGTGTTGCGCACGTGCACCTTAAATAAGCAAGGGCTTTGATGTCGAATGTTGGAGATGTAAGGGATTTAACATAGTTTCATCAAGGGGCACGTGTGCCTCACATGCCCTGCTAGAGTGGGGGTGGAGTAGGTGGGTGGGGCGTGATGAATCTGTGATTCATCACTCTAAAAGTTGAAAATAGAGTCTTGTTCCTGAGTAAATAGATGCATATTTCCCTTTATCTTGCACAATTAGCAGTCATACATGCATTCATAAAATATGCATTTTAGCATCCACATCTTGCATTAAATAAGAAGCCAGGATCACTTGTAAAATATTCACCTATAAATAATACCTCCCTTATATTATATTCACCTTTTGTTAATAATATAAGGAAGAAAGTCAGATATCTCCTTTGTAAAATATCCAATAAAGCCCTAGAACCCCTAGACCATAAAAAGCCTATAAGTCTCTTGTACCAACTCCAAAATAGGTCTACTCACTTTCAGATGAATACACATTCAAAGACCTTTAAAATGAGACTAATTTCATCCAATTTGGAGCTCCTAGGAAGAAGTTAGGTTTTTGGGCCTCTATGTATACTAAATATGTGTATATTTGTAATCCTGTATTTTTGTATCATATTTAACCTCATATCCGTTTTTGGTCAACATGAAACTTGTAGATCTCATCAAGATCTACAATTTTCATGTTTGGCGTTTTTCCAAATTCATCCTCCTTCTCTCTCTAATCTCATATCTTCTCACAACCACTCACAGCTGGCCACGTGGCGCCCTCTGATTGCGCCACGTGGCCCGCTCCCCTTGCCCTAGCCGCCCATGCCCATAGCCGTTGGATCTTCATCCCGATCCAACGGCCCCACCTCCTCCACGTGCGCCTTTATTTGTAACTATCAGATCAATCCCTGCTTTTCATCATAGCCGCCCGTTCCCGCCGCTCTCTCCTCACGCCACGTGGAGCATCTTGCGGCACTCGATCGCGCCCATGCCTTTCCATCACAGCCGCTGATTCCACCTTGCCCTCAGCCATTCGATCAGCGGCTTCATCACAGCCAAGCTGTTCGCTAGCGCTGCTCCCACAACACGACGCGTGGCGCAATCAACGCCCTTGATCGTCTCACCTCATATCAAATCCCAGCCACGCCTTAGCGCCTTCTTCTCTGCCGTTGGATCACAGGATCCAACGGTTGGGAACTCATCTTTGAAAAACAATATTGCGAGAGCCGCTAAATAGTGGTCTGACAAATCAGACTCACTGTCGCTGATGCGACTACTCAAGCCTTCTCGTTCGTCAACAATTAACCCACACAATCAATCAATCAATCAAGAGCAAGGATTAAAATTTATTATTCCCTACAAAAAATGTACAATGGTAAGCAAGTAGGGGTCGAACACAGGAAACAAAGGTGCAGAGTAAAGACAAAAGTCAAAACCTAGGTCTAATAGACTACTTAGCCAATCTAATTTTTTTCTGGGTTTTTAATTTTTATTTTTTTATTTACTTTTTAAGTTTATATTTTTGTATTTTGATTTTTAATTTACTGATTTTTTTATATTTTATATTTTTTTCTTTTTCAATATTGGAATATAGAAAGCAATGTAATAAAAGGGGTGATAAACTATTTATAAAAATATGCAAAAATAATCAAAAATTTATAAATTAAATCTTTTTGGTTTTTTTTATAATTTTTTACTGTTTTTGTGATTTTTGGGTATTTTTCAGAATATTTTTGGTATTTTTAAACACTGAAATAATGCAAAACAGTGAATTAGCTACAGGTTGGGGGTAAAATGGGAATTAAAAATAACAATCAGCCACCAAAATTTTCCAAACTAATTTTAAAATAAAGATAATAAAATGTAGAACTTACAAAACCTGAGTTTCTATTTTTCTGAGTTTTCTATGATTTTATATATTTTTTTGAAGTTTTTGTGTATTTTCGAATTTTGAAGGTTTTTCTTTTGAGATTTTTAGTGATTTTTGGACTGACGCTAAAGTAGAATAAAATACACAATAGTAATTTTTTGGAACTTTTAGAGGTATTTTAACATTTTTTTGGTATTTTCTAAGCTAGACAATACTGAAATAGCATGTTTTTGATTTTTAATAAATATAAAAAATCAATAAAATCAAAAACTAAAAATATGGTGTTAAAGTACAAGCACACAGGAGCTTAAGTTTAATTTTTGAGAATTTTTAAAGTTAAAATGAGGCTCCAAATAAATGGATCAAGCAAGCAAAAATCCTAAGCCAGGCAGGGGTATATAGGCAATTATAAGAACATCCAGGGGCTTAGGTGCAAATTTCACCAAAATACACGCGCGAAGCACGTTTTCTGACGTTCACAGGGGCATATTTGCAAATATTAAAAACCGGCAAGGTAAAAGTGCAATTATCCTAGAAGTATATTTAAATCACTATGCACAGGGGTAGAACTACAAATACATGAAAGTTTGGGATCGAAAATGCAAAATACCCAAAAGGGACGCACCCCAGTCACGTGAGGTGACGTGGCTGAGGACTGAAGTGCAAATAAAATATATTCAGGGGCCTAAGTGCAATTATTACAAAACTTTTAAACTGTAGATGAAAGTTTTAGGGCTAAAACGTAAATACAAAAACACGTGGGTTTAAGATGCAAAATACCCACAGTGCTGATCGTGCAACCGAGGGAGCTTCACTTGGACACGTGTCAGCTCAGGGACGCGCGATGACGCTTCGGTCGGGATGGCTAGGATTAGATCTGGCGGTGCAATCGGACGATTAGGATTAGATGTGGTGGTGCAATCGGACGGTGATGAGACGCCAAGATCCAACAGTGACTGTGGCATCTGGAGGGGCTTCTGATCCAACGGTGGGGAGAGGTTCACGAAGAACACTCCCCCCGACGAGCTTTGGTGGGCGAACCGGCCGACACATGGCCCCTCCGGCCCTACGATCAATGGAAAAAAGATCCTGGGGCCTCTCCGCGTCTGAAGGTTGTCTCAGGCGTGCCTGAGATGGCGAGATGATGGCAGACGACGGCGACGACCTGGGCGTTGCTTCTCCGATGGTCGGGGCTCGATAGAGCCTCCTCTTGGGCTCTGACCTGCAAGTGAGGCGCGCAAAAACCAGGCGAGGAAAATAGGGGGGTTCTGATTATGCAATGGAGGCGGAAGGTGGCTCGGGCGAGGAGCTCCGGCGAGCGACGGAGAGTGGAGCTTGGTGGCTCGATCTGGGCGAGATCGAGGGAGATGGAGGGGTGAAGCGTGATGATGGAGCGACGAGGAAGAAGATGGGGGTGACCTTGGCGGCTATCGAAGATGGAGGTGGTCGGAAAGTGGAGGCGGAGCTAAGCTCCACCGTGATCTTTGATCGGGGATTCACGGCGATTTACGTGAGGAAAATCTAAACTGCTGCAATGCTACTCTATACTATGCTAAGGCTACAAGAAAATAGAAAGAGAAGGGGGTGAGACTCACCAGAGACGTTGGGATGGAGGTCGCGGCGGAGCTCCGGCGAGGGATGGATCAACTTCGATTCAACGCCAGATGACTCAAACCCAGGCTCTATTCGACTCCTGCTGTCACCAGGAACACGATGGGCTAGGGGTTTCGGGTGTATTTGGCGGAAGAAGGATTAAAATTCGAATCGAAGTCGGGGGGTGGCTTTTGAATGGTGGTCGGGCGGCGTGAAAGACGAGGGTCAAACACCTCGATCAGTGGTCCACATCCCAAGGAATCACTTGGGCGTGATTCACCATTGTTCAAGGAAGAGATTCGATGAAGAGGCCATCACCAAAGGGTGATCGAGGCGTCCTCGAAAAATGGATTCAACCGGGGTCAGAACCATCTTCTGACAAGGTTCAGACCTCAGTTAGAGAGTTGACCGAGGTCAACCAGTGGAGCTCTCTGGTTGGTCCACGTGGACCAACCAGAAAATTCCTTGGCAAAAAAACTTTTAAAATCAATTTAAAATAGCTAATTAATTAAATTTTAATTAGGAAATAAAAAATATTTGTAATTTTATGAAGTATTTTATGGTGATTTTTATTTATTTTTATGAGATATATTTTTACAAGTTGCTTTTTACACCCTATATAGGTATATTACCTATATATTTTATTCTTTTTATTTTTATTTGTGTGCTTTAATTTTATTATTTTTATTTATTATTTTCTAAAATTACAAAATACTTTTATATACACAAATAGATTTTTATTTTATTTTTCTGATGCATTTTGTACATTAAATAAAATATAAGTAGGTATTGTATAGGTATGTATATAGGTATAATACCTGTGTATTTTATATGCCTTTATTTTTATTTTGAGTTTTATTTTGGTTTTTATTCCTGTTTTAATGTACATAATTATTATAAATACTATTTACAACATTATAAAAATACAACAGTATAAAAATAATGAATAAATAATACATTGAATATTTTATTCTTTACCAGTATACAATGAGGATCCAAAACTCAACTTTCAAATCGTAGCTCCGCCAAATGCGAAACCACCACCATTAAATAGATTATTTTATTCTATATACAATTAAATTGAGTTTGCTGCATTTGGAGTTTTCAGTTGTGAGATACGGGTCTGGGAAGTTGGGATTCTGGATTTTAATTCAGACCATAACTTTTCATCTGTACATTATTTTTCAGTGAAATAAATTTTGTATTTTTCTATATAAAATTATCTACAACTTTCATGTACAAAGTTTCTTTATTTGATGTATAAAAAGTGGAACCAAAAATAGGTCCCAAAATGAATAAAGAAGGAATGAAAGAGAAGGTATTTTTATTGTCTTTTAACCCTTATCTCCCCCTACTTTATTCCTTGTCGACCTATTCATCCAGATGCCTAGGTCTCGGGGTTTCGGGTCATAAAATATTTACAATATTTTATTCTTTTTCTTTTATTTTCTTTATTCTATAATTTTGGCATTAAAAACAGTATTTTATACACTATTTACAGGTACATGCATGAATGCTAAGATGGTGTATTTAATGCTATTTACAGGCATTTGTTAGGGTTTTCGATGCCAAAATGATAGAATAAAGATGATGAAATGTGGATTCATCATCCCCCTATACTTTACCTTTGCTAGTCCCTGGCAAACACTTATGGAATAAGTGCAAAAGAAAAAGAAAGAAAAGAAAAAGAAGAAATTTGGATTTTATTTGATCATCAAACTTGTCTTCACAAAATCAAAGTTTGGAGCTTAAGTAGGACCTTTGGAATTTTAGTGCGGGCAGAACCTTATTGAGATCCGAATTTGAAATCCAACAGTCCCTGAGAATCCCAAAACTCTGTCCAAGTCTCCTCAATAGCCAGGTCAGAAATATCTCAACTCATACGCAAACCCTTACGACTATGAATCTGACTCGTACAGTGTAAGTGATGGTGGCTCTCCTCAACTAGAATGACAAAGAAACTGACTTCTCCAGTACGACAACCCAATGATTCCCCAATCCAATAAATCCATCCTCGAGGAGCGGGGTTTTCCCTTCTAAGTTCAAGTGGCAACTAGCTCAAGAGGAGGGGGTGAAGAGAAGAATGGACGGTAGCCAGTGTATCTACGTATCCTCGGATGCAAGACCAGTGTAGTCAAGTCATCCAGCTGCAGGCTCACATGATATGACTTTGATAATCAAGCTTGCTTATTTTCTATACAACATATTCACATACTTTGTAGGCTTTTTATTTTTGTACATGCCTCAACTTTTTTTTTAAACATACTATTCACAGCAGCATTTACATACGAAGTTTTTCCTCTTGAGCCAGTAGACTATCCATCTTTTGAAGCTTTATCGCAACCCACAGCCTCCTATCTTTAGACTTCCTCATCACTGGATGGGTTGGGGTGCACTTCCCTCCCTAGAGGACAAATGTTTCCACTTGTGTGCGTCTCATACTGGCAAATCCAATCCCCTCACCACTCCAACTGAGTTGAACCATGTGAAAGGTGCAGATGTCCAAGTTAGGTCATTATCAACAAGAATCGTGCGTGTGCTCCGAAATACTCTACTTAGGCAGTCAAGAATCCATTGAACCAAGTCCTGTGATCCTCAAAGAATTAAGTCAACTAGACCTGAAGTACCTCAAACCCAGTTCCTATAAGGTTCCTGTTATTAGGTAGATTTTAAGGTCCAATCAAGCTCCAATCTCCGGATTTTACTTAGACTTGTTCAACTATCAAACTCAATCCGAAAAATGCGAATGCTATGCAATGTCATGCAGAAAATATTTTTGTGATGCAATTATCAAAGATTTTGAACTTTTTATGGATTTTTGAAAAGATGATGATGATGCATATGCATTTTTTTGTATTTTTCAAAAAGATTTTTCAAATGTTTTTGGATTTTAATTTTGCAAATGTTTCTGGGAATTTTTGAAAACAAAAAGATTTTGGCTGAAAACAAGGTGAAAAATATGTACACGGGAGTGCTTCTTATATCTACAAGAAGTGGATTTTAAGAATTTACAATGGTAAGTGGTCTGTTTTATACATATATATATATATATAGTGGATTTTGGTGAGATGTAAGTATTCCTCAAACTTATTTGACACAGCTTTTTCACACAATTTTTTAAAACTATAGTCCAAAATAGTGTTTACAAACATTTTACAAACATGTTCACACATTTGAAAATCATTTTGCAAAGGCTTTCAAAACAGTATAGATAGATTTTTCAAAATATTTTTGCAACCATTTTTCAAACCATTTGCAAATCATTTTGCAAACATTTTCTTTCACACAAAGAAAATAAATTTTACAAACCACACATTTTTACAAAGGTTGAAAACGTGTAACAAAATATTTTCAAAATAGTTTTCAATAAATGTTCACAGGGATTTTCAAACTATTTTTCAGGCATTTTGCAAAAAACATTTTCACCTGATATTAATCAGTAAATACACAAAAGAATTTGAGGAACATAACACATTTTTATTAAAGATTTTTTAATGAATTTTAAAGAATTATTAGCCATATTATTAGGAAAATACGAAAGTACGAGTTATGGCTAAAGAATATACGCAGTATATACGACCCCCCTATACTTAGCTTGAGCTATGTCCTCATAGATCGGAGAGAAAAGAGCAGATATAACTCGTACTAAGTATAGGAAAGACCAAAGAATAAAGAGCTAATGAATGAATCAAGGAATGAGAAGTCGACCGTCCCCCCTATACTTAGGATCAAATAATCCTAAGTATAGCAGACTGTACACAACGCAGGGAGGGTCAAGGGTGGGAATGAACAGATCGTACTCAGATTGTCTCCCCCTATACTTAGGGTAAGATATCCCTTAGTACAGACAAGAAGAGGAGACAATGGAGAGGATCGAAAAGAATAGAAGAAACTCAGGGTGCACGTCCCCCCTATACTTAGGACAAAGTACGTCCTAAGTATAGAAGACTGTCTACAAGGGGCGACACTTTTTGGATAGATACAGAAGATCGAAAAGGAAAAGAAGAAATGAAGAAAAGAAGAAAAGGGATGAAAACGGATATGAACAACTTGGGATGCGCATCCCCCCTATACTTAGGATAAAGTACATCCTAAGTGTAGCAATGATGAAAGGGATGGCATCAATTCTGTAGAAGAGGATAAAAGAAATTGAAAATAAGAAAAGAAGAAAAGAAGAAAAATTATTCAAAAATGTTTTGTTGTGCTTGGCCTTCCTCTGCCTCTTTGGAGATGTTCAGGTCATCCTCATAGATTACGTTAATTGAGTCAACGACAACCATGAATGTATCATGTTCAAGGTATAGCTTCAGAAGCTGTCCATTGACCACAAATGGTTGTGCGTCAGCTGACAGATTTAATATCAATACACTTCCGTTGTCACGCACCTGCCTAACCATGAATGGCCCAGTCCATTTACTCTTCAACTTGCTTGGAAAGATCTTTAATTTCGCATCGAACAACCACACCTTCTGACCTGGATCAAAGGACTTGTGGCGGATATTCTTGTCATGCCATGTTTTGACCTTCTCCTTGTACATCAGGCTGTTGTCATAAGCATAATCTCTGAATTCCAATAATCTGTTCAGATCCAGTTTTCTATTCTTTCCTACTTGCTTGGAGTCTAAATTACAGATGTTAATGGCCCATAAAGATTTGTGAATAAGTTCAACGGACAAATGACATGGCTTGCCATATACAAGGCGGTAGGGAGACAATCCCAAGGGTGACTTGTACGTCGTTCTATAAGCCCAAAGAACGGAATTAAGCAGCTGAGACCAGTTCTTGCGATCCGGACGCACAAGCTTCTGTAAGATTGTCTTGATCTCCCTGTTTGAACATTCAGCTAAGCCATTGGACTGCGGGTGGTAGGGTGAAGCAACACGATGCTCAATGCAGAATTCTTGGGTCAGCTTCTTCACCTCTCTGTTTATGAAATGACTACCCCCATCAGATATGAGAATCTAGGGAATCCCGAACCGTGCTAGGATGTAATCTCTCAAGAATCGACAGACAGTCCTACTGTCGGCGGTTCGGGCGGGAATAGCCTCCACCCATCGACTTACATAATAGCAAGAAGAATATATTCATAACCCTGACTGTTGGGAAACAGGCCCATAAAGTCGACGCCCCATGCGTCAAAGACGTCTGAGATCTGAATATATTTCAGAGGCATCGTGTCTCTCATTCCTATGGTTCCGCCCATCTTCTGGCAGTCAGTGCAGCATTAGACATACTCATCTGCATCTTTGAATAATGAAGGCCACCAGAGGCCACTTTGAAGAACTTTCGCTGCCGTTCATTTGCCTGAATGATGTCCTCCAGAATCTTGGTCGTGACATAAAGCGAGGACACTTGGAACTTCCTCCTGAGGAATGCACCTTCTCCAGATACAATCTGCTCCCTCACGAAACAAATACGGGTCTTCCCACTGGTAGAAATGGATTTTAGACAAGAATCTGTCTATTTTCAATTTAGGGCAGTCCTGTGGGATTTTCTTGGCCACCAGGTAGTTCACGATGTCCCCAAACCAAGGAAGTGAGGTGACAGACAGAATTGCCTCATCTGGAAAGGTCTCTATGATTGGCTGGAGGTTCAGCTCAGGAGATTCCGGCTCAGGAAGCCTTGACAGATGATCGGCCACCACATTCTTTACCTCAGGTTTATCTTTGATTTCCAAGTCAAATTCCTGGAGGAGAAGGATCCACCCAATGAGACGTGGTTTGGCGTCTTTCTTCTGCTGTAAGTACCGAATGGCCGAATGATCAGTGTAAATGATTACTTTAGACCCAAGGAGGTAGGATCTGATCTTTTCCAAGGCAAAGACTACCGCTAGCAGCTCCTTTTCAGTTATAGTGTAGTTCCGCTGGGCTTCATCGAGCGTTCGACTAGCGTAGTGAATCGCAAATGGTACATTGTCTTTCCTCTGTCCCAGTACAGCTCCGATGGCATAATCTGACGCGTCGGTCATGATCTCGAAAGGCTGAGTCCAAATCAGTGGCTGTAAGACAGGGGCTTGCGTGATGAGTTCATTCAACTGATTAAAGGCAAGGAGCACACGATCATCTACAATGAATTCATTGTCCTTGACGAGCAATTCAGTCAACGGTCTGGCCAGTTTACTGAAATCTTTGATGAATCGTCGGTAAAAACCGACATGGCCCAAGAATGACCGGACTTGCTTGATGTTCGTAGGTGGTTCAAGTTTGGAAATCACGTCCACCTTGGCTAGGTCAACCTCTATACCACGTTTAGAAATAAGGTGACCCAGCACAATTCCTTCGGTCACCATGAAGTTGCTCTTTTCCCATGAGAGCACAAGATTGACTTCGCAGCACCTCCGTAAGACTCGATCTAAGTAATCCAGACATTGGTCAAATGAATCCACGTAGACCGAAAAGTCGTCCATAAAGACCTCGAGAAAGTTGCCCACTATATCGGCAAAAACTGCAAGCATACACCTCTGAAATGTGGCTGGGGCATTGCACAGCCCGAACGGCATCTGTCTGAAGGCATATGTGCCAAAAGGACAGGTGAACGTGGTCTTCTCTTGATCTTCATGAGCAATAGCAACTTGATTATACCCAGAGTAGCCATCCAAGAAGCAGAAATATTCCTTCGCGGCCAATCTCTCCAAGATCTGGTCGATGAAGGGTAGAGAAAAATGATCCTTCTTGGTAGCGAGATTAAGTCTTCTGTAATCCACGCATACTCGCCAAGAAGTGGGTACTCTGGTTGCGATCTTCTCTCCTTTGTCATTCTTCACAATGGTGATCCCTGATTTCTTGGGCACCACATGCAGAGGGCTCACCCATTTGCTGTCGGAGATGGGATAGATAAATCCCGCATCACACCACTTCTGGATCTCTTTCATTACGACCTCCCGCAGATTAGGATTTAATCTTTTCTGAAGTTCTCGAGAGGACCTGCAATCTTCTTCCAGAAAGATGCGGTGCGAGTATAATGACGGATTGATCCCATGGAGATCGGATGTTCGCCAGCTTATCGCCTTGCGGTTGCATTCAAGAACCTCCATCAGACGAGATTCTTGGTCTTCGGTCAGATGTGCATTGATGATGACCGGGTACATGTTCGGTTCTCCCACGAGTAAGGCATACTTCATGTTGGAGGGCAAGGGTTTCAGCTCTAGCGGGGTCTGAGCTACTTCAGTGGCGACCTCAGCTATTAGTATAGGTGGTGATTCTCTCAACCGCTCGGTGTCCACCATATTCTGATCTGCTTCTTCTCTCAAATCCTGACAGAATTCCTCAATGATGTCTTCTTCATCAAAAGATTCTTCAAATTTCTGCTCTTGGTTTTGAAGGCACATCACCCCCACGACAGTCTCTTGCAGCACATTAGCAAATTCCTCATCCTGGTTGACAAAGGGAAATTCGACTGTGGTCTCCACTTCCTCCTCGAGTCGGAGGAGTTAATAGATTTCATTGTCATCAAAAAATAAGTTGGTATCTTGAATTTCTGCTAGAAAATCGCAGTCGTCAGCATACTCAATCACCCTTGCACATGATGTAGATGTTTGTTCGGCTAGTGTTGCCTTAGACAGGGTCTCTACTCTGATTATTTCATTGCCAGTGCCAAAAGTGATTTCTCCTGTCCCATAATTCACTACTGCGTTTTATGTCCGCAGAAATGGTCTTCCAAGTATGATAGGGGTAAGGAGCAACGGAGAGGGGACGTCCATATCTAAGACCACAAAATCGGCCGGGAATGACTTCCCCTGAACCGTGACGATCATGTCCTCCAACAGGCCCCTAGGCCACTTGACTGATTTATCTGTGAACTGTAGAATCATCTTTGTAGGCTTGAGCGGTCCTAGCCTGAACTCCGTGAGTAGCGAAGCTGGCATCAAATTGACAGAAGACCTGTTGTAGAGAAGTGTTCGTTCAAACTCCTGATTAAACATCTGACAACGTACAAGAGGTGCTCCCATATCTGGATTTTTATCCGGGAGGTTTCTGATGGCGTTAATGGTGGCCATTGTGAGGATATGCTTTTCAGACTTGCCACCCTTGCTTCTGGAGTTGTGGGGATGCGGTCTGCGCTTGGTCGTGCATGCCTCTTTTAATCCTTTCTTCACGGCTGGCATGTACTCAAGATCTTTCATCAATGGCATATTTAGCATCAAATTCTGGATGATTTCTATGATGGCAGGATCAGACAAAGCATTTTTCAATTGTTTTAATTTTTTGTGTTTTTTCAATGCTTCAAGAAAAGGAATATTTACAAAATCTTCACCAATTTCATTCAAAAAGTGTCCATATTGTTGTGTACAGGTAGATGGCAAAAAGGAATGGATTCATCCAATTTGTGGACCAAAAATGACAGGCTCGACTTCTGGTGCTGGCGTTGGACTTGTTGCAGGTGCAGTGCTCCTCCTGTCAGGAACTGGCTGTCAGGCAGGTGCAGGCGTCTCCAATGCTGGCCGATCTCCACCGAGGTTGCTGCTATCTTTTTGTGTTTTGTCATTTTCTTCATTTTCTTGTTATTTTCTGAATGCTGGTGCTGCTCCCAAAATGCTGCTTGGCCCTGGTGTTGGTTAGACTGACGATTCCCCGTCAAATGCAAGATGCTTTCCCTTTGCCGTCGCCGATGGCTGGAGTGTCCTACCACTCCTGAGAGTAACAACATTAGATAAAAAACAATTTAATTCACCTGATTTGGGTTGGACACTGCCGGCTACCTGCTCCTTGCGTCAGAAGTTGTTCGGATTGGCTTCGACCTGGGCTGGTATGACGGTCTTGGCTGCCGTCAGGTCGTCGATCTTCTGGGTCATCTCAGCCATATTCTTCATTAACTGCTCTAAACAGGCCAGGGCCGGATTAACCAGCACAATCTCAGAGGAGTCCCCCTGCTGGGGTCTAGAATGCTGATATGACGGCTGAGATTGCGACTGATAGCCTTGAGAGAATTTGTGAGGAGGAGGGTTGGAGGATTACTGTGCATTCTGTTGATTGTATTGAGCAGCCGGCTGCTGATGATATCCCTGTCCGCGGTATCCAGACTGCTGAGGACCGTGCTGGTAATTCTGCCTCCAGGTGTTTCCGTGAGATGGAGGCTGGTACTGGTAGGAGGGTTGGAAGGGTCTCCCACCCTGCAGCTGCTGATGATAGGGCATGTTGCCCATGTTCTAACACTGAGAGTGTCCCTGAGGACGGGTCAGCTGCGCTTCATTATTCCATATGCCATTGATCTCCTGAATCAGTGGCGGGGGTGGAGAGAACTGCTCGGAGTATGCTGGCTGGGGCTCAGGTTGATATACAACCATCTGTGTCTGGGGCTGCGGGAGCTGCTCCGGAACCTGCACGTAGTACACGTGCTGGACAGTCTGGGGCTGCGGTGGAGTCGGCTGAGGGTTTTGCTGCATTGTAAGCTCCTTCTTCTCAGCGTTCGGCTCGGCAGAAGTAGACACAGCGTTGCACGTGTTGGCATTCAATGTACGAACGAGTTGCTCCAGCTGTTGGGAAATCTGGTCGAGTTTTTCCAGACCCTGGGTCCTCTTCTCAATAACTGCCAATTTTTCGAGGTCTTGCGACCTCTTCTCAATGATATCCACCTTGGACAAGTGGCTCCCAATGATGCTCAGGTTGGAGCTCTCATCCTTATCTTTGGTGTGAGAAGCCATGTTTACTGGCTTGCTAATGGCGGTTGGTGGCTTCATGTATGCTCTGGACGAGGTCTGCGCGACTTCTCCTTCAGCCATTTCCTTGAAGACGTTCTGTACCACATCCTCGTCCTTGTTGAAATGTGAACCGCCGTAAGCGGCATCTACAAGCTTTTGGCTCTCGAGTGATAGCCCCCCAAAGAAATGTTGCATGAGACCGGTCTTTGGAATTTAATGGCGTGGGCACTTCTCCTGTAAGTCCTTGAATCTCTCCCATGCTTCATGGATAGTCTCGTGGGACTGCTGGCAGAAACTGGAGATACGGCACGCATCTTGTTCAATCGCCCGAGAGGATAGAATTTATGGAGAAAGGCAGACTTCAGCTCCTCCCAGTTCGTGACGACCTTCCCAAGATGGTCGACCCAATATAGGGCCTTGTTTTGAAGGCTGAAGGGAAAGGCGATTATCTTGACTACCCCCAAAGGAATACTAGGGTAGTGAGCAGTGGCACAGATGCGACTAAACTTCTTGAGAAAGATATATGGTTCCTCAGTGGTGTTCCCGTGGAATGTGGGAAGTAGAGGCAGAAATTGCGGCTTCAGCTCGAAGTGGGCATGCATACGTGGAACCTGAATCCACTCAGTGATGTGTCCCGCTCCTGGGTTGTATGTTTCCTTGAGTGTAGGCTTTGGCTGCGGTGGGTCTACTTCTGCTGCTTCAAATTTGGGTCCTCCCACTGAGAACTCATCTCTGACTTCATGGAAATTAGGATCATAGTTCGGATCATCCTCTCGTCGTCTCTTGCGTCGGCCCTCCTCCTCAGATCGTTCAACATATCTTGGAAGGCGGTCTGGGCCAAGGCTTGGTTAGTCAACTGCTGCTGGATGGCTTGAATGAAAGCCAGCAGCTGACTATTAACCTCGTTCTGCGTGGTGTACTGCCCTTCCCCCGGATTGACTTCATGTTCAGGTGGGGGTTGTGGTCCTTTTCCTCTTCCTCCTGCCATCTCGCATTCTGCTTGGTTTACTGGCTTGGGATCAGGCTCAAGGTCTGCACATGGAAGAATGCCCCGATCAGTCTGAATTACAGCACCAGATAGGGAGATGTGGTCTGTGTCAAGGTCAACACAGAATTTCATTAAGGACGGCGATGTGTAAGGAGTGAAATCGATTGCCATCCAAAACGGACAGAATTCGGGACGAGAGTGATCCCGGTTTATTGAAGAAGGCAGGGAGTCTGGAGGTCGATCCACGGAATCTGAACTGGGTTCTCGGGAATCACCCTGAATTATTGGAGAGGGAGAGCGAATGGATCTGATGTGGGTGCCGACGGAGTCCTAACTAAACTGCCCATTCGTCGCCATCTCAGAGATCAAGAGGAAGATCGATGTGGATGAAAGATAGGGGGTCAACAAGAAACAAATGGAGTGTAAAACAGTAGAAGGCTCTCAATGAGTAAGGGTCAACTGGAGAGAAAACAATATTTTGCGCAAAGACGCGATATTTTTGATCTTGACCTAAATGCAACTAGCAATCAAACACAAAACAAGGGGATTCACCAACTCAACGCGTGAAGCCGTGAAGGTTCGACTTTTATCTTTGTAATTGTTATCTTGAATTCAGGAAGTTATCTTTCAATGAGTCCTTAGAGCTCTACGCCTATAGGAGCGAGAGTACTGCTGGAAAAATATTCACGTACTTGTCCTCCTCCTGTGTAACCTGTAGCTTGCGCTTTTTAAGGTCCTTGTAACCCTTCCTAGATCCCTACTCAGCCAAAGAATAAGAGGGAGGAAGCCGATAGGCGAAACCGATACTTCGGATCTCACACGCAACGGAATCACCCGTGAGCGTGCAAGATCCTACTAGGATGCAGACGGTGAGACAGACACACCCGTGAAGGCGTGGCCTATGCTCGGTACTTCGGACAAGGTCGATGCTCACACAATAGTGAGTCACCACTGGCGACCAAGCCCTAGTCTCCTACGTACGATAGTAGCGCCAATACTTCGGAAATCTAGGCAATACACAAGGCAGCCACAAGCTGGGTTTTGGGCTCTAATCCTTACAAAGCACTCAACTCACTTGGAAGGAGACCTTCTCATGCAACCTGAATACAAGTGAGGGTATTGCTCTCCCCAATCAATGAGTCCAATTACCAATTTTATTTAGGTCAAGGTTTTCTTAGCAGTCCCTTTTTTAATTTTTTTGGTGTTATCGCTTCTTTTGAGTGGATTCAAACAAGCGCCTAACGATTTTGTATTTTCTTGATCCTACTTTGTCCAAAAACAGAGGGAGAAAAGTGTCGGAAAAGCCAATGCAAGTCGGCACCAAGATGGAAATCTCACCTTTGTGCCTAAATGATGGATGCAAAGTAAGAAGACTTACAGCGAATCCCAGCTCTCTCCATGCGGGATGCAAAGCAGAATTTGTAAACCTAACTACATGCCGGTATGCAATGCGGAAATCGTCCTATGATAGACAACTTCTAGCGTGAAGAACCACAAGCTAACCACTAATCTCCAATCCTAAGGTCCGGTCTAGGCTCACCCCTCCTTCTCTAGACACATTGAGTTTAGGAGAAGCGCTTGGCGGGATGAGCTCGCAGCGTGCGGATCAAAGAAGAGTGGATCAACTATTTAATTAAACTAAGTCCAAGCACGAGCTATAGGTACATGCAATTGTTGTTAAGGTGTTTGGACCTAATCTAATCGATCAAGCAAGCCTACAGCTAAGGGCTCAATCCACAAAAGAAATGAAAATGAAAACAAAACAGGAAAATGACAATCGGAAAACTCGAAGAAAACCGCGGTGAGCCCCCGGGTGAACAAACACCCGGAAATTAGGCCCGAAGTGTCTGAGTGTCCAAGTCCTGTATTATTACAATTTAAATGACTCTCTCTCAGAAAAATACAAAACCAACTATCTCTCACTCTCAAGCTCTCCTGCTCTCTCCTGCCGGCTAGGGTAGAATAGCCGGCTCCTCCTCCCAAGGATGCACAGGATCCCCTAGGCGATCCTCCTCGGTCAGCGGTCCCTCGCAAGAAAACAAGAGAAGAGTCAGACAGTTCAAAACAAATTATGCACGAAAAACAAGTAATCAAAAATGGCTAAGCAAATAAAAGACGCAAAAGTACTCTACAAGCCGATGCTCCCCGGCAACGGCGCCATTTGAAAAACGAGAAAGCGTGAGCCGCTAAATAGTGGTCTGACAAATCAGACTCACTGTCGCTGATGCGACTACTCAAGACTTCCCGTTCGTCAACAATTAACCCACACAATCAATCAATCAAGAGCAAGGATTAAAATGTATTATTCCCTACTAAAAATGTACAATGGTAAGCAAGTAGGGGTCGAACACAGGAAACAAAGGTGCAGAGTAAAGACAAAAGTCAAAACCTAGGTCTAATAGACTACTTAGCCAATCTAATTTTTTTGTGGGTTTTTAATTTTTTATTTTTTTATTTAATTTTTAAGTTTATATTTTTGTATTTTGATTTTTAATTTACTGATTTTTTTATTTTATATTTTATATTTTTTCTTTTTCAATATTGGAATATAGAAAGCAATGTAATATAAAGGGGTGATAAAATATTTATAAAAATATGAAAAAATAATCAAAAATTCAGAAATTAAATCTTTTTGGTCTTTTTATAATTTTATACAATTTTGTGATTTTTGGGTATTTTTCAAAATATTTTTGGTATTTTTAAACACTGAAATAAAGCAAAACAGTGAATTAGCTACTTGCTGGGGTTAAAATGGGCATTAAAAATATCAAACAGCCACCAAAATTTTCCAAGCTAATTTTAAAATAAAGATAATAAAATGTAGAACCTACAGAACCTAAGTTTCTATTTTTCTGAGTTTTCTATGATTTTATATATTTTTTTGAAGTTTGTGTATTTTCAAATTTTTAATTTTTTTCTTTTGAGATTTTTAATGATTTTTGGATTGACGCTAAAATAGATTAAAATACACAATAGGTAATTTATTTGGAACTTTTAGATGTATTTTAACATTTTTTTGTATTTTCTAAGCTAGACAGTACTGAAATAACATGTTTTTTATTTTTAATAAATTTTAAAAAGCAATAAAATCAAAAACTAAAAATATGGCATTAAAGTACAAGCACACATGAGCTTAAGTTTAATTTTTGAGAATTTTTCTAGTTAAAATGAGGCTCCAAATAAATGGATCAAGCAAGCAAAAATCCTAAGCCTAGCAGGGGTATATAGGCAATTATAAGAACATCCAGGGGCTTAGGTGCAAATTTCACCAAAATACAAGCGCGAAGCACGTGTTCTGTCGTTTACAGGGGCATATTTGCAAACATTAAAAACCGACAAGGCAAAAGTGCAATTATCCTAGAAGTATATTTAACACTACGCACAGGGGTAGAAGTGCAAATACATGAAAGTATGGGATCGAAAATGCAAAATACCCAAAAGGCACGTGCCCCAGTTACGTGAGGTGACATGGCCAAGGACTGAAGTGCAAATAAAATAAGTTCGGGGGCCTAAGTGCAATTATTACAAAAACTTTTAAACTGCAGATGAATGTTTTAGGGCTAAAATGTAAATACAAAAACACGTGGGTTTAAGATGCAAAATAACCACGGTGCTGATCGTGCGGCCGAGGGAGCTTCACTTGGACACGTGTCAGCTCAGGGACGCGCGATGAGGCTTTGGCCGGGACGGCTAAGATTATTAGATCTGGCGGTACAATCGGACGGTTAGGATTAGATCTGGCGGTGCAATCGGACGGTGATGAGACGCCAAGATCCAACGGTGACTGTGGCATCTGGAGGGGCTTCTAATCCAACGGTGGGGAGAGGTTCACGAAGAACACTCCCCCCGGCGAGCATTGGAGGGCGAATCCTGCCGACACGCGGCCCCTCCGGCCCTAGGATTAAGGGCAAAACGATCCTAGGGCCTCTCCGCGTCTGAAGGTTGTCTCAGGCATGCCTGAGATGGCAAGATGATGGCAGACGGTGGCGGCGACCTGGGCGTTGCTTCTCCGAATGGTCGGGGCTCGATAGAGCCTCCTCTTGGGCTCTGACCTGCAAGTGAGACACGTAAAAACCAGGCGAGGAAAATAGGGGGGGTCTGATGATGCGATGGAGGCGGAAGGTGGCTCGGGCGAGGAGCTCCGGCGAGCGGCGAGAGTGGAGCTCGGTGGCTCGATCTGGGCGAGATCGAGGGAGATGGAGGGGTGAAGCATGATGACGGAGCGATGAGGAAGAAGATGGAGGTGACCTTGGCGGCTATCGAAGATGGAGGTGGCCGGAAAGTGGAGGCGGAGCTAAGCTCCGCCGTGATCTTTGATCGGGGATTCAAGGCGATTTACGCGAGGAAAATCTAAACTACTGCAATGCTACTCTATACTACGCTAAGGCTACAAGAAAATGGAAAGAGAAGGGGGTGAGACTCACCAGAGACGTCGGGATGGAGGTCGCGGCGGAGCTCCGACGAGGGATGGATCAACTTCGATTCGACGCCAGATGACTCTAACCCAGGCTCTATTCGACTCCTGCTGTCACCAGGAACACGATGGGCTAGGGGTTTTCGGGTGGATTTGGCGGAAGAAGGATCAAAATTCGAATCGAAGTCGGGGGGTGGCTTTTGAATGGTGGTGGGGCAGCGTGAAAGACGAGGGTCAAACACCTCGATCAGTGGTCCACAGCCCAAGGAATTACTTGGGCGTGATTCAACATTGTTCGATGAAGATATTCCATGAAGAGGCCATCACCAAAGGGTGATATAGGCGTCCTCGAAAAATGGATGAAACTGAGGTCAAAACCGTCTTCTGACAAGGTTCAGACCTCGGTTAGAGAGTTGACTGAGGTCAACCAGTGGAACTCTCTGGTTGGTCGACGTGGACCAACCAGAAAATTCCTTGGCAAAAAAAACTTATAAAATCAATTTAAAATAGCTAATAAATTAATTAAATTTTAATTATTAAATAAAAAGTATTTGTAATTTTATGAAGTATTTTATGGTGATTTTTATTTATTTTTTTGAGATATATTTTTACAAGTTGCTTTTTACACCCTATATAGGTATATTACCTATATATTTTATTCTTTTATTTTTATTTGTGTGCTTTAATTTTATTATTTTTATTTATTATTTTCTAAAATTATAAAATACTTTTATATACACAAATAGATTTTTAATTTATTTTTTTGATGCGTTTTGTACATTTAATAAAATATAAGTAGGTTTTGTATAGGTTTGTATATAGGTATAATACCTGTGTATTTTATATACCTTTATTTTTATTTTGAGTTTTATTTGGGTTTTTATTCCTGTTTTAATGTACATTATTATTATAAATACTATTTACAACATTATAAAATACAACAGTATAAAAATAACGAATAAATAATACATTGAATATTTTATTCTGTACCAGTATACAATGAGGGTCCAAAACTCAACTTTCAAACCGTAGCTCCGCCAAATGCGAAACCACCACCATTAAATAGATTAGTTTATTCTATATACAATTAAAGGTGAGTTTGCTGCATTTGGAGTTTTTCAGTTGTGAGATATGGGTCTGGGAAGTTGGGATTCTGCATTTTTATTCAGACCATAACTTTTTATCTGTACATTATTTTTCAGTGAAATAAATTTTGTATTTTTCTATATAAAATTATCTACAACTTTCATGTACAAAGTTTCTTTATTTGATGTATAAAAAGTGGAACCAAAAATAGGTCCCAAAATGAATAAATAAGGAATGAAAGAGAAGGTATTTTTATTGTCTTTTAACCCTTATCTCCCCCTACTTTATTCCTTGTCGACCTATTCATCCAGATGCCTAGGTCTCGGGGTTTCGGGTCATAAAATATTTACAATATTTTATTCTTTTTCTTTTCTTTTATTTATTCTATAATTTTGGCATTAAAAACAGTATTTTATACATTATTTACACGTACATGCATGAATGCTAAGACGGTGTATTTAATGCTATTTACAGGCATTTGCTAGGGTTTTTGGTGCCAAAATGATAGAATAAAGATGGTGAAATGTGGATTCATCAGTCTTCCACCTCTGGCGCCCCCTCTCTCCCACGATCCCGATCTTGCGCGAGGGGGTTGTCCCTTTCTATTTTCGTCTCCATCCTGCCACCCTCTCCGACCGCCAACACCACCACGACCTTCACCATTCTTCCCTCATCCTTGCCAGCTCCCTCACTCCCCACGACACCCACCAGAGTCGCCCCACGACGACCACTAACCTCACCTCGTCACCAACCCTACCGTCACCATCATCCTATAAATCACTCGCCTCCGGCCACGTTCTTCCCCATCCGCCACCCCAGAGAGAAACTTTGAGCTCAGAGCCATCGATTGGTGATAGAAATTGAGTGATTCTTCGAGCGACGACGGGTCTTCTTCTCCGGCGAGATCCACGACCGCCTCCGCCGTGCTGCAGCCTCCATCCGCAACTGCGTGAGCTCGGGACTCTACCGATCCCTCGAGCGACGACCTGGAGCTCAAATCTGAACTCCATTCCCTAGGTAGCCCCCTTCCATCCTCTTCTGATCCTCTTCTGATTTTTCATTTGATTTCTCCGATTTAATTCGCCCGCCACCACTGTCTTCTCGCTCCACCTTCACCTCGCCGAGCTCCGCGATGGAGCTCCGATCGTCGTGCACCCTTCCGTAGCCTCAAACAACTATCACCCACCTTTCATCGACTCCAGCTCCGCCACCTGGGCAGAGCACCATCGCCGGACACCCCTCACTCCGATTAGGCCTCACAGTTCACTTAGCACAACTCCACATACATTCTGCGTGCTTCGGCTATAGACCAAACCCCTGCAGGTGATATATTCTTGATCGGCCGGAAGCTCATCGGAGCTCCCATCGAGCTTCCCCGGCACGGTGCTCCAGCACTCCTCCTCCGCTATTGAGGCCACCTGAAGCCTCGCCGACCATCCGCGCATCTTCTGAGATACCTCCTACTCGCCATCGACCTTCATCGACGCCTGGAGGATCGGGCAGAGCAAAGCCCCATTCGCCGGATCCCCACCTTCTCCTCCGCAGGTGGCGGAGGACCGTTGAAGACGAAGTTCAGCCACCGTTCGATCACCTGGATCGAACGGTCAGAAGCCAACCACATCACCAACCGCCGGAGCAGCACAGAGCCGTTGGATCCATCTAGATCCAATGGTGCTTAGTGCGCCACGTCGCCATGTTAGGAGCGTTCCATCACGATTGGATTGATCAGTGATCCTACGGTCAGAAGCCAGCCACGTCGCCCTCTTCATTGAGCCCCAGGCACCGTTGGATCAATCCTTATCCAACGGTCATGGATTCGCCACGCGTCTTATCCAGCAGCCGTTGGATCGCCCTCGATCCAACGGTCTTGATCGTGCCATGTCGACTGGTCCGAGCCTCTTCCCCGACCTCTAGGCTCGGACCACCCGAAGCTTCGCCGAGCCTTCTTCCGAAGCTCCAGAGCAGCCGAGCCAACGCCCGAGCCTAAGGTACCCCACGTGGGAGCATGTGCGGCCTGGGAAAATTGCACAGAGGCCCCTGGAAGTTTCAGAAATTGCATTTTCAGTCCCTGTGAAGTGCCCCCACGTGAGGATCATGTGCATCAGTGGAGAATTTGCTTTCCACCCCCCTACATTCTAGGTAATTGCCTAAAGGTCCCTATCAGCATATTTATTTTTAAGTAATTTTTATTTTCTGTATTGCATTTATACCCCTATCTTTGCATGCATATTTAGGTGTCCATATGTCATCATTTTTAAATTCCAAAAATTGCATGTTGTAGTGTAACTTGTCCTTTATCTTATGTGGACACTTGGCATAATTTTGTGATATAAGTAGAATTTTTAATTAATTAATTGGTCCATTTCTGTGATATTTTGCCCAATTTCACCTTTTAATTAATAGTAAATTCTCTATAAATCCAAAAATTCCCAAAAAATCACATTAGCTATAGGATAATTAGATGCACCTTGCATAAAAATTTCATCTCATTTGCACGCATTTCAAGGCCTAAATAAATTAATTGGTGATTTCCTTAGTTTATTTTTAATAGGTTCATTTCACATTAAAATTAAGATTTGATAATTTTCCTGTATTCTTCATCATTAGATCTATCTAGGATAATTTGTATTCCAAAAATTTTGTGATTTGATATTTATTAAAATTAAATTAGACAAAATCACCCTACTTTCATGTTTAATTCATAGTTATTTCATTTAGTGTCAGAAAATTCCAAAAAAACTAGGGTAGTCTATTTTCATCATATTTCATCATCTGGCCAATTTTCTTTACTTTTGGACTTCATTTGAATACTTAATTGATTTAAGTTCTAAATTGGCCTAATTTTTGCATGTGTCTTGCATAGAAAATAAAAAAACAAAAAAATTTATTCCTCGAAAATCGAACACTGGAACTTTGTAAAAATTCACCTAAGGAGACAACTACCTCCCTGAGTTCGACCTTGGACTTCCACCAAATAAAAAAAATATTGCCGCTCGAAATTAACTTGCCTTAATTAAAAGTAGTTTTTGATATTCCCTCTTGTTATCCGACTGCAACGAACAATATCAATTAATTTGGACATTAATTTGCCTAAATTAACAAGGGTACCAGGAGCGATATCAAAATGGCATCGTTGCTGGGGAGGCACGGCTTAGGTTAATTTGCAGTAAAATTTAAGTGTTTGGTTTTCTATCCCCGGGTAGTCTGACCCCTGGTTTTCTTGTGAATATTTTCTGTCTTTTAATTTTTCCATTTTTTTATTGATTGTCTCTGACCTCAATTTATTTCTGTGCGAGGAACGCGAGGAGTCGAAGACGCTTCGAAGATTCGGCATTGTAATTTATTGAGTGAATTGAGAGAATTTGTATTTTCATTTTTCTTTATTTTTTTCGCATTATTTCCAGCGGTTCCCATTTGGGTTCTCGCGCATGTAAATATAGTGAAACTGTGTCCCCGTGTGCTCTGTGGTTGAATGGTAATTTAGGCTTTCACTAACGGCTCCTCGAGCCAATCTAGGATTTGCTTGTGCTCGTAATTTTTAGAACCGCATAACCACTTAAAAGACGCACTTAGACCGCAAGACTTAGCCAAATCAACCTGATCTACACTCGCTAATAGAACTGCTTGTCTAGGAGCGGATTTTGTCGCGTGCATTTGCATATAGTGTAAAAAAAGTTTTCAATTCTATTTTGCATCCTGCATAAAAAGCGAAGGGATCACTGTAAGTCTCCTTAACTCAGCATACACATCATTGTTTTTTCTTGCATTGGCTTTTCTCGATTTCCCCCTCTGTTTTTCACATTTAATTAAACGGAAATCGGGACTGGACGATAGGTGTGCTGTGTGGTTGGATTAATAAAGTGATAACTTAACTAAAACCGGGACTGCTAAACATTATTGACCCAAAAAAAATAAATAAAATTGGAAAATTTGTTTGCGGGAGATTAATCCCCGACCTTGTTTTCAGGCTCAGTGAGGGTACTTGAGTGTGTGTGTACACCTTAAGGCAGATCCCAAATCCCCGCCTTCCATATCACGTTCCGACTAATCCTAGCAAATATGACAAGTCGAATTTTTAAGGCTCACTAACTAGTACCAAGTAGCCTCCGCCTATCTCAGGTAGATAGGGGCGAAATTGCGGTACTTTGCGACAAGTTGCCAGTAACCCCCCGGGGTGAAGTTCGGGCCTTGTCAGCCTCCGCCTGCTTGCAGGTAGATAGGGGTGTGGTCTTTGAATCCATCGACTTGGGATAGGAGCGAAGAAAGGAAGGACCGGCGGTATCTTAGGCGACAAGTTAAACAGGGAAGACACATCTAGCTCTGAGCCAGCTTCCCTTTAGGCCGCGTAATCCTTGCTATCTTGCTTGAAAAATCACACTTAAAATTTACAAGATTAACTGGACTCGATTTCGAATCCTTCACTGTGTTGATTGTGAACCCAGGGTCTTGGATTGATTTGTTTGCTTCAGGTAGGAGTAAAATCCTATCTTCTTCTCGCCAAATCAAGATGAGTGACTGGGGGGATATCGACTCTTTATTCACCAATCTCTCTTTGAGCCCCCCACGAAACTCCTCTTTATCGGCCCAAGCACACCTTGGACCACCCAGGACTCATGACCCTCTTGAGTTCTGGTTCCCTCACACTCAGGGTGGTTACTCTCAAACCAACCCTTCCCTCTCCTCTGAGCTTACCGAGGAAGACCATCGCCTCGGTAAGAATCCCTTCCTTGATTTGCCCTCTGACACTGACATTGTTTCATACCCAGGACTAGAGGGCAAGATGCCGCCGAAGCAGTCGCCATCGGATGAGGATCAATTGCGACAAATTCTTAATCGCTTTGCCGAAGCCGAACAAAGAAATGCAAATCTCACGGCTAGAATCGGACAAATCATTGTAGCAGGAGGAATCGACCGACCAATTGTTGATGCCTACAACCCAACGGAGAACGAGATACAAAATTGGTTGGCACAGCGGTTCCCGCCGAAGCATTTGAGCTCAAGCCCCACTTCCTTAGCCTGCTACCGAAGTTCAACGGAAATGCCCATGAAGAACTATAAATCTTCCTCCGAGACTTCGAGCTGGTTTGCAACAATCTTAGCCATCCTAATGTTAGCCAAGATTACATTAGACTGATGGCCACCCCATTTGCCTTAGGTGATAAGGCAACACATTGGCTGAAAAACCTAGGGGTGATATGTACAACCTGGATGCAATTCAAGGACCTATTTCTGAAGAAGTTCTACCCTCTCAGTAGGACTAACCAAATTAGAATGAAGATCGCAAGTTTCTCCCAAGGACCCAGTGAACCCTTCCATGATGTCTGTGATAGGTTCAATGACTTAGTGCAGAAATGCCCCTGCCATGGCATTTCTAAGGCGATCTTAGTCCAGACCTTGTTCTATTGTTTAACCCCGGAGATGCAGGGGTTAGTCAGTGCCGCCTGTGGTGGGAGCTATCTGAACAAGAATGAGCACACCGTATGGAAGATCCTAGAGCAGATGGCGGAAATCGACAGGTCGCAGGCCACCAGGGCCTGTCAGTTGTCTCCCTCGATCCTATCCAACGAGAAAACCCGAAGGACTGTAGCGGATCTGACTGAGGACCTCATCCCCAGCATGGGGATGATTGCTGATAAGTTAACCATGGTCGAGCAGATCCACAAGAGGGTCACTGACCTTGAGTCTCTCTCACGTCTACAGAAGCAAGTGGAGGAACATACTGAGAAGGTAGCCAAGATGATGCTACCTACTCCTTCTGCACCACCTGCACATGTACATCGAGTCCATCTTGTACAGGAAAAGGCACCGGGGCCTCAGAGTGGTTGGGTGGAGGATCAGACTTACACCCAGCAGGACCAGCATGCACCCCCACAAGTAGAGACCAGATACGAGGAGCCTCCGTAGATGTTCGAGATCAACGGGATGTGGTACAGCCATGACCCCGTCAGCAGACAGTCGGTGATGGGGAACGGTCAACCTCTCCGACCTACCCCAGCTTACCAAGGAACCAGCTCCGTCCCCGCACCGTGCTTTGTTCAGTCTAGGTCCGAACAAGGGTACCAGCCTCAGCAGCACCAGCAGCAGCAGCACACATATCAGCAGGGCCCAGTACCGTCCCACCAGCAGCAGCAGTATCGGCATGGCCAGTAGGGCCAGTACAGAACCTCATCCGCAACTCAACCAGCCCAGCCCACCGAATTGGAGTCCCTAACCTTAGCGATCCAGACCCTGTGTGATAGGGTCCAACAGAT